>SADC01001378.1:0-346333 GCA_004194705.1 Ditylenchus dipsaci | reverse complement strand
TGTAATAGAAAAGGTTATCGCTCAGACTACCGGATTCTTCCTTTTGGTATGAATGATTTGTATTATTAAAATATTAACAAAAAAAACTAAAAAAATAAAAAATAATAGATATTTTATATGACCCCTTGATCAGTTAACGTATTCCGTGCATGGACTGGCTTTCTAATATAGCATTGGAATACGTCGGTTGTCAAGAAAGCTAGAATTTTACTCAAGCTACTTTTTTCCATAACTGTTCTGAACTTAGAGACCTTAAGTCTGGGGTAGCTAGTCTGAATATTGTTTCATTGTTAAAAATATATATTTGTATAATTGCTTAAATAGACAAACATTTGTGTTTTACATACCTTTCCAGACTTTGGCTTTAAAAATACTTTAGACTTTTGTCTTTCAAATTATATTAGGCTTCTGTTTTCTGGAAATCTTTTTAGGATTGCGTATTCTGAAAATTATTTTAGACTATTTTTCGCTTTCAAAAATTACCTAGGCTTGGCTATTTCGAAAGGCTTAGGCTTTCAAAATTACATCAAACTTGGATTTTCAAAAAGAAATGTATTCCGAAAGTCTCGTTCTTTAGGGAAAAAAAGTTACTGTTTAGACTTAGGTCTTTACATTACAATAAAAATCCTTATTGATATACGAGGCTCAAGCTTAGAGCAAATAAATGAAATTTTGAAACAATTACTGAATTTTCAAAAATGATGAAAATTGTTTGAATGAAGAACCGCAGTCAATGAATGGAGACGTTCAAAAACTTGTAAAATATCTAGATTTCTCTTCTCCCTACTCCAGCTACCCGCACAAAAAGGGGTACTAGACTACTCGAAGGGTTGGATGCGTTGGCAGCGGCGGCTGCGGCAGCGAAATTGTTGAAGTCGGAGACTGACAAAGACATTAGATACAGCAGCTAGTCGGCAGGCTGTGTGAATATCTATGTATAGGGTGGCAGTAGCAAGGCAATAGCAGCAGCAATCAACAGCCTGAAAATAGACTTCAAACGTGTATAATAGCCGATATGCAAAAGAAATAAATGACAACGTGGATTAGTATACAATCTATTTTTTATAGTAGTTTCAAAAGCATGCATTTTGGAACCCACATTATTTAGAATTCGGCGTCTCATGATATAAAACCCTCCAGAGCTCAATGTATGAAAAATGAAATCACAGAAAAAAAATTTATATGTATTAAATCGTTTTGTTAGATACAACCATAGTGATCTTGATTCAGGGTTTGGAACTCAAATTTTTTTTAAAAAGGACATTTTTACAAAATAAAATACATTCGATCGAAAAAGATATTTTATCCAGTGCTTACTGGGACTTGAGTACCAAAAATGAAAATTTTGGCTTAAAATCTAAAAGTTCCAAATATTTCGAGTCGGAATGAAGGACAAATTTTTTGAATAAGGACGTTTTCAAGCCTTGTCTTAATTGCACTACTTCAAAAGATAATAGCGGTTAAACTAGGGTATCTGCGACCAGGCTTTTTTAACTACCGAAAACTAGAGAAAGACAAAAATTGTTTTTTAACTGATTAATTATCGAAAAATTGATTGATTAAAACTCGTCATGCCTTTCGAAAAAAATCTTTTTATTAATAAAAATCACGTACTTTAATATTTTAAAATCGTTCTTAATTTTTTTTTTCTTCCAAAAATTGCTAAAAAAGCGACAAAGTGTACAACTTTTAGTAAAATGTATTTTTGCAACAGCCTTTTGTAGTGTTTGTTCTATATAAACTTCATAATATTTGTATTTAGGTTTTTAAATCTTGCTACAGTTGGCTTGGGAATTTTTTTTCTAAAAAGTAAATTTGTTTGATTCTTACACATTTTTACACTACAAAAAATATTTAGTAAATTTACAGATTAAAGGACCATGACCACCTGATTTCTGAATTTGCACCCGCCAATTCGAAAAAATTTCCCTAATCATTGAACTTTTATACGGATTTTTTAACTTGATTTTTCTAACAAAAACAAGGCCCAGAATATATTTTAGGTATAGTTTTGTTAGAAACTCAATAAAAAACTTGCTTAAATGCAACGATAAGAATAAAAATTTAAATTGGCAGGATACAGTCTAGAAAACGTGAGCATGGTCCTTTAAAAATAAATTTTTTTTCGTAAACACAGGGAAAAAAATACCAGCTAATTGAAAACCTATATTGCAATGATATCTTAATCAAATTTCAATTTGATTAAATCCACTCATTTAAATACTTAAAAATCTAAAACAAACTCAAAAGTCAATACTTTTATCTTTGGTTCTTCATCCTGCACTAAAATTGTTTTTGTTAGAAACTAGGCTTCGCGGATCTACATGATGATGTCATCACTTTGAAAAAAGCCCGAAAAAGTTGAATAGGAAGAAAAAAATAAAACATGCAATGAGTATAATTAGTACGAAAAAAGTAAATTTTATCAAAAATAGCAATTTCCTATAAAAAATTACAAAATAGCTCAACGAAGATCTCACGACGGGATGATATTCAATGAAATCCTATTTGTGGAAAATAAAATGCGTGGAAAGGTTAGCAAGCCATTGAAAAATCAGTAATCAATAAATCAAAACTGTTCGACCGAATGGGCGAAAAACGATCAATTCAGCCTACACAACCTATGGTGTATATCACAAGGGCAAAAGTGGTGTCAAATTGATGGCAAGCTAAGCAAACATTTTTAGCCTGTTCTAGCCACTGATCTGGACGTCAAGGATGCGGGCAAATATCAAGAGAGTGGCATCCGAAAAAACAGAGAAAAAGCGGATGATAACGCTTTTTCACATAATTTTAAGGACAGTTGAGAGGCCGAGCACATACATTTGCCTTTCTTTGCTAATAAAGCTGGACAAATATTGACTGATGCTAAAATGAGACTAGATAGTTAGGAAATAAAAAATAGGCTAGAAGACGGAAGCACAGGATATAGATAAATGCTTGATAAGGATGGTAATTAAGCTGAAGCAATAGAACTTTATAGACCTGTAAACAAACGGATTTCAGCTTGCGCACCTGCGATTTAGATGTTTTAATATAAGTTAAAAAAATTGTTTGATGAAACTTGCAGGTGTGCGGAACCTCCCCGCCTATGTCTACCATTCTCTAATCCGTTTTTTCATGGCATATGAGGATTTTTGTGGACGAGCAATGTTCAAGGTTCAAGCCTTTTACTTTCAGAGCCTGTTAAAAGACCATGTTCACGCGTTACCAGGTTTTCTCAACTTGCCTGAAACTTTCGTTAATTGATTAGTTAAATTTGTGATATCCCTAAACCTTCTGAGCTCGATTATTGTATTTATTGCCTTTGTGAAGCAAAAGCTCGTATAATTAAAAATTTGGGCTTGAGTTCAGAACCCCTCCCCACGAGGAGTGCTCGGATGGAGAGATAACTTCATATTCGTGTACCTCGACCCCGATTTCATGAGAAAGCCGCGCGTTTTTTTTCGATTCTGAGAAAAAATTGTTTTTTGAACCACAGGGGGTATCATGGTTTTTTAGTCAAATTTGAAAAATTTAAATTGGCGCCTTTTGAATTTTGAAGGGATTGAGGGCTGTATAGAGAGGGGAAGGGAATAATAGCGAGCCATTAATCACACAGGGCTCACTAACAAGAAGATGGTGAACATAGTTTTGAATACTGGGGCCTACCGCATTAATAAACTCTGGTATGCATGCTTTTTCATGCATCCAGAGTCACTTACGAGTAATTTGTGTCTAAGGTATGTGGGTGTGCGCATCTCAACCCCAAGCCGCCTTGAGAATTTGGGATGAGCGCACTCACTTTTCTTCACATGATTCCGAGGAGCACTCTTCAGCATAAAATGCATTTAGAGTCTATTTTTGCCACGGCCCAGCTGAAAAACATGGTAGAACAATCGAAAATGGCAAAAAGGCATAAAAAGGGGCCCCTATTATTCCTTTTCTCTCCCAATGCAGCCCATAATCCCTCGAAATTATTCATTTTTTGTTCTTTTATAGCAAACTTATCACTCAAAAATATTTTAAAACTCTTAAAAAGTCGATTTTTGGAAGGGGGATGGGGGTTTATATCATATTAGTCCCAGAAAATTTCCGAATCATTGAATTTTTTTCAGCTTGTTTTTTAACAAAACAAGGCCTAGAATTTAATTTCAGGTGAAGTTTTGCTAGAAACCAAGTTAAAACATCCTTACAGAATTGCAATGATTAGGAAATTTTTTTGAATTGGCGGACAAGACGGGCATGGTCATTAAAGCACGTGTTTTTTCTCTTTTGCTGCAGTTCCGTATGAATAATCTCCTGAATGATCCGCTGTAGCCGAACATTTATTAAAGGCCTAGCTCAGTCAGACATCAAACCAAGACTAGCTTTATTAGTCAATCGATATCGTTTTTTTTCAAAAAATAGTAGGAGGCAATTTCATTAATGCTTCAGATCATTGACTACGATGGAAGGCTGAAGTTAAAGATAACTAAAAATTGAAGTCAATTTATCACGACCAAATTTTTTGAACAATCTGCCAACTGTTAACATTTTCAGTACCTCGGATGGACCAATGTGGACCTTTTGGGTTTTTCATGCATGTTAACGGATAAATCATGAAAATAATAAACCAATAAAATTGACAAGTTTGTAAATAGATTCCTTGTAAAAGAGTGGTTTGAAGAGCCTTTGCCGAGAAGGTGCCTGTGGGTGTTTATCTGACTCAACCCTTAGAATAATCAATAGCGGCGGACAATGACTGTTATCTTTTGTTGTTTTCAAGCTTGATTTTTTTCTTTACTTTCCAAATAAAGCAGTGCTCTATACGAAACGTGTGGAAAGTGGAACATACATAGATGTTTTTGGTGAAAAAGTGAATAAGGTTACACTTTGGAATGAACAAATAAATGAATGACAAGCAAAAATATTGTTTAACTTTTGTAAGCAGTAGCGTAGAAGCTTGCTTTGCGTGCCTCAAATTCAATAACAAAGCACACAATAATACAAAAAAGAAACAATTTTATGGTATACGAATTGCAATTGTGCGGGAAAAATCTTCACCCTAGAAAGTAAAAAGATGTTCAAAATCTATTACTTTTGCATTTATTTGATTTAAAACGGGCTAAAATGAAGTCAGAAATACTTCAAAAAAACCATAATCCACTTAGGGATTGAAGGTATTTTTTGTAGGGTCACATTTCATATCGCAATATTTCATTCATTTTCTCTAATTTTCAAACTTTTTGAAAAAAGGTTTTTACCATCTGATAGCAAGATTTCAGGCTACAAAATGATATATTTCGGACTGGGGTTTGAAAAAATGTTGGGTTACGGGCCAGCTTTTTGTTCAAAAAACACAAAAACACAACCAATCTTTTCACCAAAAAACCAGCCCATAGGCCAACATTTTTCGAATTCCAGTCCGAAAAATACCATTCTTAGCCTGAAATCTTAGCTATCAGATGGTAAATGTTTTTTTCGCAAAAACCCTGAAAAAAATCAAAGAAAATGAAGTAAATATCGCGATAGGAAATGTCGCGATATGAAATGTGACCATACCAATTTTTCTGATAAAATTTGACCCACGATATAGCGGCACCCCTGATATAAACGGAACCTCCAGCTGGTCACCATGGGTGCTGTTATATCCAAGTCCTCGTACTCGTATTCGTACTCGTACCTGATTTTCTTTCTCGTCGTTTTCGTACTCGTAGTACGAGTACGATACAAGTACGAGTACGAAGTACGAGTTCGTTACACTGGCTGAGATGAGCACACACCCACCACATACTAATTCAGGCAAAAATAGTACTTTTGTAGTGCTAAACATAGTGACCGCGCTTCTAGAAATTTGGACGGCGTCCCGTCCCGTCCTAGACGTTTTTAATCGGCCGTCCAACCGGCCGCCCGAAATTTTTTTCTTACGGCCGGCCGTCGGCCCGCCGTCCAATATTTCGCCGTCTTGCTGAAAATTTCGCCGGTCGTCTCCCGGTCATGCGACTGAAATTTTCTAACCCCGGCCGTCCGCCGACCGGCCAAAATAGTGAAAAAAGTTTTGTGAAAAAATGTTCTGCTTGTTTTTTAGTTTAAAATTGATCTTTGTAAAAATATTACAGGAACTTAAAAAATATATTTCGAGTTGTATGTAAAAATTGTTCGAGACTTTAACATTCTTCGTCGATATCCCTAAATTTTATTCTTCATGTTGTCACGAAAGATTCACAAATTCTCTCAAATAGCTTTCAAATACTGATTATGAATTTTATTATTTTCTTATCCTTGTATTGTTTTTTTCAACAATCTGAAAAAATCAGAAGAAACACAACAGCTCCTTGGAAAATATCTTGATAAATTAAGGAACAAACTTCGGGATTGTGAAAGTTTAAATAAAAAGCTTGAGCAAGAAATAAGTACAATTGAATGATCGCTTATTATATATGTTGAATGAAATAAAAATACGTTTTCAAAATTAAAAAACAAAAACCTTATTTGTCCACAATTTGTTCGGTCTAGTGAAGGACGGTGTCAGACGGTCGGCCGTCGGCCGTCCCGTCCGAGTTTGTCGTTGCCGGCCGTCTGCCGTCTTGGACGTTTTTAGCCGGCCGTCAGCCGGCGGGGACGGGACGGGCCCGGCTGGACGGGCGGTCAGTATGGTACTAAATACTATTTAGTAAATAGTTCTGAAATAGTACTAAATAGTACTAGGGTACTAATTTAGTACGAAGTAATATTTTAGAACTTTGAACTTCTTTATTACCGTATTTCTTCTGATAAGCGAGCATGCCCGTTTATTTTCCAGTCACCTTTTAGGGGGCCCATTTATTAGAGACTGCCCGTTTATTGAAGACTGCCCGCTTATTAGAAAAATACGGTACTTAGCACTGCTAGTACTTGGTACTATTTCAGTACCTTTGACTATTTTAGTACGCATTTTGATTTGTAGTTTTCTTTTTCTAGCTTTCTTCTTCATTCTAGCAGACTATTAGTACTTTTATAGATGACTAAGTTAAAATACTACCACATACTCTCTTTTCCACTTTTTTGATTGTACCTTTTTTAACATGGTCTTAACACTGCACTACATCATCGACCCATGCTCTGCCAAAGAGCTTTCGGAGAAGATTTATTGGAACGTTTAGTCCTCCGCCTGCGTCACCTTACATGCATCGCGCTTTAATGTCATAAAAATCTACAGCTCCAAGACCACAACCAAAACATCCACACCAGAACAGCTGCAGTCACTACCCAGCTATCGTTCACCCTGACTAGCTAACACTAACCCTAATGCAGTGCAGTTCCACTTGAGTATGTGTGAACCGTACCGAACAGCACCATCTTTCAAAATAGGGAAAATTCAAATGAACATATGTAACGAAACAGCGGCATCGCTAATTTATTAATAGTACCAATTAATAAATGGACAAAAAAGTTACAAATAAATGGATGGAAAAGAGAGTACCATATTTTCTCTAATATACCGACCCTCTCTAATAAATCGACCCCTAGAATAAATTAAAATTGATCACTGTGTGTTTATAACTATAGAAATCACACGATATCACTTGAGAAATTTTACGTTTATCGACGTACAGTTATCGATTAGGAAAATTAAACCCTAGCTCAACCAGTAAATTCAGCTTAGGGGACCAAGGCGTTTTTTTAACATTTTTATACAACATTTGAGAAAAAATGATTAAAAGTGTAAATAAATGATTTTTTTAAACTTCATGTAAAAAAATAGCGCAATTTGCTGGTGAATGTATAGTTCAATTGCTCCATCGATCATATTCGATTGATTGTATTTTCTCTAATAAAGGACCTGGGTTATATCTTTTTCAGCTTCCATGCAAGGGGGTCTTATATTAGAGGGGAGTCTATTACTAGATAAAATAAAGTATCAACGTGAATTGTCCTCCATATTTTCTTTTTTAATCAAATAGTACCAGAAATTTTTCTGTAAATAATTTCACAATAATATTTTTAGAAAAAATGATCAGTCGTTCAGATCCACAACTCTTGATATTAGAGCGCTCATCTAAAACATTAAATTATCTTCTATCGAGAGCAGTGCGTCTTAACACCAGTGCTGTAAATTTTGGAATTTCGGCACCGCACAGGGCACCGGCCTGGAAAATTTTGGCACGGGCACCGCACCGGGCACCGCACCAGGCACCAGCTTTCAAATTTTAAGCACCGAGCACCGCACCGCGCACCGGAGTGCCGGTGTCGCAGTGGACAATTTTTATATATGTTAAAGTATTATCGATCAAATTTTCATTTTTTAGCTAAATTGCAAATATGAACAATGCTATTTGACATAATCATTCTGTTTTGAGGCGAATTATACCTTAGTTAGCTGTTGCTGGATATGATACATACCACTTGCTGGTGTGGCATCGCACGGGCACCGGCCTGGAAAATTTTGGCACCGGGCACCGCACGGGCACCACACCGGGCACCGCACCGGGCACCGCACGGGCACCGCACCGGGCACCGACCATTAAAATTTCGGCACCGGGCACCGCACCGGGCACCGCACCGGCACCGCACCGGGCACCGCACCGGCACCGCACCGGCACCGCACCGGGCACCGCACCAGGCACCGACCTCCAAAATTTCGCACCAGGCACCGCACCGGGCACCGCACCGTGCACCGACCATTAAAATTTCGGCACCGGGCACCACACCGGGCACCGCACCGGGCACCGCACCGGGCACCGCACCGGGCACGACCATTAAAATTTCGGCACCGGCACCGCACCGGGCACCGCACCGGGCACCGACCTCCGAAATTTCGGCACCAGGCACCGCACCGGGCACCGGCGTAGCGCGGTGCCGCACCGGTGCCATTTACAGCACCCCTTAATACTCCGCTTGTCGTGCGTGATCTTTAAAATTCCTGGCTCAGAATTCCAGATGTTTTCGTTTTGAGAATTTTTCGACAAAATGACTCGCTAGAGCCTTCTAAAATCTTGAAATTTTTTCAATTTTGATTTTGCCACGAATGTATGAAAATTAGTCATAACTTTGCATATACTATTTATAGCCGGAAAATCTAAAGGTTACAAGGTAAGCCTGTGATAAGGACTCATCTTCAAATAGCTATAAAAATTTCCCCACTCGAGCGACTAAATAAAAACAAAAGTTGTTTTGTAGAAAATTTTTTCGGAAATTTCGAATCTGCAAAAAAAACTTGAAAAATGTTTTAAAATGGCCTCTCCAAGTTGGATCACAATTTGAAGCTATTATTTGCCCTTATTGCAGTGCACACTGTCAACTTCATGATTTTTACACCGGGTTCGTGTTCAGCACGGTCGACTTGCTTAAAAAACTGCTCCTGGAATGAATGATTTTTCGTCAAATTTAAAATTCCTCTCGAGACAGAAAAGATTTGAACTTCTCAAGGATGATATATTTGAATCATTTTTTGTCTTGAGAGGAATTTGAAATTTGACGACAAATGATCAGTCAAACGATACCTCTGCATTTTTTCTACAAAATGTATCTTACAAATTCTGAAAATCTATCGTATATACAAAGTTAGGACGATTTTTTCGTGCCAAGACAAAAATTTAAAAACATTAAATTTTCAGAAGGCTCAAGCAAGACGCTTTTGTCAAAAAATCTCAAACCGAAAAGACCATCGTCTTCAGCGTAGATTTCAGAGCCAAGAGTTTCGAAGATCTGGCACGACAGCGGAGTATTAATGGCAAAACTTTTACTTTTCACGCAACCGATCGGCAAAGTCGAAATTATTGTAATTTTCGGAATAGTAATGTGCTGGCTACAATTTGTTTGTAAACTTGAACAGTTAAGACGTAAAATGGTCGCGCCCAACAAGGTAGCGAACTTGAAACTTGTGAAATGATAAAAGCTAGTCAGGTAAATTATGCGACCTCACATTTTTATTTCAACACCAATCTGGAACATTATGTAAGCATTGTTACAGCCTTAGAAGGCGATTTTTCAAATTTCGAGATTTTTTCAGGATTTTTTAAAATGAACCGGCGGGATTTGGAATTTTAGCTTTTAGGGCGGCGGGATTCGAGATATGGATTGGAAAAAGCGAAAGCCTAACTAAAATAGTACTTAATACTAAATCAGTACCCTAGAACATTAAGAAAAAATGTTTTTTAAAAACGTGAATTTTAGCCTATTTGGACCCAAAAAGCTTTCCGAAATTTTTACATAATATGTTAGCTTTTCTCTGTACCTAAAAAATTTCATCCCTTTTGTACAACTTGGTAAAAAATTCTGAGAAATAAATCATTTGTAAAAGAAAAAGAGCATTTAAAAATTTGTCCCATATATGGGATAGTGCGCATTTAAGTCAGGGCTCCGAATCGTCCTTTGTAAAAAGATCCTAACTCTAAGAAAGGTTTTTTTTGGCACCCCAAATCTTTTTTTAATTTTGAAAAATTAGTCAAAATCTTTTTTTTTTCGTTTCAAAATGGCAACAAGCACTGGATAAAATAACCCTTCCACTTCAAAAATAGTCAAAATGTCCCTTTTTTTGCCCAAATGTCCTTTTTTTTTAATTTTTCATTCGGAGCCCTGATTTAAGGGTTAAAAAGTGCAAAAATAGGCACTCGCTAATTTTTTAAATTGTCCTTTTATCATAAAAGTTTTATGGAACTATAAATTTTTCAAATCATGAAAACTAAATTTTTAAAATTGTTTATAATCATGGGTTGCTTAAAAGCACGATTTTACTACAGCAACTTACTGCGTAGATACCCACAAAGACTGAAAGAACACACATTTCGACACACACGTTGAGTCCATCCTAGCCTATCTCTGGCCTATTTTGCGCCTGAGGCTTCGCCTAAGCGAACAAATTTGACTTCATATAAGGGCTTCGACACCCCCCCCCCCTCCTTCCCTCTTTTTTTCCTACCCCAAAGTGCCAAGTGCCAATTAAATAATTTGTGGCCAAT
Source organism: Ditylenchus dipsaci (assembly GCA_004194705.1). Classification (NCBI taxonomy): domain Eukaryota; kingdom Metazoa; phylum Nematoda; class Chromadorea; order Rhabditida; family Anguinidae; genus Ditylenchus; species Ditylenchus dipsaci. The sequence continues at coordinate 335,432 of SADC01001378.1, read as the reverse complement.
AGAAATAGCTGGAAATATTTAGACCACCCTGGTTGACTTATTTGATCCTATTCAAAAGATTTCTCATGTGATACAATTTTTTTATGAAAAATAGGCCTTAAAAAATTTCTTTTTTTTGTATCATTAAAGTCTGTTCAAACAACTAGATTTACTTTTTAACCGAAAGTAAGTACCATGACCATTGTAACTGTTAAAAAAGTTCTTTGAAACAAGTGTGTCCACGTGGTTTTCTTAACTCTTTTGTTGCTTTGCCTCTAATCTTTACCAAATTTTGATAAATTATTTTAACTAACACATTTGTTCGTCACCGCCAACCTCTTTTACTCCTTTCCACCAAACAATCAGCATAAAAAGGGCAAAGGAAGAAAGGCGGAATCACGCCATTGTTTCCAGCCAGTCAGCACAAAAATGTGTGCATGTATTTTGCACCCTGACCAGCCCAGGTTGTTCTTCAAATGGACAAGAAGGCAGCAACAGGCCATTCTCAGGTCGCTGCACCTTCTCTCTTTCTTCGTTTATCAATTGTAATTAGTCTGCCTTGCTACTGCTGCTGCTATGCCTCCATCCACCACTGAGACAACAACAACCACAGTACTGGTGAAGACAGCCAGGCGGATATCTACTAGCTTGGACAATGACAGCAAGTTGTGGTTGAGAGATCCACCTAACTCTAGTGGTCAGCTGGAAGAGGTCCGCATCAAAATCAACGACAAGTGGTTAGTGCTTAGCCAGGAGTTCGTGGCCAACCACCCTGGAGGAGCTGTGATCAATCAGTATAAGTATGTAGGCATTCGGCTGTTTAGCTTTTGAAATTTGGAAGTTTCAGAAACGCAGATGCTACCCAAATCTTCCATGCCTTCCACTCTGGCAGTGAACTGGCCTACAAGCAATTAAAGTGGTTGGAAGCGAGGAGTGCAAGTACTGCCAATTCTTCTAGCTCCTCGGACCAGCTGAGGAAGAGGACAATCTCGGCAACTGGAGAGGTGCTCAATGTAGGGCTGTATGATATGACTATGGAGCAGGTAAGCAATTTGACGGAAACTAAAAAATGACTTGGAGGAAAACTAAAAAAATGAATATGAGTTACCTATGGGTAATTATTTTTCCATCATGGCCCATTTTAATTTTTTTGGGTGTAAATCCGAAATAGAAAAAACGGAGTCAGTTAAGAAAACTAAAAAAAACAGATTTTAAAAAATTGGGGTCCTTAGGGCGGCTAACTTTAGACAGTGGGTAACTATGAAAAAGTGGCTAATTCATAGATATAGCATACGGTATCTCTCTATGAAGATCTTTTATGTTTTAGGAAATGAAGATAGTGCGCAACTTTGAGCAACTCCGCCAAAAAGTGCATGAGGACGGTTTGATGGATCAGCGCCCAGGTTTCTTCGCCTATAAGCTTGTGGAAGTATTGGGCTTGCTGTCTCTAGCCTTTACTCTTCAATACCTAGGCTGGTACATCACCTCTGCTTGTGTTCTGGCCCTCACTTGGCAACAACTTGGCTGGGTATGTCTATAATTGGATGGCCAGCTACAACTTTATGATACAAAAGTAATTTTTAGTTGTGTCACGAATTCTGCCATCATCAACCCTTTAAGAACAGGAGAATCAACGATTTTGTGTCTCTATTTCTGGGCAACATCAGCCAGGGCTTCTCTCGAGACTGGTGGAAGGACAAACACAACAGCCACCATGCTGCTACTAACATCATTGGTAACATCGCTAAATATATTATATGAAAATATGATAATATGAAAATATGCAATAACAACTCAATTCAGACAACGACCCAGATATAGATTTGGCTCCTCTTGTGGCTATGGTTCCTAATGACTTGCTTAAGTACAAAGAGCCATTAGAAAGGCTAGCTTTGAGCATTATTCCTTATCAACATCTCTACTTCACACTCATGTTGCCACTGCTCAGGTTGGGTTTCAAAAAAAAGCACGTATCTAAAATTTTTTGGGAAAAAGTTAAATTTTAGATATGTTCTCAAACTTAAATTTAAAAAACTGTTTATATGGTATCATTTTAGATTTTCTTGGACATCTCAAAGCATAGTGCACGTATTCTCAGCCTCTTCTAGTCTGTATTTGAAGGATAGAAAGCATGCGACAGCCGAAAGGGTATAATTTTGGTGTAATGTTTTTTTTGATTTCGGATATTTTTTGCCGATCCGAAATTTTTTAGTCTAAGTTTTGGGTGTAGGTCAGAAAAATGTAGATCTCAAAGATTGCAGGGTTTCCGCTTTAAACAAATCCGTTATGAGATTAACTGAATTTTTCGATATTTGTACCTGGTTTTTTCACAACATTTATATTCGCTGTTATTCAGATCGGAATAGCAATTCACTGGACGTGGGTGTTTGTGCAACTATATTTTCTACCATCCAACCTTCTGCGCGTCATCTACTTCCTGATTTCTCAGCTGGGTGGAGGTTTACTAATTGCTGTGGTGGTCACTTTCAATCACAACTCCGTCGACAAATTTCCTGGTAATTATATTCATATTTTCAAATACAGTCGACCATCGATAAAAGGCCATTTTGATATAAGCGCACTCTCGATATATGGTCACCTCAAACCAAATTTGTTCGGTTTCGACTAAAATAAGTCGAATCTTACTCTGGATATAAGGCCAGTCTCGCTATAAGGCCACCTTTGTCCATCTCAGACTGCAATGAGACAATCTCGATACAAGGCCACTTCGAACCGGATTCGTATGGTGAGCCTTAAAGGGGCATGCCCGCGCTAATAAGAGGTGTTGCCCGGGAATTCAAACTTTTATCCTAATCATTGAACTTCTGTTCGGATTTTTCAACTGGCTTTCTAACAAAACAGGGCCTAGAACTTAATTTTAGGTGTAGTTTTGTTAGAAACCATGTTGAAAAATCCGTGCAGAAGTTCAATGATTAGGAATAATTTTTGAATTCCCGGGCACCACCTCTTATTAGCGTGGGCATGCCCCTTTAAAAGCACAGCTTTTCCAGCACAGCTTTGCTGTCAGAAAATGCCTTAATTTTACGATTTATACAGATTAGCATTAAAATATAGTAATCAGTCCTAAAGCATATACTAAGGTTTGCACTGCGACTATCCCTATCTATTGTATTGACTTCCATTCATTAATCGTCCTGGGTGAACTGTTTTGCTGTCCAACAATTAGACTTCTTGGTAGAGGCAAGCAAATCGAAAAAAAATACGAAAAAGTGGAGCGGTATGGGATTTCAACTAGCAATCTAGGCGATTCTCCCATCTTGCCATTTTAAGTAACACCGACGCATTAGATGAAGCCTTTCATTAGGAGCGAAGAAGGAATTTAAAACAAACTCAACTCATAGATTATTTTACCATTATTTGATGGATTCTCAATTGTTTATTGTTGTAGGAGGAATTGTAGTTCACTGTGAATACTCGATAAAAGGCCATTTTGCAAAAACTCGTGGTCTGCAACTCTCGATATAAGACCACATTTGATATAAGGTCACCTTGACTCGACCCCCAGGGGGTGGCCTTATATCAAACGTTGACTGTAATATTTTTTTTGTCTTATAAAAGTTTTGTTTATAATGCGTGAAATACTTAAACGGAAATATTTGAATAGCCTGAAAATCTAAATTTTTGATCTTTTCAGAAAACAGTCGTTTGCTCAACAACTTTGCTGCTTTGCACATTCTTACCACGTAAGTGTTTTTTTTTTCGCTTATTCCGCTATATTTATCCGTTTTTCTTAATTTAGACGCAACATGACCTCTTCTCCTTTGATTGACTGGTTCTGGGGTGGTTTAAACTATCAGGTTTGTAAATTTCAAACCAATATTTGGATCAACCCAAAAAAATCTTTTAAAATTTAGATAGAGCACCACCTGTTTCCTACCATGCCAGACCCAATTTGAATGAATGCAGCAAGTATGTGAAACAATTTTGCGAGGACAACAAGCTGCCCTACTTAGTAGACGACTACATAACAGGCTATAAAGCTAGTCTTCGGTTGCTCAGGAACGTAGCAAAAATGGCTGCAAAGTCGAACAAAAAAGACTAGTAATGTGTGTTAATAAACTAATTAATTTAACATTTCTTAATGAAATCAAACATAGCCAATGCAACCACACTCAACGCATTTTTACAAAACCAAATTTGGTTGCCAAGTGTGTGTTTAAGTGGTTTTAATAAGGCTTAATCCGCCTCTTTTTATCATTTGTCTATTGCTTCATTAAAACACAGAGAACTCTAATCTCTTCCACTTAGTTTGTGTTTGTCTCAATCGCATACACGTATATACTTTTAAAAAGAAGGGGCAAATTTTTTACAAATCATGTTTTGCTTTTCAATTTTTATAAGCCTTTCCTGTGGGTGTGAAATTTTAAGTATTATGTATTAACGCGAACATTTTTTAATCTTAATTACGTATTTTTAAATGTGATTTTAAAAAGTTGTATTTCTTTTAAATTTGCCCCTTTTAATTTCCGATTTAAAAACTACATAACAGGCTATAAAGCTTTAGTTGGATTTATCTGAAGACTTTAGGATATTACTTTAGGGCTCGTACACAATGGTGGACGGTAAGTTTAACCAGAAATGGCCATAACTTTTTTAAATATTTTTCAAAATTGTTGTTTTGGTGCCATCTTGTAGCTGAGAATCAGGGCCACCAAATAGGTTATTATTAGTCCAGTTGGTATTAAATACAAAAAGTTACAGAAAACTTCAACAATCCTCACTCGCTTGGAGTGAGGATTGTGAGTGATGATTATTTAAGTTTTTTTAATTCATAACAAATTGATCAATGGCTTATTTGATATCCCTCAATCTTAGCTACAAGATAGCACCAAAAGAATAATTTTCGGAAAATTAAAAACAAGTTATGGCCATATGGCCATGAGTGAGGATTGTTGAAATTACAGTCCGTCATTGCGTACGAGGGCTTAAACTAGACATTGTCATCAGTGTTTGGACCTCGTACTTGGCTCGTACTTGCTCGTACTTGCTCGTACTTGATACTTTGTATTTTTCGTCCTAGAAATTCTTCTTTTTTCTGAAAAGTTTTAAACTAGATGGCTTCAGAACAACCACAGCTACATTTTCACAAAAAAAATATAGCTGTGGTTGTTCTGAAGGCATCTAGCTTAAAACTTTTAAGAAAAAAGAAGAATTTCTAGGACGAAAAATACAAAGTACCAAGTACGAGCCAAGTACGAGGTCCAAACACTGATTGTCATGGAGTTTGTTAAATCGAGGTTTGACTTGCAGCAAATGAATTTGTTCAACGCTTGTCAATTTTTCAAATAGCAGTCAATATTTCTTTTAGTCATTTAATCTTGTAAACAGATCTACAGGTTAGGTTATACTTTACTGTAGTAATAGCAGTTCAACATTCCCTCCAATATCTCTGCTTCTCCCATCCTAACTTTGCACTTCTGGCTTGCCTCGCTGGCTTGCCTTTGAGCCTAAACTTAAAGGTCAGATTTTCAGGGAGAGGGGGACATTATTTGCTGCTAGTGCCAAAAGAACAAATCGGCTCTTTCCTATATTCGGCACCGATTTTTGACCTTGGTCTTGTTTTTTTCAAAATTTTTGTTTTCTCCAAAAGTCTTAGAAACTATTTCTTTGCGCTTTTAAACTATTTTCAACAAAAAAAATTGGTGCAAAAAATTTGAATTTTTTTTGCCTTCGTCTCCTTGGTCAATAAAATATCCAAAAAAATACCATAGAGGACCAAGAAAAAATGTTTTGAAATTTTTGTACCAAAACAATTTTTTTTGCTGAAAATGATTTCAAAGTGAAAATAAATAGTTTTTGAGACTTTTCGGAGAAAATATTTTTTTTGAAAGAAACCACAGGGGACCACACTCAAAATCGGTACCTAATATAGGATAGGGCCAACAAATTAAAGAAACTAAAATGTGTTGTGACAATCAGCAATTTTTTTTCGTACTATAGACAGATTTTAACGGTACTTAGCTTTCAGATAATTTTTTGGCAAGATTTATTAAATCACATGGAAGTTTTGTTTGTAAGTTGCACACAAGCTATTTTCCTAGGCTTCGACCATTCTCTTTTAAATTTTGCTATAAATGAACACTTCTATGGATCTAAATTAGTTATTGCCACTTGCTTTTTTAAAAGTTCAGTCCTGATTGGTTCTTTAACAGCTGCCTTTGTTGCAAACAGGTTATTATTCAAATTACCTTTTTTCAAAAATCAAATGATATGAACAGATGGAACAATTGGTTGTGCCTTTTGACAGCCAACTCTGTCAAACTAAGTGCCTAGTGCTACTATCCTTAATGCACAATAATTTGTCTAATATATTCGTTCTGATACTAGCCCTCCTTCAATATTGTGCCATAGGATACTGTATCGGTTTTGCGCAGTTTGTTTTAATAAGCTCGCCTGTCAAAAGTGTCTAAGGGACTCATGGATCGTCCTTATACCAGTTACACTTATTGTTAATTTATTAAGATTAAGTTCGAATTTAGGTGATTTACACAAGCTTGTCTGCTGGGTCATTCATTTGTGGCACGTTAATTGATGCTGCAAATATAGATGCTGTTCAAAACATCAACAATGTTACTATTTCAGATCAGAACCTTAAGGCGTAAGGAATTTTATAATCGATTTGTATACCGTATTTTCTCTGATAGAGCCACCCCTCCTAACAGAGCCCCCCCTCGACTTCAAGAATCTGTATCTCGGGGCAGAGTTAATATTTTGCAAACCTGTTAATTGCATTTTCTTAGCTCCCAGGAGCTCTAACGATTCTATTTTTTAGTTTTGGATTCTCACACGAATATCTCGAGATCAACCTAAAATCTTATAGTTTTTCGGGCATTTAAAAATAAAGCCACCGGTGGCTCTATTAGAGGAAATACGGTACAGTCAAGTCTCGATATAAGATATACCCTCGGGACAGGAGCAAGTGTATCTTGTATCGAGGTGTATCTTACATCGAGACTAATTTAAAGGGGTTTATATAACTTGGGGCGGAACCAGGTGTATCTTATATCGAGACTTGACTGTAGTTACTATTATGATTTGACTCGAACACATATTAAAATTGGAAAACAAATAAATAATCGGGGTATTTTATAGGGTGTAGACAAAATAATTATTAGCTATTAAGATCAGACCGTCTTGTCAACACCAAATGATTTATTAACCCCCAGCCAACTTTTGATCCTATTTTAAAATATTTTACTAGATTTCTATAAGCTGGCGGCATACTCTGGCCAGGGTTGCCACATCTCCAAAGTTTAAAAAGTGTTAAGAAGAGCTTTCACTGTGAAATTTTGATTTAAATAACGCTTTTTTAGCTGCTCAGACTTTTTCAAAATTTTGACTCTATTTTTGTTACATAAGATAGAGTTTAAATAATAAAGTAACTAGGGTCTGCAGGCGACTATCGACGCCTATGCTGTTCGGGAACATCAGCGGTTCGAATACTATTCCTGTGATTCGGGAACATTAGTGGTTCGTGTAAATTAGTAGTTCAAGTAGATTAATCGTTCGAGTGCATTCATGGTTCGGGTAGATCATCCACCCACCTGTAACCCACCTAATCTACCTTGCCTACCCTCACCTATCCTCGCCTACCCTTGCCTATCCTCGCCTACCCTCCATGTAACCTCCGATTTTTAACTTCAAGTTGCAAAATTTTACATTTTATAAAACCAAAAAATCTGCTAAAAAAGGTCTTCCGCCGTCGAAAGGGCTTTCCGATGAGACCAAACTTGCTCATTAAACTCGTGTCCAGAAAAAGTTGTTGAGTGCTCAACTGAACCACTCATGAGATTTTCTCATAAAACACCAAATTTTTAACTTCAAACATCAAATTTTTTAAAAATAAAAATTAAAATGTGTTTGCAAAAGGTCCTACACCGTTAAAAGAGCTTTCCAATGAGTACAAACATGTAGATAAAAATATGACAAATAAAAAACTTAAAATTTCAACTTAAAATGTCAAACTCTCAATTTTTTCAACAGCAAACCTCAAATCTAATTGCGAAAGGTCCTTCGCCATTGAAACAGCTTTCAAATGAGTATAAATTCGCTTGATAAAAAAATTCACTAAAAAAAGTTTTTGATTGTGACCAAACACAGGGGCCCAAAATTTAAATTCATAATCATTAGGAGAAATTGGCGCCAAATTAAAAATTTCGAAAAATGGTCAATTTTCATGATTGTTGATTGTTGTGTGACCATGATTGTTTTGTGTTTCACATATGATTTTTTTATAATTTTTTGTGAAATGCTGTTGACCGAATAATTCCTCATACCGAGGGCTTTCGAATAAGCCATCACTTGCCCATGAAACCTGCAGAATTTCAAAATGACAATTGATTTCTGTTAAAAAAGTTTAAAAATTTTCTTTACCTGGTTGACTTTATTGAAATCCTAGAAAGTGTTTTTGTCATATTTTCTCAAACGAAACCGAGGGCTTGATAGATGAGTAAATTTGCTACATTTTGGTACTAAGGACGTATGCAAAAAATGCAAATTTATAGTGTTTTATGCAAAAGTTAGAAAAAAAACGCAAAAACCACTATTTTTACTCGGAAAAATGGCAGTTGTTTGCTTCAAGTGGTCTCTTATTTGTAAAACTCTTGGTTTTGAAAATTCTATCTTGATAATTTGATAGAAGAGATTTTCAGCTTTCTTTGGTAAGTTAAGTTGGGTGACAAATCTCCCGGGTCCGGTTCGTCTTCTGATGATGAAGGTTTGTTGTGTTCAAAACATGATTGCCAGAAAACGCTGTTCTACTTTAGATCTTATAAATGCGATTCTTGGAAGCAACAATTCGTCGCAGGACTTTGCTGATGCTGCCTACGGCTCTTCTTGTGGCTCTTTTGTTGAGGAAAGTGAGGGCTCCACGGATGACGATGCTGAAATGTCCGAGAAAGGTAATCATTTCAGTGCGTCAATGCGATAATATTATCACATTTCAGCCAGTTCCGATGGGACCTTCAATGACGTGAAGCCAACTAAGAAGAGTGATGAGAAGAAGGTCGCTTTCAACGGTGTCATCGCTCAAATCTCGCGCAAGTCTGATGAGCTCAAGTCGCTGCTTGAAAACAAGTTGAATGTCGCTCATCCCAAAGTTGTAATTTGTACGTTGCAATACTTCCTAATTTTTCATGAACTGATTCAGGTCATACTTCTGGCAATTAAAGGCGCTCGCAACGTAAAAGGCATCAATGAGAAGTGGAAGAAGAAGCTCTCAGAAGGTCACAGAAAAATCCACGCTGAAGCTGGCAGAAACGAGATCTAGCCGCAAAGTATTTCAAGCTAAACATCGTTCTCGTTATCCTCCTTAGAATTGTGTTTTTGGTGTGGTTGGTTAAATTTCGGAGTTTATAATTTGTTTCGACAATAAAGAGACTTTATAATTGAGTTGAGCCTGGCTTTCCTTGTTTTCCCAGTTTTTACTACCCAGTTTTTGCATATTCTTCTCCTGCCCGAATATCCGAAATTGTCTTTTTGATACTCATGGGTCATGACATAGTTATTAAATAATTGTTCTCACATCTGCTATTTAACAGTATACGTATTCCCGTTTTTCGATTAGATAAAAGTGTTATGGCTATTCAGAAGTTCAAAATCCTATTTCACGCAAAAGTTTAATTAAACTTTTGGATAAATAATTTGGATTTTTTTTAAATATTGAAAAAATTCATTCAAAATTCTTGGCGTTTTGTTTAAGTTGAACTGATTATGAATTTGAATTTTGGGCCCCTGTGCAAATGGGTACTCATGGATTTCCCGCCAACGCCCCAACTTTGACTTCAACCATCAAAATTTCGAAATCTCGATAATCAATACCCAAATCTGACAATAAAGGTTAAATTTACATTAAAAGAGCTTTCGAATGAGTATAAACTTGCCTAATAAAAAATTTCAAGAAAAAAAGTTTTTCTTTGTGACCAAACATGTACTAAAATGCGTTATCCACCCACACACCCATCCCAAATATTATATAGAGATTTGATACCCCTTATTTTGTCATGACACAAGTCACGTAACAAAATTTCTGCAAATTAGATTTAAATTGGGTTGAAAATTAAAATTAAAAATGTTATTTCGGCCATTAGTGTCAAAATTAAGCATGTCTGAAAACTGACTTACATAGACAATCGTTAATTCCATGTGTGAAATAAAACCGCTATGCCACATTTTTTGTGAGCAATAGGTAGCCTTGATTACGTGCTACATTTTTAGATATTACACGCCTTAGTGTTACATAAATCTGAGCAAGTACCACCCATACACGATCTAAATATTATTTAATAGTGGTCGAAAATCAGCAACTTTCAAGCACTCGAAAAGAGTCAAAAAAGAAGTCCTTTGACCCCGTTTTTTCTATCGTGTTTTCCTGTCAATTGAAACTCCATAAAATTTTAAATCAGAGCATAGTCAAACCTCGGTTATCTCAGTGACATATTTATCCGGCACCCTCGGTTATCCGGCACGCCTTAAGTATACTTCATTTGGCTGATATTGGCCTATTTTCTGTCAACTAAAACTCCAGTAGTCCGGTACCTCGTTTATCACCCTGAGACCGGTCCCCAGGGGTGCCGGATAACATTGACTGTATATAATATACTAGATTGATTCAGATTTGGCATATTGAATCCCATGGAGATCAAATTGCGCTACCCAACTCAATTGCTTTGCCTTGTTTTTGCAGCTTTTCAGGTTCTTTCAAAAACCATTTAAAAAATAATCGGTGGTTTTCAAGGCTTGCACTATTTATTCAGTCTATGTTCTTTGGCAGAAAATGTCTTATTCAGCAAACAATTTGGCACAATTTGATGCGGAAGATATTGGTTTAATTCGATTTTAAATTTAAAACTTTTTATAATTTGATCTTTTAGATGACAGCTTAAAGAAAAACTTTGTGTGCATAATATTCCTAACTTCCCTCATGGGCTTTGGAGCATCAGCTTTGATGAGTACTTTTCCGTATTATTTGTTTGCGTACTGCAGTTTTGAAAACCAAAATGTTTTTCAATATTTCTTTGTTTTTTCGGTAAGATTATTTAAAAAAATTATAATTAAAAATTGGTGTATTTAGGCATCAGTTGTGTGTGGTCGACTTTTGTTTTGCAGCATCACAAGTTCAAAGAATATTTCTAACAATTTTGTGCTCTTGTTCAGCTTAGTGAGTTTTTGTTGAAATTATTAGCCGGCTGACTTCCAAAAGTTTTCCTAAGTCTCAGCCGGGTCAAAAAATTTTATCTCAGCCTTCAGCCTTAGCCGCCTGACTTCCGAAAATTTTCGTTAGCCTCAGCCGGGCTCAAAATTTCAACTCAGACGTCAACCTCACCCGGCTGATCCTCAGTTGGCTGAGTTTGAGCTCAGCCAGCTGAGGATACCCTGAAGACAACATGCCACAAATGGGTGGCATATTGTCTGAGAGAATGTCTCTAAAATAAGTCAAAAACACAATGCCAGAAGATGATTTTAAATTTTAGAGTGTCGCATTAAAAAAATGCCAAATCTGATATAGATGACATATACCTACTTTTTGATTTTAGGTATAGGTCATCTATATCAGATTTGGCATTTTTCAATTAAAAACGCGATATCTCGACATTGGATTCACTTCGACATACAGGTCGACATCCCATTTTGAGCAGGGCCTAACAGTGCTCTCTATAACGACTCAGTTCGGGCCGGTCCCTTGAGAGTCGTTATAGAGAACGTCGACTGTAGCTGTTTTTGACTTGAAATAACTAGCTCAAAGATTCCAACAATTATTGTTTTTGATTTTTTTGCACCAAAAAATAAACACTGGTCACTGGAAATCTAAAATATTTTTTGTGTATTGACAAGACCAAATGCCATTACATTGCTTTTTAATAACATTCGTTAAGATAACATGTGGAGCTTCCATATGCTGTTTTTCATACGAAGCAGTGCGAATTCTCTCAAGCGCCTTTTATGGTCTAAGCTTATCTTTGATAGTGCCTTCCTTGACCATGTATATGGCACACTTACGAGGTTTTGAGAAACAAAAAAATTTCTACAGCAAAAATAAATTTTAGGTATGTCAATTGATGCCCTAATTTGCAGCTACGATTTCGGAGCGCTTGTTTTCCCATTGTTCTTAACACAGGTAAATAGTCTAACCATACCAACTTTTGAAAATTTTATTGCTATTAACACTTCAAGATCTTGAACCATTACGGGAGAGAATTGTTCAGCACAATCAATTTTCTTTCGCTTTTGTTCCTAGTGTTTCTTCTAATTTGTCTACTAAACGTCCAATCTAGGCTGGAGAAGCCGGCTGGTTAGTTTGATTTTGATTGACTTTGACAGCACACAACTTTATAGTTTAAAACTTGTGTTTTTAGATAAGCAACAGGCGCATATATGGCATTTCTTCCGAGGCGAATTCACTGCAAAGCGGACAAAGAGCATTCGAAAATTTATCTCAAGTGTTGGAGGCAGTATTCGTGGCAGTTTACGAGAGCGTGGAAGTCGTTATAGAAGGTGGGTTGACACAGTTTAGAGAACAAGTACAAACAAATATATTTACGTTGTTTCAGAATGTGTCGTCCTTCCAGACTAGCTCAGCCCTCTGCCACCACTCAAAGACTGCATCCAGGCGCAGCTGCTGTCAGAAACTATCGTTCTAGTCAAACGACTCCTATTACTCGATCGAATAATTCCATAGCTATAGAACAAGATGAAAGAAGGGATTGTGTTAGTCCTTCTTAAACTTACTTTTCAATTTTTGTAGTCTTTCATCATATAAAGTATAACTTGGACATAGTATCACCTGCATGCAAACGACACCCCTGATAAAGCCTCCTTTTCAACTCTATATGGATGGCTGACAAGGAAATCACACAAGTAGTATTACTGATATAATGACACCTCCAGCTGGTCTACAGGGTATTCAGGTTCGACTGTATTCTACTTGACAAAGAAAGTTATGTCTAATAAAAAAAATTAGTACTAATGTATAATCTCCACTTAATAACAATATAAGGCCAAACTCAAATACCGTATATTCTCTATTAGAAGGCCCAGGCCTTTTATTTTTCAACCCTAAAAAAGTCGGAAAAAATTTGGGTCGATTTTAAGATTTTTGCGTGCTCAACTAAAATTTTAAAAGTGGAATCAGGTAAGCTCGTGCTAACTAAGAAAACGCGAAAAACAGATTTGCGAATTTATTTTTCTAGGGAGGCCTTCTATTACAGAGGGGCCTTCTATTAGAGAATATACGGTATGCTGAGCACAGTTCTGACAATTGGACCTTTCACATATGAAAAGTCCTTTTTCATTCGTATTATTTGGAAGAGGGAGAGGTTATATCCCGGTTTTGTCAGGCTATACTACAGTAGAGTCAAATTTTTTACTGCTGTTGCGGTTATAAAAGCACATGCAAATTTGCTTTTATGATCAATAAAACGATCTGCATCACATGGATTCTAAGGCACTCTATAACTGCCTGTTCCATCAACCTCTGCCTGTCTCGCCTATCAAACAGTGGTTCTTTTTGCAATTTTGTACATCACAAAGAGGCAGAATGAGAGTAGGATGGTAAAAATAAAAACTGGTTCCTTTTTCTCTCCCTGGGCGCGTGTTCTCTTCAAGGTGTTAAAACTGGCCGAATACATACACACAAGAGGGGCAATCATTGTTGTGCTCAGTGGCCTGCTGCTGCTCTATGCCATCGCCTATAATACACACACACACACACACCAGTAACCAGAACATTTGGGGAGGGGCAGGAAATAGAGGCAAGAAAGTTGCAGTGGGCCTAGAATGAGAGAGAATACACACAACATATGTGATACAATACAAGGTTGGCTAAAAATAAAAGGTCTTCCCAATTGATGATGATCGCCCACAGCCCCCCTTTTTGTACTTTTGCTTGATTGGCCGCTCATGATTGAAATGGCAAGTGTATAACGCGCATTATTTTTGTATTGATTCTAAGGCAAAAAAAAATTCGGAGTTTTGTTTTTGATATTTTTATAATTAGTGATTTTCAAATCATGACATTCGGTTTAGAAAATTATGCTTGTGCTTATTTTAATATAAAAATATTACATTTAATTTCGCCATGATATTTCTATCAAGCTTATATTAGATATGTTGTTTGTTAATGCAAAAATTCTGACACGGAGAAGTGCTTCACCATCCTGCGCCTTATGGAGAAACGCTTACTACCTTTTCATAGCGCTTCAAAAAATTATTTCACGTAAATATGCATTTTTGGCCTCGCGTCAATTTTCGGAAATAAAAAGCAGTTAAAAAGTTGATATTAATCTATATATTCTACCAAATTGATCATTAGAAAAAGCTTTCTAACGGCCGAGTGCCTAGTGTTTCAGGTTGAGCTTAGGACTTATACTCCCACTTTTTTGAACTTCTGTCGTAAATTTGCCGAGTTGTGCTATATTTATACGAAATCATGTATCAACTACTATTCAAATACTCGGGGTTCTGAAAGATACTTAAAACATGTTTCAGGGTGGTACTTAAGAAATTTTTTTGACTATTTTGACCAAATTTGACTTTTAGGGTGCATTTAAGCTGGGAAATGGGATTTTCCTAAATTCAGTTAATTTAATTATTAATTTTAACTCCTTGTGTTTTCACACCGAACCGAACACGCGACGAAAACATACCAGATCACCAATTTCGAAATAATTTTTTTTCGAAAAAATTCGCCTTTGTAACTTTTAAACATATCAGATGCCCGACCTTGGGTCAACTGACCAGTCAATTTCACAGCTCTACTCAAAATTAATAAATATTTTACAAAATCAACATTACAATCACTTTGCAGCCGAAGTATTCTTGTATGTTCCACAAAAAATTATTTACACCCAAAAAAGTTTCGTAATTTTCCAAAATTTTTCGGTTGCACTTTCTCAATATTTTGTGCATTTCACTTTCTCTCTCTGACATCAATTATTTCGAGCATTTCAAGGTATGCTCACATTATTATTAATTATATCTTCTCTATTGCTTGTGTGTTTTCTTTAATCCAATGTTGAGCAGACAGAAAAAATGAGTTTTTGAAATCAGTATTTATTAAGTAGAATATTGTCTATCAATAAATTTACGGGGTATAGACGTTTGGCTACAAATGTAACATTTTTGGCGTTCTGCCCTATGTTCTGTTTTAGCCACTTAGGCCTACTTAGGCTTAGGCCTTAGGCTTAGGCTTAGGCCTTAGGCTTAGGTTTAGGCTTAGGGACCAAAAAATGTCTTACGAACTACAAAATGGCTGAAAAAATAAGCCTAAGTGGCTTAAACAGAACATAGGGCAGAACGCCAAAAATGTTACATTTGTAGCCAAACGTCTACTCACCAAATTTTCAAGTATGGAACAAGAAGAAGATTTGAACGAGGTTCATGAAAACACCGACATAATTGCCCAAACTAATGGAAACTTTCGTCGGCAGATGCTTTTAAATCATGTCTTGCTCGTAGAAGCTGCACATCAACAAGGGTAGGTTCAGCTATCAAGAGGGCATTAATATCAGGGCTCTTGGACAGCTTTTAAAAATATTTTCCTTTTTGGGGCCCAAACCTTTTTTACTCTCGAAATTTTGGTGCTGCTCTGGTTTAAGGTATCAAACTGTGTGTTTTTTCAAAAAAATATGTTTTAGTTCGATTTTGTTGACAACTCAGTGTATTAATGTCAGACAAAAATTGTGCAGAATTAAAAGCTGCATTAATATCATGAATATCAGAATTGCAAAATTCCTTCGAAAAATGCCCTAAACATAAAAATGGAGAAGGAAAAAGCCTATCAAAAAAGTTTCATTAGTTTTTTATTACATTTCGATTTTAAAGTGCATTTTTGTAGGAATAATGCAATTCTT
The DNA here is from genome assembly GCA_004194705.1 of Ditylenchus dipsaci. Lineage (NCBI taxonomy): Eukaryota > Metazoa > Nematoda > Chromadorea > Rhabditida > Anguinidae > Ditylenchus > Ditylenchus dipsaci. The sequence continues at coordinate 319,584 of SADC01001378.1, read as the reverse complement.
ATCCTTTAACCAGAGTAGCACCAAAAAAAATTTTTTTGGCAATGAACCAGTAAATAAAATGATTTTTTTATTCAAAAAAGGTGAAAATGTCTTTTTTATCCAAATGTCCTTTTCTCCTTGAAAAAATCTTAGAGCCCTGATTAATATTCATTTTTGCTTTGTCTACTTTCAGTTAATTATATTAATTTAGTCAAACAGAAGCATATGAAGAGTTGAAGCGATTGATTATTTTCGCCGGCATTTTCTTCTTATTTATGATCATTTTCGTGCTCCTCAAATTCCAGGTAACACATATATTTGGATTCTCCCCCAGCTTTGGAAAAATTTAAAATGTATTACGAAATCGCTAAAAGGTTTAGCAGCTAAAAACTTACTCACTCCAAATGACTCGCGTAATCTGGTGTAGTGTGAATTGAGGGTGTTTTAATGCGTGGGATTTGTAATTCTAAAAGTAAGTGCAGGCAGTGCAATGATTTCAAAACTGGTGCTTTTTCATGGAAAACAACTAGACACAAAACACTATTTAAAAGTTTTTGCATAGTTTTGCTTCAAAAATATAAAGCTACCAAGGCTTAGATCTTTTAGACAAAAGACATTTTAAAATTTTTGATTATTTTTGTAGGAAGAAAGTAATTTTATCCTGCTAATTGCCGTTTTAAAGTAAAAAAATTAGAGCAAAACTTTAAAAATAAAAAAATATTTGTGATCCCGAAAAATAACAAATCTCAAAAAAGGATGGCTAAACTGCCTTATATGGGTCTTGCACAAAATTACTCTGTATGATCTTTTTCGAGCTGAAACGTTCAGAAAACACGAAAAATGCGGGAAAGACATTTTTGAAAAAAAACATTTTTGACCAAAGTTTGACTTTTTGCTATGGGGGACCAAGGTGAACTAAAGTTAGGGGTACTTGAATACCATAAAAGATAGGATTTGAACATGGTTTTGTTAACTGGGGCGGGAAGGCCTGGGGGGGGGGGGAGAACTCTGGTATGCATGCTTTTTTCATGCGTCCAGAGTCACTTTCGAGTGATTTGTGTCTAAGGTATGTGCACTGTCATATATATATGGGACACCCAAATACGGAACTTTCAGGTGAAATTTTGGTGTTTTTGGATTATTTACAGACACGGATACAATCCGTTGTGTGGTAATACACGGACCGTTTTACGGCCCGCGTTTACGGACACGGATCCATTGTGTACAGCCCATTACCCATCGGTTTTAAAAGGCATTTTCTGTAAAAATGAGCGACTTTTTATAAAATTTCGATCCCTCAAATTTTTCGAAATTTTTAGTTTTGGTCTCATTTGAAAGAAGAGACAATCCTTAGGTAGTTTACTTTTTTCAGAACGCCACCTTCCTATTCGGATCTCGAAAAATGGCCATTTCAAAGTTCGACTCGTATCGGAAGTCTGAAATATGGCTATTTTCTTTCTTTTCATGCAGCTTCTAATTTTTATTGCAGGACCATCACACATTTCATACCATTCTACGCAGAATCGAGCAGGCTTCATTATGTTTATAATAACTTCGCATATAATTGTATTTTTTGACTTTTCGCACTTTTTTTGCACTTTCTTGCACTTTTTATTATCCTTTTTCTTTCCTTAAATGTTTAATAAGAATTAGTTAACAACTTGAGATAACAATTTATTTCGTTCAGCGCAGAATTTAGCGGGCTAAATTATAGTGCTCTTGATTTTTGCATTTAGATTGATTTTTGTTGACAAAATTAGCAAAAAAAAGCTTTCTTTTTTAAACACTTGTGTTTAAAAAGGCTATTCTGTGTTCATTGACGATTTTTGTGAGCAAAATCAATCTAAATGCAAAAATCAAGAGCACTATAATTTAGCCCGCTTAATTCTGCGCTGAAAAAAAATGAATTGTTCTGCGCTGAAAAAAATAAATCTTAAGTTGTTAACTAATTCTTATACTAAACATTTAAAGAAAGAAAAGGATAATGAAAAGTCATTGTAAACTTAGTGCACACGCTTTATTGTCTCTAAGAGAAACTTTTTGTCACCCGGCTTTTTCAAAATCTTTTTTTTCTTTCTTAATCTGCATTCGTAGCGCTTTCTGAATCCATAATACAAAACGTGAAGAGCGACATTAAAAGTACCAAAAAATAAGGTTTGATCTACAAACCGCTGTTCTGGAAAGTTCTACTTTAGTTCTGGACCTAATTTTTCCACAAAAAAATCTAGACATGGAGAAGCTTTTATTACTTTTAAAAAGACCGCTTAATTCTGCGTGGAATGATATAAATGCTTTCATTTAAATCAAAACATTTTACTTATTCAAATATCCTGAAAGCAACACATGTCAAAAAAATCGTTAAAATTCTGGTGTGTATACGATTTTGCCTCATTCACTAACTTTTTGTCACCCATGTTTTTTCAAAATGTTTTTTTTTTATCTTGCTTCCTATTCGTCGAGCTTTTTGAATCTGTAATAAAAAACGTGTAGGGCGAGCTTTAAGGTAGTGAAAAATAGGCTTTTAGCTAAGAATTTCTGTTTCGGAGAATAAGACTTTTGTGTTAATTGTCAATTTTTCTCAAAGAAATGAAAGACTATATGCGAAAGTTATTATAACCATATTCTGCATAGAATGGTATGAAATGTGTGACGGTCCTGCAATAAAAATTAGAAGCTGCATGAAAAAGAAAGAAAATAGCCATGTTTCAGACTTCCGATACGAGTCGAACTTTGAAATGGCGAGATTTGAATTTTTCGAGATCCAAATAGGAAGGTGGCGTTCTGAAAAAAGTAAACTACCTCAGGATTGTCTCTTCTTTCAAATGAGACCAAGACTTAAAGTTTCGAAAAATTTGAGGGAGCGAGAAGTGGCTCATTTTTACAGAAAATGCTTTTAACTTGTTTGAAAGAGAAAGGTTTGTCATATTGTAAATGAATACTCATATGAATACTCAATCAAAGACGATGAACCTTTCATGATAACATTTTAGAAACACATGATCAAAACAACAACATTCAAATTTCACTCAGTGAGTCGTATCTTCCGTACCAGATTACCGTCCACATTTTTTACTCGATCGAATAATTCATTTATTCATCGAAATGAATCAAAACTTTAAAGGGCCATTGCCGTCTCCGACAGCGGTTGTCCCCGCCAATTCATTTTTTTTTCAGAATCATTGAACTTCTGAACGGATTTTTTACTTGGTTTCTAACAAAACTATAGCTAAAATAAAATCCTAGGCCTTGTTTTGGTGGAAACCAAGTTGCAAAATTCGTACAGAAGTTCAATGATTAGGATAATTTTTTGAATTGCCGGGACAAGTTTAAAAACAGATGATCATGAATTGGCAGATAGTTTGATCTGGCAGCAAAACTAAAAATTCGGCAATGTGATCAAATATTCGCCTTTTCAGCCATTCTTTTCTATGTTATTTTAAAGTTTTTTCACCTTTTTCTAAAAAACTACACCAAGTCATCGGTGGGAAATGTGAGTTAAATTCGCCTCAATAAGCAATTTCGCATCTCCTCGTTTAATGCGATGGGGGTGGAGAGAGACATGAAAACATTCCCCAGATAGGAGATAGCTGTTGCTGTTCAGCCCTCTTACTAAAAAAAGTTTATTGTTCTCGGGGGAAAAACAACAACAAGTTTCTAGGAAATAATTTAGCAAAGTGACTGTGTTTGATTTCAGGTCTCGTTGGATGACATATTCAAGGCTAGTTGAATGTTTCTTTCCAGCACACGCAACTTTTCTTATCTAATTTCGTGGTTTTAGTGGTCGCCTGTGGTTTGGCTGATCGGTGTGATTATTTGTGGACTGCTCATGAATATATTTCTACAGCTGAAGAAATTTATTAAACGAAGAAGGGCTAAACGACTTAGGGAACAGGTGAGATTTTTTTGGATATTTATTAGTATTGCAGTGGAGTCCCAAGAGGAATGTATCGAATATGAATAAATATCTGATCGGATATAGGATGTCAAAAAGTACCGGATTTCGGATATTTTCGATTACTTTAAGAAAATGAATTTTTCTATGGTATCGGCCAAAGTTGCACATCAGGGTTCATACTAATTTTGTACTGCAATACTTCCTCAAAGTCAGCAAAGTGTGGCGTGAATGGGGACAACCTTATAGTTTGAAATTATCTTGAGCAGGACTTGGGCAGAAGTTAAGTATGTACCGTATATCGTCTGAAATAATCCGAACTGGTAATTTGAGAATAAGGACACAATAATTTACAATGAAAGCTCACATCTTTACAAACTTTATTTAGCAAAACCTGCTTTACTCCTTAAACCTGCCGACCTCATTTCCTTGCTTAGCCCCACCACCTCACAATGAATGCTGCCAATGTGCTTCACTGATGCAAAATTCCCAAATCAACCCACCATCATTGTCCAATAGAAGGTTATTGTCAGCTTCTACCTGTTCTCTGACCAATTTAAACCCTCCAATAATAATTCCCTCTTACGATCAAGTGATGAAGGGCACTAAAACTTGGATTCTTTCACAAGCCGCTCTTCCTCCTAGTTTGACGGTAATTTATAAAAGCAAAATTTATCAGTACAAAAACTAATTTTTAGCCCAATCGTAGAAGACAACCTCTCCCACCCACATACTCAACAATAGATATACCAACAGAAAGTTGTGCTAGTCCAGATTCATCTTCTAACCTGAAGATAGAGCCTGCTCCAGCAGGTCACTAGGAGCAGTGCGCCAACTTGCCAATAGATTGAATGTTTCCAACACACCACCTCCTGCCTACGATGAAAGTGCAGATGAGGATAATCTGAGTCAACCACTAGATATTTGTCCACCCTCTTTTACAAATATTCAACCATCTTGTACAGGTACTCAAAATCCAGGTTCTGAATCTGTTTCATAGCGATTTTTTTCCGGCAATATGTACTTTTGCATCTGTTAAAAAGTGATTGGTTTTGGAAAGATGCTTTTTATGAAAAGTTTTTAAAGGTGTTAGGCATACTTTAAAACTTTAAAATTATTGTCAAGCTAAAAAATCATTATTTTTTTCCACTTTTACTTTCTCTTCGGGGAGATCTTTTTCAAAGACTGTTCTTCAGAATTAAAAAATTTGAATCAAATAAAAATCAATTGAAAAAACCCTCAAAATAGTCACAGAAGTTATTTACCGTATATTTTCTATGAAGCGCTAGCTCCCTCTTTTATTTGTGGCATTGTGTTTTTTACTTATTTTTCGGAGATTTTTCTCACGCTAGTCCTCCCTAAATTTATAGGGCTAAAATTGTTTTACCCCGCCAAATTATTCATTTACCCCGCCAAATCGTAAAAATGAGTATTTCTCGGTGTTCTTATGTCGTAAATTTTTTTTTGATCATCATGTAGCTCTGAATCTCTAGTTTCTGATAAGCCATCAACTGACCCTTGTTGTTTAAAAAATTTGAGAAATACCCGTTTTTATGAAAGAGGAGTTGTTTCATAAAATCGGGTATTTCTCAAATTTTTCTCAATAACACGGAGTCAGTTGATAGCTTGTCAGAAACTAGAGATTCAGGGCTACATAATGATTAAAAGAAAAAATTTTATGACTTAAAAACACCGAGAAATACTCATTTTTACGATTTGGCGGGGTAAAAGAATAATTTGGCGGGTGAAAGTACTTATAGCCAATTTATAGCTCGTTTTACTGGCTTCAAAAAGGGTAGTAAGTTGCCTGAGAGAAGTCTTCGAAAAATAGTTCAAAAACACAATGTCACAAACATGATTTTAACGAGAGCCCTCTTTCAATAGAGAACGGCAGCGTACTGTTAAAGTTTCTTAAAGTTTCTGTTAAAGTTTCTATCTATGATTTGGGACTCTCCTTTGAACAAAAAATAACTTCGGAAAAATTCAATTCAATTTTTCTCAAAGTCTACAAAAAGTTTCCTGAAAAGCCAAGGCCAATGCAATCACAGATGAAGCCGTTTGTTGAATGTAAATATGTATATATGTAAAAGTAAATGTTTTATAAAATCTTTAAAAAGACTAAAACAATAGAAGTGTGAAAGAGGCTGATATTTTCCTGTGACATTAGTTGATATGTGTTGCTGTTCCATTGGATACCCCGTTTGCTTTTCCGTTGGCTTTCGAGTCCACTGGCTTGCCATTGGCTGTTGCAGGCACAGCCTTGTACCTGACACTTCCACCCTTCAAAACATAGGCTTTCAGAAAGAAATTGATGAAGAGCACCAGATAGGTTATGTCCATGAACACCGCAAAAGCAAACACTCGGGGGTCGAAGTCACATTCTACCTGAATTAATAAATATTTATGCTAATACAGTCGAGTCTTAGTCGGAGCACTTATGGTCCGACGATTTTTCAGCTTGATTTTGAAGTCTTTCGCCAAGCCTAATCTGAAATTTTGCCGATGATGATCGTTTTTCAAAAACAAATAATGTCCCTGTGAAGATCCGCAAATCTCGATGTAAATTTGGAATTGGTTTTAGGAATGGTTTCCTGATGAAAATCCCTTTGAACAAACATGTTCTTGGAGTGTGTGTGAAAAGCTTTGCTCACTTTTTTGATGAAGATCAAATTTCCGAGATGAATAAGTATGACCACACTGATAATGAATTGCCAGATTTGAATCTAAAAGATTGTTGTGTGTTTTCGTCGCCAAAATCAATTTAGTTACCGTAGTGATAAATTTAGCCACAGAGCCAGGCACTTTAATTTTCATGGAGCGGAGGAAGTAGTAGCTGAAATATATCAACTTAAAAAGGTAAAAACTTAATTTCGATTTGCTCACCTGTACATAAAAGCATGCACAAAGAAGTTGAGATAGATACCCCACCGGTTAAAGCCTGGAGACAAGGGGTAGGAGTAGAAGGCATATATCATGGTTAGGATGTGGTGGTACCAATGCAGAAACATCAGGGCCCTTAAACAATAATATGTATTTAGCAAAACCAATCTCATCCCAAAGCCTCAAATCGTAGTGTTTAATTATTACAGTTCAAAACTACTTCCAGCTGAAACCCTAGATTAGGGAAACCCTCAATTATGCAGATACCAAATTTAGTGTATCGGAACGTAATAATTTTTTAAAAAGTCACAAAACTAACTTTTTCGGAGCACCAAGAAGACTGTGTCCACCAACTCGAACATCTTGGAGACAATGAACAGCCAAACCCAGTAGCTAAACCGAACAAATATATATCAATCAAATTGATGTATATTGAACTATTTGTACCCATTTAATCCGGATGTAAAGGTGCTGACTTTGCAATAGGAATCTAAAACATTTCATATTGTCAACAAAAACTGCAAGATCGGAAATCACCTCTAAAGCTGCTGTTAATTAAGGTGTCAAAGAACTCTGGTGTAAGACGAATAGTTCCTGTAAATAAATGAATATTATTTTTGATTTGGACATAAAAACTAGAATTATTTACCCATTATGCTGAAAACGGCCAAAAACAAGTTCCATGCATTGAGGGGACGAACAGGTTGAAGGGCTGTCTATTTTGCATAAATACTTGGTTCCAAAGATCACTAGCACGTAAACTGTAGAAATCTGGAATATAAACAATTAGTGATCTCCATGGACTTAAAGCTTGCAAATCACCTGTAGAGTCAAGTAGAAATGGTCATTTACCCATTGCTTTGCCTTAAAAACCATTTTTTAGTTTTGTTTTTTTGCTACCTGTTTAATACCTCCTGCTCTGGAAATTTCTCTGCGGTAAGGATCTGCAGGAACCGGGTGTGATCGAAGGTGGCTGTGGAAGCATTCGCTTTAGGGTGTCAGTGACTAGTGACGGGGAACCCATGTTTGGAAAATATTGCCCTAAACAAGGAAAATATGTAATACCGTATTTTCTCTAATAATGACCCCCTCTCTATAATGACCCCCCCCTTATTTTGACTAGGATTTCAGAGTTAAGGCCATTTTGATTGACAATTTCGGAATTTTTAAGGGTTGAAAAATAATGACCCCGGGTCATTATTAAAGAAAATACGGTAGTTGTAGAAAAGATAGTTCACGAAGAAAAAGAAAAACCATTCATAATCACATCTTCAATAAATGTAGCTTTTCAAATTTTCTCTTTTTTAGCTTCCATGAATATAAGTGTTTTATCTTTTCGTCGGTGGATTTTCGAGTTATTTTTCAAACGGCTTTTAGGCAAGATAATGCACGAAATGGAGTTAAAAAAACTAATCTTCGATTTAGATGGTAATTTGTCTGAGAGCATGTCGCAAAAACTTAGAAAAAATTACAAATCCTAAAAAATCACAATCCAAGGATAGGGTGATGAGGATCCAAGGATCTTCATAGGATAAATACGGGTTTTTCAGCTTTAAAAAAACTCATATAGCCATGTGCTCTAAGGACTAACATCATTTTGAGAGAACCTTACAGTGGTATAACTAGTGTTAACAACGCCATTGTAAATTATGCTTTCACAGAAGACCCTTGATTGATGAACATCAAAATTGAAATACTGCTACCTAATGCCTATCCTAAATAAGCAAATGAATAGACCAAACAGGAGAGTGAAGCAAAAAGCTTTTTAAATAAAGAAGGACACCCTGCACCCACCTCCCCCGTTCCCTAACTCAGTAGTTTACAAAAGCAACTGGCCAGACCAGATAGAACCCATATTGCAGTGGTAATTGATGGTTGCTGCTGCTGCTAGTCCTGGCCACCCCTTAATAATCACGCCATTCCCACTTCTTCGTTTCATGTTCTTATGTGTAAAAAAAGGAGTACAGAGAACACCAATCACCCAAATCAATAGTCTGATTTTGAACCAAGGAATCGACTGATTTTTGTTTGCAACAGCGAAAGTGGCCAAAAATTCGCGAATTCGGAAAGTTCTTGAACTGTGTAACGGCTGAAAAAACAATATTTGTGCTCTTTACCATAGATCATTTGTACATTAGTGCAGGAGCATGTAAAGAGCACTCAAACGTCAGGAACCAAATAATAAATATAAGAGGTTTCAATAACCGTAATTTGTAGTTTCCTCTTTATAATTTCATCTAGAATGTAAAGTCAATCATTTTTAAAAGTGTTATTTTAAAAAACTGTGTGAAAAAATCGTAAAAAAAAACAAAAAAAAAAACTGAAAATTGTAAAAAAGCCGTAAGAAAATGCAATTCTAGGATGAGAGACCACAAATAAAATAATATCATTCCGGAGAAATTTTCTCACCGATTTACGTTTTACACCGGATAAATAGCTTATCCACACGAAGTGAAGCAAAACCGAAGGCTATAAGAACAAAAATGAGATAACTTAGGGCATAGCGATTCTGTCGCTGCTTGAATACAAGCTCTACCTTCAATTATACCTTCCCCCAGTCAACTTTTTTTTTAAATGTTTCTAACCACCCTACATCGACTCAAAATCACTGCAGGAACTTAAAAATAACATTATATTTAAGTTCTGGTCTATGAAAAATTTAGTTTCGAGGCCACCTGAAAGTACTTGATTTTACCATTTTAAAATAACTTTAGGGCTGTACTGGAAAGTGCCACTTTTGTGCAAAAAAATCCTGGACATAGCTTTGTTGACTATGGCCACCGCGTGAATAAACTTCGGTATGCATGCTTTTTTATGCATCTAGAGTCACTTTCGAGTGATTTGTGTCTAAGGTATGTACAAAAGAATCCCCATAATTTTTTATTTCTAATAATCATGAACACTGAGAAAATAAACCGCAGAACAAGCAGTATCAGCCATTTATCTTTCACTCCTTGTGGGTTAGAGAGTGGAGATTAGAGTTAGATACTTTAGACGTGATTCCAAGTAAGGCTCTTGATTAAAATAGCATTTAGAGGCTTTTTTGCCAAGTCCTATGTTGAAAACCTGGTTAAACAGTCATACGGTCGAAAATTCAAAATGCCTATAACTCAGAAATCTTTTTTGAGCCTCTGAGGTGATTTTGAATCGATATAGGGTGTCGGGGAACACTTTTAAAAAAAGTTGATTGAAAGAGAAATTTAAGTTGCGATTCTTCATTCTTGCAAACTTCCTGATATTCTGGAAAAAGCCTAAACAAAGCTTAAAGTTGAACTCAAAAAATTTAGTTGTGCGATTAAAATAAAAAAAGCGGACTAGTAGAAATTATTTATTACAAATTAATTATTAAAACGCCTTAATCACCGATATGAAAGCATGCAAATATCAAATCTTGAAATCCACTTATGTAATTAGCGTATTTTGCTTGAAATACAGTCTGTATTATACAGAAGGTTCACAATATAGCGGCAATTTTTTTTAAACGAAGGGCTATTATTAAAAACCGCAATTTTTACGAAAAAACTGTTTTTCAGACTTGGCAAACCAAAAACGGGCAAAGACTTTTTTAACGTTTCTGCCTTTAAAAGTTTTTGGCGCCAAAAAGCATTTTTTAGGGACAAGAAAAAAGTCTTACAAAAAAGAAGTTTTTTTGTGTTAAAGTTTAGAAATCAAAATCTAAACGTAGACGAATAATAGGCATAAACAAAAAATCTTATAATTTTTTTATGAAATACAGTATTAGACTGCTCAATTTGCTGCTTAAGTCACACATAGCTACTCAAAATTTTAGGCAAAATAAATGCTAATTTTGAAAGGATTATTAGTTTAGGGTTAGTTTATAAATATTGTAAGGTATTTATTAGCACCGGTCAAAGCTCATTTGTATACAAAACATAAACAATACAAGTTCACAAACAACAACTACTGAACCTTTTTGCTTTTGACTGCTGATGCTGCTGCAGATGGACGAATGTAGGCCTTGTAAAAGAAGGAAGCAAAAAGGTACAAGTAGCTCAGATACATCAGGGCACCCAATGACAATACGTTCCAACTAAAAAGCCTTTTATTAGAGAGATAAATATAAAATTTTAGGTTACCTAGCCGCACAATTAGGTACAGAGTTAGTGAACTTGATATAGACTAAATGCGAGAAGATGTAACAGCTGATGACAAACTGAGTAATCTGGATGGTAGTGATGAATTTGGCTACGTAGCGAGGAGTCTTGATTTTGAGCGCTTGAACGCCAAAGTAGCTGAAAGAAAAATTAAATTTTATTTCCTTTTTTTGAGAAAAAAACTGGTAAAAACTTACCTATACATGATTGTGTGAACAGTCAAGTTAAGCGCCAAACTCCACCTGCACCAAGCCTACAATAATTACCGAAACAATTTATTGGACTGGACCATCCAGATGATATTTTTACTTACCTGAGTTTCTGTGTAGGTGATTTGTGCATACAAAAATGTCAGAGCGTGATGATACCTTAATTTAAAAAATATACTTTTTTTTGGCTTTTAAAGTGGGAGCAAAATGACAATTTGGACCTATCCCTCAACGGGGGGGGGGGCTGGAAGTTGCCTTGATCCCCTTTTAGTTTTTTGTGATTTTGTAGGTTTTAAGGGCAAGAATGTTTAGGCCAGCAGACATTAGAACGGACTCAAACATGAGTCTAAAATATTTTTGAGTCCGTCCTAACATACGCTGGCCTATCTTTGCCTAAGCATAAAGCCTAAAAATCAAAAAAAATCAACAGGGCGACCAAGTCAAAAAAAACCCTCCATTGAAAGATAAGGCCGATAATTTTTATTTATTTTTGAATTTGTTTATATAATAAATTTCTAGTAAAATAGTAGTAAAATAGTGGAGTTATCAAATTTCTAATTGCTCTATGTGTAAATGCAAGTGTTAATGTAAATGAAAAGAGTCTTCACAATACCAGAAACATTTACATTTACACTTACAATACGAAGAATGTAAATGAATTTTTTTGACTTATCCTCATGTTTATTTCCAAAAGTTAGTTTTTGCCCAAATACCAATTATTTAAGTTTTTGTAACGAGCATTGAACTACTCGTCATCAATAAAGAATTTTTAGTATTCTCTGAAAATATTTGGATTTAATTCGCATTTGCATTTATATTCGTATAGTGAACGAGTAAGTGTAAATGTCAATGTAAGGGGGTGTTCACAATACCAAAAACATTAACACTTATACTTACAATTGTGATAGAGCCATAAGCAATTTAGTGGGGACTTTTTAATAAACTAACATTTTAGCCAATTGCTAATAAAATAATTTAAAAATTTACAGGGCATATAAATGGGTGGTACTTTTTCTTGTACCAAAATACTTATTTCTAGTACCAAATTACTTAATTCTAGTATCAAAATTTTCATTTTTTTGAACTTTTCTCTTTTTCTCCTCACTTTGTAGGTACACTTTTGAAACTTTTTTAACTATCGTGAATCTCTGAATCTCAGAAACTCAAGAAGATATCTTTTTTTAGTGAAAAATTTTAAAAGTTAGAGATTTAGGGGTCTGAATAGAGGAACTTGGTCGAAAAAGTTACTTCATACAAAGCTCAAACTCTTCATATCTTTGAAATCTTTTACAGGAAATTGAAGTCTAGTTAGACAGCTAAGATTTTTGGCTATACGTTTATGTGTCAAGGAAAAAATCTCTAACTTTACAAAGAGTTTTTCTATGCATGTTAAATTTTGGTACTAGAAATAAGTATTTTGGTACTAGATTTAAGTATTACCCCATATAAATCAGTAGATCACAAAAAAAAATTTTTAACTTTCACCTAGTATATACATATTATATACCTTTAAATTTTAAGAAACAAACGGATACTTTGTATTATAACAACTGACCAATGCATGAAGATGACAGGCCTTTTGCGCAAGATCAAGAACAAAGTGTCGCCAAGTTCAGGTGCTTTAGACATCACAAACATCCAACCCAGTATCCAGTCATTGGGTCGGTATAGTAGCTGGAGTTGTTGCAATAGGACCCTACAAAGAAAGTGGAAACGTTAACGTTTATTTTAACATGGTATATAACATACCCACGAAACCCAAGTTTTTGATTGTGAAGAATAGCTCAGGCAGCAGGCGGTAAGCAGCGAACCCGCTGAACAACGAGAACATAAAGTTCCAAGCTGCCAAAGTCAGGTTCATAGCTTTGTTGTCAAGAGCTGCTTTATTCTCCATCCATTTTTGGCCAAAATAGACGGTAGACAGGTAGCCTAAGGTGATCTGAAATTTTAAAATAAAAAATCAATTTAATCTGTAAAAACAACCTTTGTAATGTGAAAAATGACTTAAGACATGATCCCATTCACATTCGATATAATACAGATGCAAAAACTCTTTTTTTTAGCTGATTTGAAATTTTTTCAATTACTCCTGATTTTGACAAGTCTTCAACATATTGGATAAAAAGTCGTATCTAAATATCGATCGATTTTGAAAATCCCGATCCCGAAAATTGCCAAATCCCGATGAGCAGTTTCAAAAGCATTTTTGGCCAAAAATATTTTCATTTTTTGCATGATTTTGCGGTTTTTTTAATTTATTTTTTTCTTTTTTTGGACAGGTTTAGAAACTGACAGGTCTTGCCGATTATTTCACCAGGTTTAATTATTTTTCGCTCTGTATTACGGCAATTTATGCGAAAAGGATGTCCCTAAAAATTACACCGATTAAAGACGCTTATAACTTTTTGTCGTCAAGTGAATTCGATATTCTGTAAACAAAGCTTGCAGTGATAATTTTCTAGCAAATTTTTATGTAAATATTTTATCTATAAAATAAAATAAACACTATTTTTGCTTGATACCCCTCTAGTAGTTTAGTTCCTGGTTTGTAAATAGCATTAAGAAAAACAGTTGTGGACGTTTGAAATCAGTGGAATTTCTGGGGACACCCTGTATTTTGCCGGATTACTCATTGACTCGACAGATTGGCAAATCCCGAAATTTTTATCCGGATCCCGACGGGATCTCGAATTTTTTTAAAAAAAAATCCCGATCCCGAATGTTTTTTTAGCACTAATCCCGAAATCCCTCCCGAGGCCGAATGCATACCTCTAATAACCAGTGTTGGTCAAAAACTCAATTATTTTGCAATTCCATTTTTATTGCAAGTTTGTCTTCAAAAACTTGAAAATCTGACAGATTTTAGATTTTGACTGCGTCAAAAGTTTCTGTCATTTTTGAATTGAAATGTCTGTAATTGAAATAATTAAAATTTATTTCAAAGTTTTGAATAATTTAATAAGACACATGCTCAGAAGCTAACCATAAAAGAAGTAGGCACCCATCCATGCATAAACGCTACAGTCCTGTCCAAATTCCAGTCCTTTGCTAGAAGCACATCGGATATGGAAACGACGCCTGAATGGTTCATCACAAGCTGCAAAAATTTGAGGATTGCAAAAAAACATATTTTCAACAAATACAGTATTTCAAATAATATAAGTCCCTGGATGATATCCGAAAAGCCGAAGTCACCTTTCTATTATGAGTCTTCTTTAGGAGGACCCTCTAATACATAGGTTTACTCAGGGGGGAAGGGGCTACTATTTGGTCCATAGCCCTTCTTCCTATCAAGTTTTTTTGCCTTTTAGCCCTCCCTGTCAGAAAATCATGTGTACGCCTATGCTCTAATATAAACCTCCATCAAAAAATTGCCGAGACTAAAAATCGGAAACCATGTAAGCTCAAAGTTGTCAAACATGTGAAGGAAAGAGACTGAAGAAAAGAGAGCCAGGTAAAGGCCTCCCATTCTTATTGAAGGGTCTGGTCAGATGAAGTTACCGGTCATTTGCCAAGATCCATTTGCCTCTGACGAAAAAACCCTTAAAACCCCAACTAGCCGTGGAGACTTTCAACGCAGAGAAAGATGAAATAAGTAGTAAGATTGGATTTTTGGATTCTGGCAATGTTTTGTCAAGGACTAGAGGCGGGCAGCAAGTAGCTTAAAAGGTCGAAAGCTTTGAAAGGCATTAGCTGATTCCCATTATAAGTCTCCTTAAAGAGGCATGCTGGTCGCCGATGGGAATATTTTAAAAGGCGGCTACCAGGTGATTTAAAAAAGAATTTTTTTGAATAAAAAAATTGTGAGTCTTTGTGAATAAGTAATGAAAAATAGTGTGAGTAGATAATAACATCGGTGGCTTAGTGGTAAGGTGGAAGAGCAATCTGACAATTGGTAGACGTTTCTAATCTCCTTCGGGGCAAACTGTGGAGAAACAAATTTACAAAATTGTCGTTTGAATTATACTGGTACCCGCTTTTCAAAATATACCCGCATTCGAATAAAAGTCTAGAGCTAGAGGAAAATTTAAAAAAGATAAATAAATATATAACAAATAATAAGTATATTAAGATTAACACTGCTTACACAAACTAATGTTACAAATTTTTTGATGTCTGCAAAAAGGGGTAGACCAGGAATTGTGGTGCAGCTCACGCCATTTATACCACCATCAATCAGTGTTATCAAGACAGTGTTTTGTGTGTGTCCCCCTTCTTCCACCTCAGACATTACTCATTTATCATTATTATTAAATTGTAGAGGGGGGCGCATGTTCATTGGCCAGTGCATGTGCTTAATCGAGAACAATTAACGTGAACACCTCTTAAAACACATGGTTACTGCCGATGATCGGAAGGTTTGCTACACGAAAAAATAACTGAGTAGGTGAATTAACACACAGCTAATAAATAAATAAATAAATAAAATATAAATAAAAAGTCGGAAATTAAATCGTTAGTGCACATTCAATAAACAACAATGCTTTAGTTAGCAACTTGACATACGTGATCATACGTGAAAAACAGCAAAATGCGCAATGGTGTAAAAAACCCACGGAAGGTTGCATCGAAATTCTTGATTAGGTCTTGTTGGTTATTTTTAATAATATTGGTTTGATCATCAATTTTTTGATAAAAAAGAGCAATTAAAACTTTTAAAATTTTAACTGTTTCGAATTAAAAACAGACTAGATTTCAACATTACGCTACAGACCAGTTCAAGAGCTACAAAACCAATTTTACAGAATGATTCGTGATAATCTGATTGTTAAGATGGCCACTTGAAAATTATCTATTTTTTTGAATGACGAAAATCAGAGTTTTTTCCAACTTTTCGAATTTTTCATGTATGAGAAAAAGTTTGATCAGCCTGTATTTTTGCGGGAATTGAGTTTTTTCCAAAAGGCTATATTTCATCACTCAAATTTTCAAAATTTTTATGCAAAGTGGTTTTTTGTAGCTCTTCAGCTTCGCTTCAACATAGTGCTAAAATCTAAACAGTTTTTAATTCTAATTAGTTAATTTCAAAAGGTTTTATTGATTTTTCAATACTTCTTCCGTTAGTTTCTACACCCATTTTTCAAACAAATCTTTATTTTTCATAACACATTTTAGCACTAACGAGTGCAAACATATAATTCAGAATTTATTAAAATTAAAATGACCCAGCTCGTTAAAAAAATGAGGACACAATGGAAAATGGTAAAAAATATGACTGATCCTGCAAAATTTTTGACTTTTCATAATGGTCCAATTTTGAAAAACAATGAGTGCGGGAACCAATGGAAGAAGTACCGATTTTCTCTATCATTTTTGCCTTTTTTATATGTCTATGTTTGTCAAGACTTTTTACCAAATTTTCAGTGCAATAAGAATAATGATTAGAACTCATTTCGAAGCCCATTTCAAGGGATTTCTTACAGCATATTACTTGCTTAGACGCGTACAAAAAATTAAAAAACCTAATGAAAAACGGTCAATAATCAACGGAAAATCCAATAAAATCAATAATTTGACCGAAAAACAGCGAAATATCCTACACTAAAGCTTCACAGCGGAACAATCATCCTAAACTGTTTTCTTTTTATTTCGTGTTCATTAAAAACTCTAAAAAAGACCACACATAAAAGCCTGAAAGAGTAAATTGCATAAAATGACTTTACCCATAAATAACCGAGCTCATTTTACAACGCTTAAATGACATAATTTGATAGAAATTTTTCGCCGTGCCGGATTTTTTTTCCCTTAGCAAGTTCAATGTGAGGCGGGAGGGTTCGAAAGACCAAATGTTTTGTTTTTATTTAAAAAAAAATCGAGAACCATGCCCTTCAAGTCAGTCGGTTTTCGGGTGCTCCGACATGTCAATTTCCAATGGTTCCAGCTCTTTTTTTTCTTATTTACTTTTCACAAATAAAAGTTATTTTGTAAGCAGCGTTTTCTGATAAATATAATGGTTTGAGAAAAATAGCTTTTCAGAATAGAGGTTGCCAAAATTCGAAGTGATGATTTTAGAAAATTGTAGTTTTGCGTATTTCATCTGCAATTTTTTCATACAGAAATGTTTAGGCAAAAAAGCGTCGATCGACTTTAATCCTTTCTGAAGAAAAATTGGCGCTACTGGCTTATACAAACCCCCCCCCCAAAACGGCTACTTTCTTATACCCCCCCCAATCCTCGGACCTACTGGCTTAAATCCCCCCCCCCAAAAATCAAGATTTTTAGGATTGGTCAAAACACATTTTTAAGCAGTAATTTCGCCATAAAAGGACTAGAAAAGCAATTAAAATAGGATTCAAGGGGGATCGGACATTTTCCGTTGGACATTTTTCCGTCAAAATTGTTCGACTGTCATTTTTGGCTGTAATTTTTTTTCTTGATCGAAAAAAATGATTCTGTTAGTACGATTTTGTAGCTAAGATTCGGGGCTTCAAAATGAGCTATTAACAATCAATGTCTGATTGCAAAATTTTTGATAAAAATGTCCAATCTGACACTAAAAAGGGAGTTGGACATTTTTCCGTCGAAATTGGAGACTCAGTGTCAGACTTGGCATTTTATCCAAAATTTTGCAATTGAACGTTGATTGTTGATACCTCATTTTGAAGCCCTGGACCTGAGCTACAAAACAGTACTAACAGAATTCGTTTTTCAATCACGAAAAAAAATTACAGCCAATAAATGACCACGAAAAAATTTCGACGGAAAAATGTCCAACGGAAAAATGTCCTAAACCCGGATTCAAGGGCTGTATTGGGAGGGGAAGGGACAAAACAGGGGCCACTTTTATAGTGCCTATAAGTACCAAAGAGTATTAATTCTCTTAGCGTTGAAGTCACTTTCAAACCCAGCCACTTGTGGTGCACGTAAAAGTATAAGTACTCGAGCTGATCAGACCGATCAGCCGGGTGGATCCTGATGGTTGTCCTTTAACTTTTGGATGGCTGAGCCTCTGGCTCGTAGCCCAGGCGTGAAGAGGGGAAACCCTTTTCGGTCGCGAAATCAAAGATGTTGAACATAGTTTTGAATACTGGGTCTACCGCATAAATAAACTCTGGTATGCATGCTTTTTCATGCATCCAGAGTCACTTTCGAGTGATTTGTGTCTAAGGTATGTGGGTGTGCGCATCTCAACCCCAAGCCACCAAGCCCCTGCGCCCCCCCCCAAGGACGCAGGGGGCTTGAGAGTTAGAGATGCGCGCACGCACTTACCTTAGACATGATTCCGAGTAGTACACTTGATCATAAAATGCATATAGAGTAGAGATGATGACGATCGATTAATCGCACCTGCGATTAATCGCAAATCGCACCAAATTTGGCAAAAATAATCGCATCGCATAATCGCATGCATGCTTTTGAAATAATCGCAAATCGCAATCGCAATTTGAGAAATTGCACGATTAATCGCAAATTTTGCCATACTGAAAAATTTTACCAGCAAAATTACTTTTAGTAATGGATGGAACTTTTTTTACCGCAAAAACTTGGAAATTACTGCAGAATATTTTTTCTCACCGTAATGTGATCTTCCGGCAAAATACTTTTCTCACCGCAAAATACTTTTTTTCTTACGCAAAAATACTCTTTTCTCATCGCAAATTTTTTTAGTCAGAAAATAACTTATCTCGCTCAAATCTCACCCAGAGTGGTCAGAAGCACTTGAAAGATGGTTTTTAGGATTCACTAAAAAGGAGTCAGTTTTTCGCGAAAACTCGATTTCACGCATCAGTATCCCACTTTAATCGGCTTAATCGCTGAGAATCTAACTCTAAGCCATTCTCAACCACCTTAAAGCATCCTAAACTGTTCTAAACCAGTATGTAAGTATTCTGAAAGTCTGAAGGGTGGTTCAGAGCGGTTAAGGGTGAGATTCTTAGCTATCGAGATGACCAAAGTGTGATTCTGATGCGCGCAATAGAATTTTCGCAATAAGTTCACCCCCAAAAAACCAGCTTTTAGGTGCTTTTGACCACTCTCGGGTGGGATTCTGAGCGATCCAAGTGATTTTCTGACTAAAAAATTCAAATTCCCGCGAAATTTTGACTAAAAATCCTTGATTTTCAACAATAATCTGAAGATGCTTAACTACAGGTACTTATTGTTGATAGTTGTCGCAAATGTCCACGTTTACTTTAAATAAAGCTTTTGTTTGTGCATAGTGTTAAAAGTTTTGGTTTCTAGGAGCTAAAAGCAAAAGTAATCGCATAATCGCGCGATTAATCGCACCTGAATTTTTTGCGATAATCGTTGCGATTAATCGCATTTGATTTTTTCAAATAATCGCAATCTCAATCGCATCGGGTTAAGACCAAAATAATCGCAATCGCATAATCGCAAAAGGCCAAATCATCATCTCTAATATAGAGTCTATTTTTGCCACGGCCCGAGTTGAAAAACATGATGAGGCAGTCGAAGAATATAGATATTCAATTTATAATGTTCTGCCATAAAAGTGGTTCCGTTTTATTCCCTTCCCTCCCAATACAGCCCTTATTCCCTTTTAAATTCAAAAGGCGCCAATTTAAATTTTTCAAATTTTGACTAAAAAACCATGATACCATCCTGTGGTTCGAAAATAAGCCAGTGGCGTCGAAAAATTGGGTTCCGTGCAAAAGAAGGAAAAGAACAGTTATTGAATTACAGTCAAACCTCGATATAACGCACCCCACGGGACCGGCTTGAGGGTGTTGTTATATCGAGGGTTCATTTGACTAAGTTTTTGTCAAAGCTGACCAAATCGGTCAACTTTTGGAAGTCGTTATATCGAGGTTTGACTATATACCATTTTTGTATTGATTTTCATATTACCGATTTTTAGTAAATTTTTCTTGTTAAGTACAATGACAATTGTGGCTAAAACTTTATTAAAATCGTAGGACAGTCTGGTTATCATTCGACCCAAACTATCGATTTAACGTCTTTTGAGTGCTTTTTGGAAAATAGCCTCTCGGTTTAACGACTCTTTGCTTAACGTCCTCTCGATTAAACGCCCATCTTTGTCGGTTCATTCAAAAAAATTAAATCGAGAGGCGACCGTATTTTTTAAATTTTGAGATTGACTGCGCGGTCAAGAGCAGCTGCTAGGCTTTGTGATTCTTTTTTTCCTGTTAGTGTTATTTGTAGCTGAGATACAGGCTCACACAATATATCATCTGATTAATCATTTTTAATTGACAACAATGCACGACAAAACTTGAAATTGAGGCCTCGACTCGACGACCCCACCGAGGGCTATAAAAAGTAATCTCCGTTTCAAAATGGCAGAAATTCTTGATACACCCTGTATTTTACATTTTGATAATATGCGTTTCTTTGTGTCTAACACTAATCGGAAAAATGTAAAAGTGAATTTAAAAAAGATTAGTAGGGCTTTTCCCAGCCTTCAATAATATATTCAAATTCCCACCTAAACCAACATTAGTCCACATTATTTTCCGCTGAATTTATTTGGCTCTCAAATATGTTTATTTCAAATTAATAATTTTTTAGTAAAAAAAACTTATTGAACTATCTGCATCATTTTCAAGACTAGTCAAATTCCACGTTGCAAGTACTTTGGTTGCGTTTAAATTTGATCAACTAAATATGTTCTGCTAATCTTCTTTAATTTATGCAAACTTTCAGACAGACAATGCAAAACAATGAGGATTTGCCTAGTCCATCTGAACCGAAAACAGACGCCCTCGCAAACGCTCTCAGCATTGAAAATGCAGATGATGTGATTATAAATGTGGATGGCGACACATCGGAAAGCGAAGTCAGCAGTGCTGGAGATAATTCTCGTGAAACTTCAGACTGCTTTAAATCTGAAATCCAGGAAGATGTGGTCAATAGCAGACAGATGCGCACAAGAAAAACTCCAGACGGGAGTGATAAAGGCTTCAAGTCGCCTCTTTCACCAGATGAACTAAGTATTAATATTTTACATAAGTTTTAAGAGTGTAGACCAATTTCTGTTTTCAGCTCAGTCAATAAATCTACAAAGAGAATTGAAGTAAGTTTTTTTATTAATCTTGTTCGTAAATAAGCAGTTTTCTCTCGCATATCATGAATGCACTTCTCTAAAAAATTGGTTTTCTGCTTTTCGCACGCAAATTTTGTGCCGCAGCAATTTTTATCCATAAAACTAGGGTGTGCAACATGAACATACGCTACTATTTAAGAAAGCTTCGCTTTGAAAATCCCGGAAGTCTTCTGATTGATGACGCTAAGCCTTTGTCTTCCGCTGACCTTCAACCAGATGCGGACACCAGGTTGGACATATTTGCTAACTTATAAAACAAACTTTTCGACGTTATATTTCAGTCAACTCTTTCGACAAAATCAGAAATCACGGCCGAAGAGAAAAGTGGCGGGTTGTTTTTTACGTTTTATAATCTTAATTCTAACTTCCCGATATTTTTTAGCCAAGACGCTAAACTACAAAGACAACAAATACAAACCGCACCATGATCGCTACGGCAACTTCATCGATCCCCAAGGAGAAGTGGTCAACCTGTGTGATTGTCTGACTCCTGAGTGCCCTGGTTGTCATCGTCCTGTCGGAAATGTGGCTCTCAGAAGTGCTCTTTTCAGTGCAGATGTAATAGAAATGCTGTTATTGAGTTTGTGGAACACCAAGCCAATGGAAAAAATATTAGAATTTACAATTCTCATATTCATGACCAATAAATCTGGACACATCTCATATTTATATTCTATCTTTGAGCTTCGGTGGTTGAAAAATACGAATTACTTAAAATCTATTGACTGTTTTTAATTTTTAAGTTGTAAATTTAAGGTGGAATGGCAAAAAATTCATAGCTTTAACCAAAAGCGCAATGAGGGTTCACGTAGAAGAAGACGGGTTGGGCTCGTCAGAAGCTACTTTGCTGATTGAAGAGCACAGATTAAATGGCAAACCGAGAAATGGTTTGGATGCGCTCAGGATTGGTGTTCCGGTTTGTTCTTCTTTTTTCCTGATTATAAATTGCATTTGGGTCCTCCTCCTGAACTTGTGTCAAATAGTGAGAGTGAGCGGGTAAAGATGATTATCTTTTCCTTAGTAATCCAAGGAAAGAGTTTTTACTGCAAACTGAAGAAGATTTCTAATCTTTCTGTATCATCTAACCGAGTCTTTAATAAGTTGTCAATCCTAGTTTTACTTTTAGCCAGCAAATTGCTTGCCAAAAGTTAAAATTTGTCATTACCAAGTAGTTTACGTCCTTATAGCCAACCATTATTCAGCAAATGGGCATGGAAATTCGCAGAGAAAGGGCCGCCGGAGTTCATGGCGCATCCATCAAACTGGCCGTGTTAATTTGGCTGACCCTGCAGAATGCTATTCACACCTTGCTCATCAGGTACTCCCGTGTTAGACCTGTGCCCGACATGTTTTTCTCTACCGTGGCTGTGTTTTGGACTGAGATTTTCAAAGTTGGGATATGTCTGATGATGGTTGTTAACGAGAGCAATGGATTGTTAGGGTATGTTCAATTTGTGTTGTAGGTAATATATTTTGTTGATTGTTGTTTGTTCAGATGCTTGAGAATGCTTAAAAAGCAAGTGTTTGATCAGCCGTTTGACACATTAAAAGTGTGTGTGCCCGCAATGCTCTACACTCTTCAAATAATTTGTTCTATACCGCAGCTAGTCACCTGGATGCTGCTACTTTTATGGTGGGTATAAGTAGTGATAAAACAGTTTTTGAAGTTTTTGGAAGTGTAAATTCTTGTTTAGAAATATTATTTTAGTGCCTGTGAGGTTGTTTGAAAAGTTACCGTGGGCTTGATTTTTTTCCTAAATCAGCTCGGTATATCCTAATCGGCTAGAGGAAACTTGGCAAAAATGAAATTCGCCAAACGTATGTTTTGTTGAAACAAAATTTGCCAAAACGAAAATTGCCAAATCACATTTGGCAATGTCAAAATTTGCCAAATTGAAATTTTCCAGGAGCAGTTTTCGCCTAAAAAGGGTAGTAATTTATAGGTGAGAAAACTTTTTCAAGTGAAATCCAAGTTTGGCGAATTTTATTTTGGCAAATGTCGATTTGGTAAATTGTATTTTGGCGAATTTCGATTGGGCGATTCTCGTTTTGGCGATATTCGTTTTGGAAAACTTCGTTTCGGCAATTTGGTATCTGGAAAATTTCGTTTTTCCCAAGTTCCCCCTAGCCTCCCAATCTTATTTTTGATGGATTACACAAGCATAGCTTGTACACCCATCCAATATGGGTTTCAATTGATTCAAAAAATGTTTTGCTAAAATATCTAGAGCGACTACGACGGTGACCTAACTCTTAAATTACTCTCAAGAATTTTAGTCTTTTTGACAATTTCAAACAACATTACTATTTGGAACAACAGAATACATCAAAAAGTTAATTTTTAGATAGTCTCGCAGCTAAAAATATTTTCTACAGCTTTATTCTCCATAATTCTGCTCAACAGAACATTGATTCGTCCCCAGTGGTTTTCTTTAGCTATCCTTTTCATCGGTGTCTCTTTGGTCCAGTTGCAGCAAGGCAAAGGTGCTCAAAAAGCGGTGGATGACTCACAAAGTCTATTATAGGTGGGTAAACCTACTACGCTTTGCTCATTTCCATTCCTATGATTTGCAGGTTTCACAGCAGCTTGTGTCGCCTGTGGTATCTCTGGCTTTGCAGGCTGCTTTTTTGAAAAGATTCTCAAAGGAAGTGCCCCAGTGTCTATCTGGATGAGGAATGTGCAGGTAATCTGTGGTTTTACTTGGACTACTTTGAGTCTGTGAATTGTGTTTTAGATGTCTATATTTTCAATCCCGCTAGTTTTGCAGCCTCCATGATTCAAGACGGCAAAAAGATAGCTGAACATGGCTTTTTGTATGGTTTTGACGCTGTTGTCTGGATCACAGTGCTCTGGTACTGCATTGGAGGCCTTTCTGTAGCTATTTGTAAGTTTAAAACAAGGCTTAGTGATATTTAGCAAAATCGAGATTTGGAAAACCGGAATTTGGCAAAATGTGATTTGTAGCTTAACGAAGTACCTTATTTCCTCTAATAGTAGTCCCCACCCTGATTCAAAATCGTGTTTTTGGCATTGTGTTTTTTACCCATTTTTAATCACTTCTCTCAGGCAAGTTACCACCCATTTTGTAGCTCATCTCACTGGTTAAAAATCGAGTGGTAAACTGTCTGAGAGCAGTCTTCAAAAAGTGGCCAAAAATACAATGCCACAAACACGGTCTTGAACGAGGGGGGGTCTACTATTAGAGAAAATACGGTAACTAAACAGATGCATAGTCTGCCAGCTAAAATGCTGAAAAAAATGGTTTCTGGTGTTTTGGGACTAGACAATGCAGTGTACTCATGCTACCAATAGCTCAATTAAGCTTGCCAGATATCGTTTGGCCAAATCTCGGCCCTATTCCTCAATGGGGGGGGGTTGCCTTGGTTCCCCCTGTTGTTTTTTTGTGATTTTTCAGGCTTTAGGCTTAGGCGAGGGTTGGCCAGCGTATGTTAGGACGGACTCAAACGTATTTTAGACTGGTGATTGAGTTCGTCCTAATATACGCTGGCCTACTTTTGCCTGAGTCTTAGCCTAAAAACTCACAAAAAACAACAGGGGGACCAAGGCAAACCGCCCCCCATTGAGGGATATGGCCCAAATCTCTCCTAGCCAAAAAACATGAGATTAGGGTGATGGTAAAGATTTTCCTAGATATACCTAAAATTTTAAACTTGTAACAATGAAAAATATTTTTTGCGGCTGATGGTTTCCTTCAACTTCTACGTTTTTCTGTTATTTTACAAAAAGCTTAATTTTTAATACTCTTTAGTACTTCAAAAACAGTAATTTAGAGTAAAGACGGAGGATCGGCACCCGACAGAATGCTGGGACAAGACCAGGGCTAGTGACTTTATATTTGACCTAGGACTGGGGCTATAATATTTGGTCCACTCAAGACCATGGACCTTTTAAAATGACCATGGTTTTCCGAAGCTGAAAAAGCACCAAAATGACTGAAATTTTCAGCACAAAATATTAACTAAGACTTTTTGTTACCGAAAAGCGTATAAAAGGGGTCCATAATGAAAATTTACAGCAAAAAAATTAATAAAATTAGTCTCTTTTGTAAAAACATAAAAACAAAATATTATTTTAGTTTCAATAATTTTCCGTACAATTTAACATTTAACAGCAAGAAAACTTTCAGTATCAATAGCTAATTTGAGGGTCAGGTATTTTGGGAGCTACAGCTTTGAGTATTTACTTTCTGACAAGGGCTTGACAAAAACGAAGGACAGGGTCTGTAAAACGCTAGACCTGAAACCTAAACCACGGGATTTACAAAAAACCAGACCACCCAGGGCGGAAACATAGAGCAGGGCCCTGTCTCCGTCTTACCTTAAAACATATTTTTGTAAAAAAAACTTTAAAGCTTAAAAAAACTTGAGAATTCTAATAATTTTATGTCATTAATGTGTTTAGGCATCAAATACGCTGATAATATTGGTAGGGTTTACTTTATTTCATAATGCTCAAAACTCAGTGTTTACTTTTGTATTGATTTAGCAAAGAACTTTGCCACCTCAATAGCCATCATTCTGGCCACCCTTGGGTCGGTGTACATCTTTGGATTTGCGCCCAACATATTCTTTTGTATGGGCGCCATTCTAGTGATATTCTCGGTGTTCCTCTACTCCTCCTCAGCCATTATTCTTAAATGCTTTAGTAATTGTGTTTGTTCCTAAAACCGAGTAGCTTTTGGGGAGGGGGGGAGGTGAGAAAAAAACAAGTATCGTCAGAGTTTTGCTTTTTTTAAGGACCCCTTTTTTGAAATTTTTAGTCGAAATCTTTTTCGTTGCTAAAAAAAGCAAATAAGCACTGAATGAAATGACCTTTTCCTTCATAAAATGTCCAAATTTCTTTTTCTCACCTAAACACTCTATTTCTAATAAAAAAATCTGAAAGCCCTGTGTATGTAAAATATTTGGATGTGTAGTCTAACTGTAAAAGCCTTAATTTTGACTAACAAAATATAAATGTTGCCTGTAAGAGACATATGTGACACCCAAATTATACTTCACTTATAATTGCTTAATATTTTAAAAATAAATTTTACTTTGCCTTATTTTCTATATTTTTGACAGTACTTTGCTTCATTTTTGATGTTTTGTTCTTGTTTTCCGGTTTCCCTTTCTTTAAAAAATACATATCATCTTCTTCTATTGCTACTAAGTGCCTGTCTTTCTACTACACAATATCATCTGTGATAAAGAGAAAATTGTAATGATATATAGTTTAAATTGTTGCTTACTTTGTTGCCTTTTTGTGCTTCAATAATTTGACCTTTTTGTTAAATAAAGTAGTAGAGAACTTAGTTGCTTTAAATAGGGTCAAATTTGTGATTTTGGGGTTTATAAATTCTCAGGTTTGATTCCACCCACCTGCATGTATATTTATTTGGCTATTCGATTAGGGTTGTCAGCCGGCTGTATAACTCAAAAGCCTGAAAAAGATGGTTTGAAAGCAAAAAAAGACGCATTTTCAGAAAAAAAATATTAGAATAAAAATGCTTATTGCAATAAATCTCTCAGCAATTTTCAGCAAAAAACATCTATTTAGCTCCGGTTCAGTTTTTTCAGTCTATTCAACTAAATAATTAAGTTGAGCAAAAGCCCTATATTCAGTCTCTAGTTTTTGGTGCAAAACTGATTTGATTGTTCTAACATTCATTTGTCTCAAATTTTTGTAACTTTTATATTATAAAATACTAAACACAAAAAATATTTAATGGAAATGTATCATGCAGCTAGGTCGAATCGAAAAAAGTTCTTTAAAAACCACCACCTTTGCCCCTTAATTTATTTATATATAACCTTTAACACCCCTGTTACAAATTGCTCAGCTGTTGCAAAATATGATTTTTGATTGGACAAACTTTGGCTCTGATATTTTGCACAATGAATAATAATATTGCCTTGCTTATATCAATTCAAAAACATTAGTTCATTGTTTGGTGAATAAATCAAATTTTGTTTGAAACTATTCTTGCAATAAAATTTTGTTCGGCTCAATTACTTCGCTTTTTATCAAAGTAATTTAAGTAGAATTTCAAATATTTTATAGATGTCGGGTGTAGACGGACCTAAGATACCACTAAAGGAGGTAAATATCCAGTTTTCTTCCTCGGAAGCTGATCCAGTGCTTGAGTCCAAAGATGATAGTTCTCTCAAGAGTCTACCTAACAGACGCATCAACTATTGTAATTTCATTTGCTAATTTGAGGATTACTGGGTTCGATCCCCAATTTCTGATGTGTCGTTTTTGGTCATTCGAATATCAGGTCATCCGGAAATTATGCGTACTTTTTAAAGATAATGTGGCGTTGTTTATCAGAGGACCTTTCAAATTAACTTAGCACTCTAGCTAGAGATGGCGACGGGACGGGATCCCGTACGGGATCCCGTCCCGCCCGCCCCGATTTTGGCCCAAAATCCCGTCCCGTTATCCCGCCCGTTTTTTTTCGAAAATCCCGGTCCCGTTCCGTTTTTTGCCTAATCCCGCTAGTCATTTTCAGGAAAATTTTGTCCTAAAAAAAGCAATCTTGAGAGAATTTTTTTTGTGAATTCTCATTTTTTGCAGAAATTTCGTGAATTCGATTATTCCTTGTTTGCTATGTTTGTGACTTCCTTTATTTTTTCACTCTACTTTAAAGCAAGTTCACTGGCTTCTAGGCTAAAAATCATTGAGCAATGGATTGCAACCATTTGCAGCACTGTTTTACTGTTTGCAATGGCTTGAATTTGGCAATTGAATGTGAATGACCATCAAAGTAAAGGGAAATCACCCAAATTGATAAGTACTTAGTTCTATATCGCGTCAATCTCTACACATTTTGTTTACTGCTCAAAATGTGATGGCAATTTTTTCAGTCAGAATCAGATAGAAAAGTTATCAAACAAAATTGAATCAGACAATTGGGTAGCTTGCGAAGGTTTGACCCAGCCATAAAATAGTATGTCGGAAGGGTAGGATGGCACCTAATTGGACATTTTTGAAACCGCTACTCAAAATTCACTAAAATTTTAGCGTTAAATAACCATAACTTTTTTTTCTATGCAGTGCCGCAACTTCAACTTTATCGAGGGAGAGGGGGGGGTTTAATTTGCCTAATTTTGCCTATTTTTTCGGTCAAGGGGAGTAATTACCCCTATGACCGCACCTCCCACTCCCCTAAAATATAATCCAACCAGAGTTTTGAAACTTTCTGGAAAACAAACAATTTCGAGAAAACAAAAAATTTCAAAATAGAAGAAATATTTTATTATTTTTAGCAACAGGGGTGACCAAGCTGTTTTCATGAAAAAAAACGACAGGGGGAACCAAAATGTCTTCGGCACCGGCAACTCCAGTAGAACCGGAGTGATCTTAAAATCAGCGAGGCAGAAATTTTAATCTTTTTGAACAGAGTCTTAACGCAGTTGAATTATTGTTATTGAAATTATTTTGCATCGATGTATGTGAGAAAATTCAATAAAAAACATTCTTTTGAAGCGCTGGGGCCACTTTTACTGTGAAATTAACGATAAAAGAAAAATCCCGTTTTTTGGCCGGGATCCCGTTTTTTCAAACTCAAAATCCCGTTCCCGTTTTTATTTTGGCCGAAAATCCCGTCCTGTTATCCCGCCCGCCCCCATTCGCCATCTCTAACTCTAGCCACTAATGACAAATCTGTAAAGTGAATTAGTGTCGTCAATATGCAGCGAGACTACTGACCCACAGTTCTTATATCTATTGGGCAGCTGGATAAAAAAGAGGTCATAATTTTCAAAAACATGAAATTTTTGACAATACAGTCAAACTGGGGCTGTTTTTATCAACTTTCCCAATACCGTATAGGCTCTAACTGGTGACCATAAAGTTCGGAATGGACTTTTGAACTAATTTTTAGCAATAAAATTTATTCCCCAAAAATATTCCAAACATATGGTTTTGTAGCCCTTTCCTTCCTCTTTCAAATGGCATATTACACTTAGATTGATTATTTCAAAAAAGTCACCATTTGGCTCCAAACACCTGTGAGGTCATTTTGAGAAGTTTACCAGCGTTTTCATCACTTTCAGTTATCAAATTTTTTATTGAATTTTAAGCATAACGGCAACATTTTATCACTATGTTGTAGCGCAGCTCAAGAGCTACAAAACCCTCGTTACAGAATGATCTTTTGATATCTGAGTGTTGAGATATGACCTTTTGGAAAAAATTGATTTCTTGAAAAAATGACCAAAAACCAAGTTTTTGCCAATTTTTCGGATTTTGGTCATTTTTTCAAGAAATCAATTTTTTCCAAAAGGTCATATCTCAACACTCAGATATCAAAAGATCATTCTGTAACGAGGGTTTTGTAGCTCTTGAGCTGCGCTACAACATAGTGATAAAATGTTGCCGTTATGCTTAAAATTCAATAAAAAATTTGATAACTGAAAGTGATGAAAACGCTGGTAAACTTCTCAAAATGACCTCACAGGTGTTTGGAGCCAAATGGTGACTTTTTTGAAATAATCAATCTAAGTGTAATATGCCATTTGAAAGAGGAAGGAAAGGGCTACAAAACCATATGTTTGGAATATTTTTGGGGAATAAATTTTATTGCTAAAATTAGTTCAAAAGTCCATTCCGAACTTTATGGTCACCAGTTATTAATAGCCGATGGGCGATTTATTTTCAACACCTCAAAAATCTTGAATTTGTAAATCAAAAATGGCCCTAACTCTGAAATCCTAGGCAAAAAAGCGGGGAGTGGGCGATACAGTCGACGCCCGATATAAAGAACCCCAAAAGTTTGTTCACACCTTGGGTCCGACACTTTTTTACCTCGATTTTTTTGAAAATATTTCTGTAAACGGCCAAAGTTTTGGCGAAAAGACCTGCGCCGCTTGATATAACGAACCATTTTTTTTTGAAAATAGGGGATCGTTATATCAGGCGGCGCGGGTCTTTTTGCCAAAACTGTGGCCGTTTACAGAAACGACCGCTAAAATCGGAACTCTTGCGATTTTTCGCACTGGACTAGCCAAAGACATCTGGCGAATAATCAAAAAAATCGAGGTAAAAAATCGAGGTAAAAAATCGAGGTAAAAAAAGTGGACTCAAGGTGAGAACGAACTTTTGCGGGTTCGTTATATCGAGCGTCGACTGTATTAGAGAGTGGGTTTTTAACAGAGCATATACGGCAGATACTGAACAATACAAGAACTCTTGTTTAATAGTAACTGAAATATCTTTTTGAATCGAAATTTTTTGAGATTTGATCAAAATTGTTTTTCCTAATCAAGGGCAAAAAATTGTGCCATTTCAGTGACTTGGCTCAAGTACATTAGTCTAGTGGTCTTGGTGGTTCAGAATGCCGGACAGGTAGCTTATTGAACAACTCAATCAAGTCAATACACTTCTCTCTTGATGTAGGTGTTGTTAATGAGGTATGCTAGCCAGAGAAGTGGACAACCCTTTCTGAAAACCGTAGCTGTATTTTTCAATGAAATAGTCAAGTTGGTGGCTGCTTTAGTTTTGTTGGCGATCAGCAACCAGTCCATCTCCAAGTAGACTTATATCTTTTATAGTGTAAACCTGGATTCGAATGAATTATTTAAGGACGTTGGTAGACCTCCGACAATACTTCATCTACAACTTGTGGGACACTCTGAAAGTCGGCGTTCCTGCCTTCATCTACACTATTCAAAACTTCTTGCTATATGTAGCTATTGAACATCTTGATGCCGGCACATACATGGTTGGTTAAGTGCACACAGAAGCAAATTTTGAGTTGGCTAGAACCTAGCGTATAATGTGCCTCCAAACAAACGGTACTTATCCTTTATCCGGGCCACATTTTCAAGTAAAAATTTAACTTGTTTTCACTTCATTTTTATTCTCAACCAATCCTGCTTATGACCAAGTTAATCGAACTCAAGATCGCATGTTATTACTTCATTTTTATTAATAAAAAGCTTAACCGAGCAGGCCTGAGGAAAAGGATAACGGTAAAGATTAATAATTTCCCTTATTTTCAGCCATCAATTAAGCTCTCTGTGAATAAAAATGTAGTAATAACAGAAGCTGGAATTTTCTCAGGAAAATTTGGCCCGGATAAAAGATAAGAACGAAACAAACTTTTTTCTGTCTGAGCAAAATACCCTCTCTAACTGATTAATTGTTTTCTTTACCAAAAGTTAGAAACAAAAAATCAGGGTTGTTTCATGTTAAAACTTTCTGTGTTGTTCCAATTGCGTCTAAAAAAAGCTACCTAGTAAAAACATTTGCAGGTGACCTACCAACTAAAAGTACTCACAACTGCCTTGTTCACAGTAATTATGCTCAAGCGCCGGTTGTCCATACCTCAGTGGCTGTCTTTGGTTGTGTTGTGTGTGGGTGTAGCTATTGTTCAGATTGTGAGTTATAATCTGATCAAACTAAACCTAACATTGAAATAGTTATAGAGTGCTAGCCAAAACAAGAAGTCACCGCTCAACCTTATCGCCAACATGACTGAGGGTGTAGACAGCTTGAACGCAACCACTACTACTACCACCACAACTCAAGCGACTCCAACTAGCCTACCTCCTGAGCAAATGCCTATAGTTGGGTTTGCAGCAGTGATCACGGCCTGTTTCCTCTCTGGATTTGCTGGCATCTATTTCGAGAAAATACTCAAGGGCTCAAACGTGTCTCTATGGCTCAGAAATGTCCAATTATCGTTTCTATCGATTCCAATCGGCGTGGCGGTCATTTGTGTAGGTGATTTTATGGTGTTAAAATGCATTATACTCTGACACTTGATATAATACACAAGCTTTTTTTGCCTGGATATTTTTCCAATAAATATCGCACAGAATTTCAAGAAGGCAGTGACTTATTTATCTCGTGCAATTGATTGCAGATCAAAGACGGTGACCGAGTAATGGAACACGGTTTGATGGTTGGATTTGACTGGATCGTCTGGTCTGTGGTATTGTTGCAAGCTCTGGGAGGTAGGCTATCCTTACACCACCACCTGGTTAACTATATAATTTGCAGGCTTAATAGTAGCAGTGGTCATCAAATATGCGGACAACATTCTCAAAGCGTTTGCGACCTCTATAGCCATAGTGGTCAGCTGTGTGGCGTCCATCTTTATCTTTGCAATCATTCCCAAGATGTTGTTTGTGCTAGGTGCTGGTCTGGTGATCTGTGCTGTGGTCATCTATGGGTAATACAGCATAAAAAATCAATATTTGCAAAAAATTGTCTTTGCTTGCAGCATATTTCCCTACAAAGCTAAAGCAGCTCAGACAAATGAAGAAGAGAAATCTAACGGAGTGGAAGTGGTTGCAGATGTCAGCAATTGCTAAAGAAACAGGACAAAAACGTCTAGTCTTTTGGTTGTTAAAAGAGCCAAAGAAATTTTGAAAAGGAAGTTGTCTGTGTATTTAAATGTCGCATTTGTTAATAACTGTTAAGAATTTCTAATTTTTTTATATCGGGCAACTGACTTTAAGCTGGTCTTTGACAATAAGGACTCGATTTATAGGTAACTTTCTTAAAGAGCTATCTGAAAAGTATGCATAAAAACCAGGAATCTGTCTTTTCTAAAAGATCAGTCCTTTTTTGAAAGGCCAAATCTTTTTTATTTTTCTGAAAATTTCAGTCAAAATCTTTGTTTTTTGTTTCAAAAAGCGCTGTATAAAATAACGTTTTTTCTCGAAAATGGTCAAAATATCTTTTAGCCGAATTTTCTTTTTTGTTCATTTTGACATGGGAACCCTTATCACAACCCATATTGTTGAGCACTTCTTTCGTGTAAGGATATTTTACAGTTTGTATGAGCCGTTTTCGACTAATTTACAGACTCTGAGAAAAATGAAAATTTTCAGAATAATCGTTTTCCTATGTAGTCTAAGGTGGGTTGTCTGAAGTAAGTTAATTTAGTGGGTAATTTTAAGCTAGTGACTAACTAGTTATTGTAAACCAGCTTTTGATAATTTCAGTGTTCTAATTGTATGCATTTGATCACAATAATACAACAAATACTGAATTCAGGTTTATTGTGTTGCCTTTCACCTTCATTGCATTTTTGATAACATTTTTGTAGTTGTTACATTGCCAATGTTGCCTTATTCTTACTCTAAGTCATCTACCACTGTTACCACCAAATTGAATTGTATTCCAAAAACATTTTGATAATCAACCTAAAATACTTGTTAGTTAAGTTTTTAATAGTCAATAAAGCACTTACAGCACTTGTTATTGCAATCCAGAAAAGACAGAGTGAAATGCTACTTCTACGATATTTTCAATCTAAAAGTTACAGCGTAGTTGTGTTTTAACATTTTTCGCCAATTCAAAGCGCCATGTAACAAAAGGGCAATAATTCGGGCTCTGTTAGCTATGACCCATTTTTTGACTCTACTTCATAAATACGTCTAACATAAGAAGGCATTGAACGGAGCTGCAATTTCAAACTTTTGAAAATTCCTAAAACTTAAATCTTATGGATCAAACCAAAAGCTTGTATTGGTTGTAAATACCCCTACAAACAGCCATTAAAGCCTGAGTAAAAACTTAATTTTAGCATTAGGAGAGTGTATATATGGTGGAACACAACACTACTAGCACTAACAATCCTACAATCTCCGCCACCTATGATTTTCCGTGTTCAAATGATTTGGGTACCAGTGTGGACGAGAACAGGCCATATTGCAGGGCACTTTACAACTTCCAGTAGGCTTTAACTCAGCTTACTCAAATGTTTAAAAATTACATTTTAAGAGGAGAATATGAGAACGAACTCAGCTTTTTGGCTGGAGAAATCATCTATTTGACAGCAAAAATGAATGAGGAATGGTTGGAGGGTGAATCTCAAACTAATGGCTTCACTGGGTTTGCAACAATGCTTGTCTTGTATATTTACCACCAATTCAGGATATTCCCAGCTAGTTTTGTGGAAGTAGTTGTAGATTTGGAGCCTGTCCCTAGTTCTGATCCCGATAATACACCCAACCAAAATACTATGCACAATCTTTCAACTTCAGGGTAAGTTTGTTAATATGCCAAACGTCAAAAATTTAAAAAGCAAAAAAAGTTTTGTCTTTAAAAAAGCCGGGAAAAAGCATAGTAAAAAATTAAGCAATTGGAAATTCCATAATGGCTGTAAGTACTTTCCCCGTCAAATTATTTTTTTACCCGTCAAATTTGAATTTTGAGCAAAATATTCGTTTACCCCGTCAAATTATTCTTTTACCCGTCAAATCAGTCATTCACTCTGTCAAATCAATCATTTGCCCCGTCAAAGCTCAACTTTACTTTGGGATCTGTGTATTCTGCATGCTTCGGTTTTCATATCTAAATATTAGCTTTAGATGAAAAGAGGCCTGCGGCTTCTTTTAGTGAAGAGAAAATTTGCAAAAACAAGGAGGAAATCGATTGATGGTTGGCTATGGTTGTTTTGCAAATTTTCTTCTCTTTCCAAGAAGCCGCATGTCCTCTTTTCATCTGAAACTAGTATTTAGATATGAAAACCAAAGCCTGCAGAATACAAAGATCCCCAGGATATAGTTGAGCTTTGACGGGGCAAATGATTTATTTGACGGGGGAATTATTGATTTGACGAGATAAATGCATAATTTGACGGGGTAAATGAATATTTTGCTCAAAATTCAAATTTGACGGAGTAGAAAATTAATTTGACGGGGTAAAACAATTTGCGCCATTGCATAATCAAAAGATTGTGATACAATTTACTCTTAATATAATGTACGTGCAAAAAGTTCGTTTCCGCCTAGGGTCCAACACTTTTTTAGGTGCATAGACGTTTCTCGAAAATAAAACTTTTTTCATTTTCGAGAAACGTTTCTCGAATTTGAAACTCAAAAGAGTAAAATATCTCTTGGGTATATATGTATACCTGTAAAGATACTTATTTAGACATACCAAGGGTATTTGGCCGCTTCGCGGCCAAAGAGCAGCACACTCCACATTGCAAGGGATAAGCGTACATACATGTGTTAACCCCTAACCCCCGCAATGTGGAATATGCTGGACTTTGGCCATCACATTCAGCCAAATACCCTTGATATGTCTAAATAAGGTATACACCTAGAGATATTTTACTCTTTTGAGTTTCAAATTCGAGAAACGTTTCTCGAAAATGAAAAAAGTTTCATTTTCGAGAAACGTCTATACCCCCTTTTTTACCTCTGTTTTTGAAGAAATCTACTAAATCTGATTCGTCAGTCTCATAAGAAACATAGCAAGGATTCCGATTTTGCCGGTCGTTTTTGTAAATGGCAACAGTTTTTCCGAAAAGGCCTGGGTCTCTCGATATGGTGTAGCTTTTTTTTAAATAATGCTACACTATATCGAGAGGCGCGCAAATGGGGCAAGGCGCGGGAAGGAACTTTTTGCACCTACACTATATCAAGAATAGACTGTATTACCCAATTTGTTGTCCATATTCAGAGTAGCCTCAGTGTTGCACGATTTTACGGGAAGGTATGAGGATGAACTATCAGCCAAAGCTGGAGACTCTCTTAAAGTGGTGGAAATCATTGACGAAAACTGGGTTAGGTGTCAGAACCTTGCAAATAACGAGGTGGGCATTGTGCCTCAAGGATTCTTGCAAATATTTCTTGACAATGAACGTTCATCTTTCATCGCAAACAATGCCACGTTCAGAAACTCTGAGGAAGTCAAGGAGGTATGTATACTTCAACACAAAATCAATACTTAAACTCAAATATTTTGTCCTTAGGTGGATTGGAACGAAGAGGTTATTAACTGGCAGACAAAACCAAGAGAATCTCCTCGCTTGCCCGCTGTGCAACCTTTTAATGTGCTCGACTTTGAAGCGTTTGATGTAGGACAAGTGAAAAAGAGGAAACAAGCCCCCAGTAGACCACCCCCACCCAAGGATGTCTCGCCAGAAAAACAGGGATCGCCTAGGAAATCTAATGGACCAAAGGTAAACTTGAGGGATTCACATGGTTTGGTGTTGTTATAATTATGATTTAGAATGAGTCGAACAATGACTTGGTCAGGTCCTTCCCACCTACTTCACAACCCTTGAACACTGGAGCTGGTGTTTTAAAGTCAAATGGCACAGATGTGAAGGAAAAGGTAGTGCAAGACCTGCTGTCTACTGAGATTACCTACTTGTTCGATCTGGATGCATGCAATCTGTATATCGATTATGAACATAGGCTTAACAAAAAAATAGTAATTTCTTTTAGAGCATCACCCAATCCAGCCTGTTGGATGATACCAACAAACAAATCCTGACCAATGGGCTGCCCTTGCTAAAAGCACTCTCTCAAAAGCTTATTGACAATCTCAACTTTGAAAAAAGTAAACCGCCGGAACTTCAGTGCTACGGCCAAATGTTCATGGAGATGAAGGAGCAATTCTTCTCAACATTTTCCTGCCATTGTAGATGTGTGGAACAGATCTCTCAGATTTTGGAAAATGTTCGTTCCTATCTAGATCGAATTTTTTAGGCTTGAACATTCACTTTAGAACGTAGATTCTTCACTGCAAGAAGCCTTGAACAAATGCTTGTCAGAAATGAGAAACAAGGGCTCCAATGTGTTTGATGTGCCCACAGCTGTGTCAAGACCAATTCAACGATGTTTAAAATACCGTTGTATGTGGGCGAATTGTTAAAAGTTAGTTATTAGGTAGTTAAAAAGAGAAAACGGAATTTTTGACTAACAAGGAACTGTCCCCTGCTAACCCCATCTGCATATTTTAAATCTCTCTCAACATTTTTTCATGTTTTTCGATGCGCGAGGGATACGAAAGTCAGGAGTGCAGCTATCCCTGGGTTTTAAAAAAAATATTTTTTGTTGGACGTCTCGGTCCACCAAGCGGATTTCTTATGGCTCATTTAAAAACGTTGTCGTTGTCGTCGTCGCTGTCGTTGTCGTTGGAATATTTTTGGATTTGGATTTTTATAAATAGGTCGTCGTTGGCGTTGTCGTTGTCATTAGCGTAAAAGTGCATTTATAAAACATTTTTTCCAACGACAACCTCGAAAACGTTTATAAATGAGCCATTACGATTTAGAATCTCATAAAAATCAGTTTGGGAACCAAGCATCAAATAATAAAAATTTTATGGTTTAGCCCTGGTTTCGCTATACGCCTACCGTATTTCTCTAATAAACGCCCGGGGCGTTTATTTTTCCAAGTCCTTGTCTTTTTTTTCAAAGTCCCTCTTCCTTTCTAAAATCGGTCAATATTGCTTGTAGCAGGGAATTTAGCAGAAAAACACACCTTTCAGCAAGAATAGCAATTTTTGTACTAGATAAACTGGCCTTGAGGGGGGGGGGGGTCTTTTATAAGAGCGGTGGCGTCTACTGGAGAAGGGCGCTTATCAAATGAAATACGGTATTTTTGTCTTCTGCGCATCGAAAAACATGGAAAAATGTTTGCACTGGACAGTTCGAACTGTTCCCTTCCTTTTTTTCCTTGTAAGTAAAAATTACGCAGCGTCGTCGCCCAAGCCCGAAGTCGCATTCCTCTAATAATCCATTAAATTTTAAATAAACTCAATAATATTTTAGAACACCGCTATAAATCACATAGACCACCCCAAACTGATGGAATCACTCAAACAGTTGGGCAATTTAGCCTCCAAAATGAACGAATGCAAGAGAAGAAAAGAATTAAGTATGCTACGGTTAGTAAAAATACGTATTATTCCAACATATTTTAGTCAAAAAATACAAAGGAAATCAGCAACTTACATTAGCTGAAAGAATTTCAAGGATCAATATGGTAATTATAGATTTTACCACAAAATTAAAAACCGCAGGTTTTAGCATTCTCTGGTCAAGAAAAGTAACCGGCTAAAGTACAGAATCTCCAGCACTATGGGGCTCAATAATGTAAGTGGATTAAGGTCTAGGATAAGTCTTGGAAAATATCTCATTTTGCAGATAAAAGACAGTGAGTTCGACTACTTAATCTCTTTGCTTGATGCGGCTGAGAGAAGGGTCTGCAAATTGTTGTATTGTGGTAGCTTGAGGTTTTTTAGCATATCCTGAACCGAAATTTATTGGTTTTAGCTCAATTGTATAAGAAAAACGTAGAATTTTCGTTGAAAAAGAACGAGGAAAGCTATAAAGGTAAACCTTTTTGACTTAAAGTTGTTTTTCTGAAGCAATAAATATTGCAGGAGTTTGTCCACCGCAAGACGAGGAAGCTTTAAAAGCGTTTGCCAAAATGTTTAGAACTCTGGATAAGATTGCCAAGGAATATGTTCAGATGTTTGAAGTCAGGTACTGACACTTATTAGTAATGCATTGGGCTTTCAAAGCACCGTTTGACCACTAATACTCTGGTGTAAAACTTTTAAAACCTGGTTTAGGAAAAAATCTATTGTTCTAAACTTTACCAGTATATCACGGAATTATCTCTGTTGCAGCATAATCAACGAGGGCAAGCAACTGGTCAGACGAGACTACACCAAGTTAATCCACAAACGCTGTGACAAATTAGCCGACTATGAAAATGCCATGGCTATTAACAGAAATGTTGAGGGCAATTTTAAGCATAACAAAAATATAACACACTTTTAGTCAGAGGAGGTGGAGATGCGTCGCAATGAATATGAAGCTCTGAATAACCAGGTCAAAGGCAATTTGCCCAAATTAGTCAGCACTATCAACAAAGTGGGTCTTTAGCATGAATAGATCAACAAAGTTGTATTAATATTGGTTCAGAAGGTTGTCGATTTAATCCACAAAATACATGCTTTTGATGAACAATTTCTACGTAGAATGGATACATGGTTTAGGCAGGAAAGGGCTGAGGTTGTGTATTTACAAAAATATACAAAAGACATATTCATAATTTAAAATTCAGAAAATCAGGAGACTAACGCCCAACGCTCAGCCTTTTGAATACTTCTTCACTATGGTTCAGAAGCAACGATTCGTGGAAATAGACAAACTGCTGCGCTTCAAAACAGGGCTTGAGCAAAAGCCTTCAGTTAGTAACAGAACTAGTTGTAATATTTTTTTGGTGTGATAAAACTATCTAAATGTCTAATTTGTAGTCCGTGCCTCTCTGCGCCTTGGCCGCAAGTCTCCAGCCCTTACTATGGGCTCTAGAACCCAGACAGTCAAGGAACGAGACGCCCTAATCAAAATAATGAAAGCCCAAGGAAGGGTGCAAGACTTAAGGAAGGTCAGGTTGGAATACACCACTGACAACATGAGGCTAGCTGCCAACGACATCGTCATCATCAAAGAGCATAAAGCAGGCTCTTGGTATGCTTTATTAGATTTTAATTTTTCAAAAATTGCTTCGGGTTTTCTTGTCTGGCTCTAATCTCACAAAGGAATAAACGAAAAATCGACAAAAATTTTTAGAAGTATCTAAACCAAGAAAGGGTATAGGGATTCGAAAATGAGAAAAAATTGACCAAACAACTACGCACTCTAAATAGGTCTTTTAGAAACGGCGTATATTGAAGTACGTTGAGTATACATGAGTAATTTCCCAATTTTAAGCCTCTGTGACAACGGTGTAGTGCTGGATTATGTGCCTCTGGACTATTTATTACCTTACGACGACACCTTCTACCCCTCCTACAGACCCACTTCTCTGCCTGCCTTCATCGAACTGGGTCAGTCTAGTGCTAATGCTAAGAATGGAAAAGCTAGTTCTCCATCTGTTCAAGCCAGTCATCAATTTAGTTCACTAATTGAGCCCAAACCTGCGGCTAGAGACCAAAAGAAACCCCAAGTTAATGACAATCTGATCGGTATGGAGAATATTTTTGAGAAAAATATTTTACACCTCCAGACTGTTTTTAGACTAGAAGAAAGTCTGATCGACCTGAGCTCACCAGAAAAGCAGCCAGTCACAAGTGGAGCCTCTAAACCAGTGTACATGCTCGGCCAATCCTCAGAAGACCCACTAGAAGATGTGTTTAAATTAGTGCAGTATGACCAGGAGCCCAGATCCGCCAGAGTTGACTTCAGAAGCAACGTGCCAAACTCTCAATTTTCCAGCCAATTGACCCAGCCAAGCACCACCAGCTCTCAGCCCGATTTTTACGCATCCTCTAAAGAAGATCCATTTGCTGAGTTATTCCGAAGTGCCATCAACACCCCGTTATCCAAGATCAAGCGAGAATCTCCTGCTCCAGAAATACCGAGGAGACCTGACTCGTCTGAGTCTCCACTACCTAGCATAGAGCCCAGCAAAGAAGAGGCAGCCTCAATTCCTCTAATTCCTGTAAGATTAGCTCCTCTTCCACCACTGCCACAAGCTGTCCAAATGGCTGAGCTAAGCACACCTCCAAAGGTAAGTAAATTTTGTAAAGGTCGATGTCAATTCCAAGTGTTTAGGACCAATTCAAAGCTGGTTATGACTTCTCGCCTGAGGGCCAAGACAATAACCAAATAGGTATTTGTGAGGGCGAAGCTCTGGAAGTGATTCAAAGACACGATGATGCAGGCAATGGGGAATGGTGGATGGTTAGAAAGAGGGATGGACGGAGCGGATATGTGCCAGCTGCTTATTTATTACAGTCTTAACATTACTTGCATTGACATTCAATGGCCAGCAGTATTTTATTGTCTTTCTTGGATTTTCAGCATATTTGGTTAGTGGTGCTTGGAGTGAATATTATTGAATGCCCAGATTTATCTCATCTGAATTCAACTTAAATTATTATTGCCATTTGGACTACGGTCCCTATCAGTCAAGTAAAACTAAAGACACTATTTTACGGTTAATAGATAGAACCAACTCCCTCTACAAATAAATAAAACGGAAAAGTTGCAAAAAACAAACCGGATCTGAATGCAAATTATTGGCTGGAGTTCTTTATGCGGTACTAGCGTTTTGGTAAAGTGTGGGAATCTCATTGATATGACATAAACCTATTTTGTTAAGCAAAAAAACTAGACTGGTCGGGACTGTACACTTTTATAAACAACTTAATATGTTGGTGTAACGCGGTATGCTGTGTGTAAACCAGATAATTAAATCGGACATTATAACTTTAATAAATTTTGTAATGACATCGTGGTTTGAATTTTATTGAAAACACAAAAATCTTAGTTATACAAGATGGTCCGAAAATTTCAGACACTTTTAAACATTCATAGCTTTTTTTCTAGGTCAAATGTTGGCTAGACTATCTTATTCGGATCTCACCCAAGAAAACTCAAAATATATATTTTTTGATCTTTTAGTTTTGAAAGTTAACCTAGGTTATTTCTATTATTTTTATGCAATTTTTTTGATCCATTTTTCTTAGCAAATGGATGATAAGAATAGTCTCACAAATTTTGTAAAGTTTTCGAGTTCTATCAGCTTATCCCTTATTAGTTCTGAACACAGAAATATGAG
Organism: Ditylenchus dipsaci; assembly: GCA_004194705.1. NCBI lineage: Eukaryota > Metazoa > Nematoda > Chromadorea > Rhabditida > Anguinidae > Ditylenchus > Ditylenchus dipsaci. The sequence goes on along the minus strand of SADC01001378.1, from coordinate 278,148 downwards.
AGCTCTGAAACACTTTAATTTTGACTATAATTCTATATGCTTTGTCAACATTCTAAACACAGCAATTTCGTGGGTTGGATTTACTTCTAATTTAAATAATTAATTTTATATAGCCAAAGACATCAAAAATTAGATAAGATAACAAATTAGTCAAACTCCAAATCAGAAATTCTATTTTTTGATTTTAAATCGCAATTCCTGCAAAAGCATGTCTATTCGCCAGCTGCCTTCGGAAAGCTTGTTGGAAGTGTTTGCTTTTATTGACTACCAAACCTCACTACAACTATTGACCGTTTGCAAGCGATTTCACAATTGTTTGTTACTTCGAATTATCAAGCAAAAACAACAAGTAATCCATTTCAAACAAGTTCTCCTTAACATTCAGTATCATTTAGCTTCAAGCCGACTATGACTCTCAATGCCAGTCTTTTATTCGTCTTAAGCAGCAAATCTCCGAACTGAAAAAAGACTCAGGCACCCTATCCGACAGAATAGAGAACAGGCTGGATTATTACAATTGTTACATACGGTCTGTGGAATTCAACCCTGAGCTTAGAATCTCGCCTGTCCTTCAACAGCAGTTGCATGACATATTGGGGCGAAAATTTGATGAGTTAGAGCCACTTTACAAGCAATGGCGAAGGCTGTGCTATACTAAAGGCACTCTGGTCAAACAGTTGACACCTTTCTTGCTGGATATGAGAAGAATCAGAAATCTTAGTGCTGGGACTATTGATTTGAGAGATCAAGGCAGAAGTTTGAGTGGAAAAAGAAGATTTGGAGTGTAGTTTTAGTGTTTTGTCGATTTAAAAAGTTTAAATAGGTATTAGGATAGTCGTTCGACTTGAAGTATCTAATAAAAAATATTGATACAAATATATTTTTAGACACACTCTTTTTACAACATGAAAAAGCTCTAGCCATGTATTAGTGATGGCTACGCAAAGACCACCTAATCGACGACAACCAAATAACTTTTTAACATATTTATAAAATCATATTCTCTACCCAACAAATGCATTCAACAGCTCATGAAACAAAAACGAGAAAATAAAACGATAACACTTGTTTGATTTAGGCCTTTAGGCACTCCAGCAATTTTCGGCGGACTTCATCAATAGTGACTCCCGTATAGTATACGACCATAACCTTATGCCTCGAAATGCCACCCTGAAAAGATTAAATGTGTTAAAGTAGGTAGATAATTGTAGCCCTAAGAAATCATCATAATACTTTGGGCGCCTTGTGAAAATTTTGGACCAAAACGGCAAGATCTATATGCAGCCAGAACCCAAAAAGGATTTATAGCAACCATGCGAAAATCAACCTTGATATGATCGATTTCTTGAGTGCCCAAGCATTCACGCATATACCTCAGAAGTTCGTTATTAGCTTGAAAATCGATTGGCGGAGCAGCGACACCGATCGAAATTTCCAAATCATCCAAATCTAAAAGAAAAAATGTTGATGTATTTCTTAAAGAACCCTGTCTCTTCCTTATCATGGCAATTTGTAAAGTTTGAATACGCGCGGGACCACACACATTTTGACAATAATAATGCCGAATTATTTTTTTGATTGCGCTGATTGTTTAGCAAATAAATTTGAATTTTTTTTCAAATCTTAGAACTGTTTACTAGTCGAGCCCAACGTCGCTTGTCAATGCCAGATCGGACAACTCATTCGACTTTCACTGCTCCACAGCTATCACTGTCACTACGTGACATTATATCGAATAGAACATAACCTTTCAAATTTAAAATGCAAATAGAAAAATAATTCGAAAACATTATTGACAAAATCTATGTGGTCCCGCGCGCATTTAAACCTTTGAAATTGCCATGATAAGGAAGAGACAGGGTCCTTTGATTGATATCTTCGGTCTACCGCGAACTTGAATTTATTTTAAAATGTGCTTGAATGTAGCCTTTCTAACTCGGGCCTACTCTAAAACTGTGGTGTTCATATATTATTATTTTTATGCATCCAAGGTTACCTGTGAGATAAATAAGAACTATATTCTTGACCTTGATTAAAAATTTCGCGGAAGGGTTGGATATAAAAGGCATAGGGCAAGCCAATAAAATTAGCCTTCGTTCTATACCATTGATGCCCATGTAATTTCAAAAGCATTATAATATTGTCGTCGCTAACGGGCCCCCAACATTTTTAGCAATTAAATGGGTGAAATATAAAAAGGCTTACCGAGAATTGCAGATTTTTTTGCAGAGTGCTTAAGCCAGATGCGAAGAAGAACATCTCCATGCTTGTTCATCGATATCGACTTGTGCATCTAAACTAATGAGTTCAAACCGAGTAAAATTACAAGACAAAGAACACACGTTATCTTGCGCACTTTTGGTCTGTAGACTCTTCGACTTCTTTTTAGTCATGTTTACTTTGGTTGAGTAGAAGCTAAGAGAATTCTTCAATAACAGTTTCAATTTGAACATATTTGTGTACCTGGAAAATGGCAAAATTAGGGATGCTCAATTTTCGTAAGCGAATCCAATAGAGGATTTTCTGACTAACTACTGGAAATTTATTTCTTCGAGTGAAAAACCACGAGAATAGATAAAATCGGCAACCAGACATCTTACGTAGAATTAGGTGCAACAGGCGCCTATAGGCGCCTTTATAGCGTTTGTAATTGTAAGGTTCAGAATAGATTTTATATCCAATCACACCAACAGGGCCTGCACTGTTGGTGTACGTGGCCAATGATGGCAATAAGTGCCAAAAAATGCATGTGCATTTCAAAAATGCATGTGCACTTTCAAGAGTTGATGTGAAATTTCAAAGTGCACATGCATTTTTGAAATGCTCATGCACTTTTTGGCACTTATCGCCATGACTGTAACATGTTGGCATTTTGACTTCAGCCCGACTTGGTACGAAAAGTGACCCAGTAGATTCTTCAAATTTTGATTTCCAGTTTTTTTGGCTGTTTTAGACAAAAGTTCGAGTTTACCATATGCCTAGGGCTTAACCTAACAAGAGAACTTATGGCAGTGTCCGTGCGACATGGAGAAACTCTATATAAAATTATTGTTTGACATGAATATCCTTTTCTGCTATACAGTGGGTTTAATAGGGCAAACAAACGTCTCAAAAATTGCGAATACAGTTTACTTATACGTAATCAATAGCATATCATTTAACACTCCGGTGGCCATGCGTGACCTTTGTTCCAACTGGTGCACATTTTTATGCTGAACACGATAATCACAAATTTTTGGGGAAAAATACTATTTGGAGGTCACCTGCCCTCTTAGAACCAGCCGAGTCAAGATTTCTGATCATGCAACTTTAACACTAGAATTCCCGACTGTAGCGTTTGACTACCAGGCAGTAAAAACGCCTGCTGAGCAAGATAGAACCGGGCCTCCTCGCTAGAGTACAATGCACTTTTTATGGCAATTCTCACAGCGACTCTTTAAAAAATGGATGATTTTTCTTCAGGCTGTTGAGCAGTGAATTTACTCAGCTCAACATTTCTTTTATGCTCATAAGAAAGCCCTTTGTCTGAGCTTTCTGATAGTATGTCGTTTGCCTGCCTTCGAATGAATTATCGCGGGTAAAAGATTAAAAGAAGCAAATAAGGACATTTTGAAAATTTACAATTTTACTGAAAGCATGGGAATTTTTTGTACTCTGGCCGTTTATCTACATAATGCCTGGTCAATACTCGTAGAGAAATTCAAGCGCTCAGGTAATCTCAGGTAAGTCTGTCTTTTCTCTCTTTTCGAGAGAATTGAAGAAGTATGCTGGTAGACTTTCATGCATGGACGATTCTGGTTTGATTACATTGAGTTCGAATTGGACACAAATATTTCAAATTCAGATACTTTTAGAAAAAAAAGACTCGTTTAAGTCTTGGCTATCTTTTGGTCTAAGGTTTGCACGAATATTGTGTTCAAAAATATTGCTTCTAAACTCAGTAAAACTAACCTGAGATCTTTTCATCGTATCTGATGCAGTTTTTTTCGCTCTATCGCGTAAAATTTTTTCTTCCTGAAAATGCATTATAAAATTTAGAGAAAATTACGAAACAAAGACATAACCACCTGAATTTTCGTCCAAAAGCCCCTGGTTTTGGTACTTCTTTAGTTTACATCACACCTCATTTTTTTCGATTTTCTTGCAAATTTTTTTATTCCCTTACTCGCAAACATACATATAAACAATTTGAGACCACAAACTGAACATAACATCAGGACCAGAGAATTTTTTTCGCCAAACAAAATCTGATACATAAGAGCAAAATACTGATCGATGAGTCCCGAATTCTTGTTTGTGTCTTCGTTTGAACTTTTGCCATGTAGATTCGATCGTCTGTTTACATCACACCTAGCTTCGAAGTTCTTCCATACTGAAACCGGAAAGGATAAAATGACGGATGAAAATGAACGAGCAAACAAAAAATTTCAAACAAAATTTGCAAGAAAATCGATAAATTTGAGGTGTGATGTAAACTAAAGAAGTACCCTGGTTTTTCGTATGGTCTTCAGGTCAAATTGTTTTGGCTTGAATATTGTGATATTTGCTTGTTGTCTTGTGAGCCTTTGCACAAGTTATGTAGCATTTTTTCACGCTGATCATTTTGCTATCTTTCACTCTCACTTTTCTTTAGAAGGTCAGCCAAGAATATTCCAAGACCAGGTATGGCTAGGGGAAGATTGCCAAAAACGAAAATTGCCAAACGTATGTTTTGCCAAAACGAAGATTGCCAAAACGAAAACTGCCAAAACAAAGATTGCCAATACGAAAATTGCCAAAACGGAAATTGCCAAAAACGAAAATTGCCAAAACGAAAATTGCCAAAAACTAAAATTGCCAAACGAAATTGCCAAAACGACATTTGTCTTGACTCTGAGGTGTCACTATATTGAGGTTTGACTTGAATCATTTTGAGACGAATGGATAAATGAAGAGTACGTTATGTGGAACTGAGTGGTATATCTTCGTATTCACTAAGCTTTCATTTGTCATGGCAATTTTCGTTTTGGCAATTTTTCGTTTTGGCAATCTTCGTTTTGGCAATTTCCGTTTTGGCAATCTTCGTTTTGGCAATTTTCGTTTATGGCAATTTTCGTTTTTGGCAATCTTCCCCTGCCCCAGGTATCCTTCAAATTTCAGCTCCAGGGAAAGTGCTGGATCTACCTCTTCTCTTGTAATTCTGAGGGACTTTTGTTGAATTCTTGTGCTGATTTTTGGCCTATCTTGTAGCGCTTGAATTTCTCTACGAGTATTGACCAGGCATTATGTAGATAAACGGCCAGAGTACAAAAAATTCCCATGCTTTCAGTAAAATTGTAAATTTTTCAAAATGTCCTTATTTGCTTCTTTTAATTTTTTACCCGCGATAATTCATTCGAAGGCAGGCAAACGACATACTATCAGAAAGCTCAGACAAAGGGCTTTCTTATGAGCATAAAAGAAAATGTTGAGCTGAGTAAATTCACTGCTCAACAGCCTGAAGAAAAAATCATCCATTTTTTAAAGAGTCGCTGTGAGAATTGCCATAAAAGTGCATTGTACTCTAGCGAGGAGGCGCGGTTCTATCTTGCTCAGCAGGCGTTTTTACTGCCTGGTAGTCAAACGCTACAGTCGGGAATTCTAGTGTTAAAGTTGCATGATCTCGCCAATTTTTTTATTGATGACAATAATTCAATGTTTGAAAGAAGCAGATGGTGGGCTTTCTATTGACATATTGTTGAGATATTTATGACAATTAAAATGCGTCGAAGTATAATAAAAACGGTTAAACGTCGACTCGCTACAACTTGTGACTCACTACAGCGACTCGCTACAACTTGTGACTAGGACCAGCATAGGACCACGGGGTGTCAAAATTCAAAAACATAATCAGTAGAGAAATTTTGCGCGAAATGCGAAATTGAAAAAAGCAGCAATTTTCAATGGATTTTTTCTTTTGGTTTGTATTACTGAATTATGTCCATTCCGTTTGTGTTTTTGTGTTTATCTTAAACTGGTGAGATTCGCTGTTTTTCGGGCTTTCTATCGAGCCATCACTTGCAAACAAAAGATAGCGAATTTGGTTGCCACAAATTTATTTTATGAAAAGATCACTGAAAAAATTCACTGAGTTGTGTGCTAAAACTACACTGAGCTTCTGTTTTTTGATACAAACGCTAAAAACAAAATCGTTAGCGTAATAGCCCGTTAATTTTGGCGTATGTATGTGCAATATCGCTCCAATTAATACGAAATTTTAACTTTTTATACGGCGCGATCTCGAAAATTAGTATTTTCCAGTCAAAAACCATGGTTTTTTGGCTTAAAATGGTTATAACTACGGAAAATTCTGGAATTTCGAAAATCCCTCTGAGGATCTTGTAGTAGAGATTGCGGGCTTCATTTTGGTATATAGAAAGTTAAAAAAAGTCCGTGATTTTGAGAGTTTTGACCATGGAAAATTTTGACTATATTTTTCTTGTATTAAGGTATATCGATATGGTGCTCAAAGTGTTCAAGTGGATCAGTGCACTCCAGTGATAATACAACTGCAACAATGCCTGGCCGAGCAAACAAACAAATACCAGATTCTTGAAAGGCGAATAATCAAACCAGATAGGAGGAAAGAGATAGTAGGTCTTTCACCCGATTTCTTAGCCACCTTTTCTATTCAGATTCCAAGAAAGCCATTGCCCAAATGTGGTAGGACAGCGTCTTTGTCTAAGTTGGACCAGATTGCGCTACATTTTCTGGACAAAGCTGGTAATCCTCCAACAAGATCAGAATTTGACAATCTGTGAAGATGTTGGAAAATCGCTTGTGTATGAAATCAGCACCTAAGCCTCCTCCTTTCGTTGTCTCTAAGCTTTCACCAATTGATGATCTTAAGCTGCTAGGAAGTCGACTGAGCTGGAGACAGAGATGTGCATTGAAAACTGATCTGATCAAGGTAGGATACATTCCAGGAAACCATTTAAAAAAAGTTTATAATTATAGCTTGGTAAAGATATCTTCGCTTCGAACAAAAAAGTGCGTGACTTAGTGAAGCAATTCGGCAATCAGCTGCAAATCATCTCTTCCGTCGTCGGGGGGAAGTGTTTTATCTGGTTGGCCAACATCAAATTCATTTTGGAGGAACGGCTTCATCGTTTGAATGAGTCAAGCAACCTTGAGTTTGGTGGTGGCTACAACGAAAAGCTGTTTTTGTTCTTTCTGGGAGACAAAGGAGGTGGCACAACTAAGTGTGCTATTGGAATAGGAAATGTAAGGCTACCAAATTCGGCAAATTCTCTTCTTCTAGTTGGACTCTCTGATGATGAAGACACCCATTCCTCACTTTCTCATCTTCACGAAATGTTCAGCCAGATTTCTTTCAGCACAATAAAAGTAGGTCTTCAAGTGAAATTGTTCAAGAGAAATTGTTTGGTAAGTTGTGCCTTGTATCAATTCAACCGTAATACCTAATTTAAAGGTTTTCAACTGGAGACATCAATTTTCTTTGTGCAGTCTATGGTCATCTTGGTGCGTCGTCGTCTCATCCTTGCCTTCTCTGCGAATCGCCCAAAGAAGACTTTAAAGTAGGAAACCCTTTTGCAAAACGATCTCTGGAATCTGTGCGTCAAAACTTTGCTACGTTCCAAGCTAATTCTCAATCTCAGACAAGCTTTTCGAAAAAAAAAATATTGTTGTTAATTTGTGTTACGAAGAATAAACTGTTATGTTTCGGCCTGTATTAGTCCTTTAATTTGAGAATATCCGTCCTATTGGTGAAAAGAAAAAAAAGCTCAATATTTTCACAGCAAAATTTTAAATTGCCTTTTGAAAATTATTGGCGTTTGTTTGAACTATTCTGATTACGTTTTTGAATTTTGACACCCGTGGACAAGTTCGGTCCCGCTTTTGATAAAAAATTTTGGTATAGGCACACTTGGTAAAACAAAAATTGGTACTTCTACGGTTGGCCCCCCCCCCCCCATTTTTTCAAATCTTATTTATGTTAGTTATGCTTTTATTGAAGAATATACGCATTTGACAGTGAATCACTCATACAACTTCGTAGATCCGGACACTGGAGCTCACACGCAGACTGTAGAATCTACTTGGCAGAAATTCAAGCGTTCGCACAAGCATGAATATGGTACACATCGCTCCGTCTTCAACAGCTATGTGTCAGATTTTGTTTGGCGTAGAAAGTTCAAAGGAGTAGATATTATGTTTCATCTATGGTCGCAGATTGTTTTGTTGTACGAATGTGAAAATAAATAAAGAATTTGTTTGATGAATGTTAGTAATAAATTAGTGATACTCGCAAAATGGGGGGGGACCAACCGTAGAAGTACCCAAAATTTGGTAAAGGCCTTTTCTGGTTCCTTTTGTGTCACAGGTATGATGACCCTGAGGTATTTTGAGATATACTTGTACGTGGAATCGAACCTGAGACCTAAAACATTTACCCCAGTCACGTTTACCTCGCACCACGAGCTCAACTGAGGAGTACCGTTATAATTGGTTTTTTAGTCTGAACCAATCAAATCAAGTGGTTGTCCACTTGAGCATAATTTTTTACCTTTTTTGGGTTATAAAACCTGGTTTCTGGACTAATTCAGGCATGCTGAAGATGGTTTGATAGTGGTAGAATATCGTTTTCTCGATCGAGTTTTGGTGAAATCGAGTTTGGTAAAATTAATCATGCCCAACACTCAAAAAATACCCAGAAAACGATATTTTACCACTTTCGAACCATCTTCAGCATGTCCGATTTAGTTCAGAAAAAGGTTATAAAGCTTGAAAAAATGAAATTTTTTTTCCTCCAAGTGGACGACCACTTGGTTTGGTTCGTTCAGAATAAAAACTTAAATTCCAGCACAATTTTTAAAAGTGCACAAATTTTAAATGTGTGGATCGATTCGTGTGTGGACCAATTGGTTTTGATTAACTTTACTTTCTTAGGCCAGCCAGGTGGATATCTACCTTCCCAAGGATACTTACTCGGATTCAGGTTTTAGGTAAGGAAATCGCAGTTTGATATTAAAACCCGATTTCGCCATACGAGTTTAAGTCAAGAAAAAGGGTTTGTTTTTGACTTTGACCAGCTTTTTATTTCAATGGGCCATTCTGCTGGATACCCATCTCTTTCCATCTCAGTCAAGGGTACCCAATCCGTATTTAGGGTTTAGATGGTTAAAATCGGAATTTAAGTATTATTAAATCCAATTCCCTACACAATTTTAGGAATTACAGCATTGTAACTTTTTAAATTTATTTATGTTTTATTTAAGGCCATCCAGGTGGATATCCACCTGGTCAGGTGTTACCTACCCTACCCCAGTTTAGAGTTTGAGTGGCTAAAATCACGAATTTAAACTTTTCAATAATTAAAACTTGAATTTTGACATCAAAAAAATGATTTACTCGTTGGGGGATTCAACTTTTCCTATGCTGTAGCGAGTTGCTGCAGCGAGTCACAATTGTAGCGAGTCGCTGTAGCGAGTCACAAGTTGTAGCGAGTAAATGTCAGTCAATAAAAACAGGCTTCTAGAGTGTTTTGCAAGGGTCTCAAAAAATTTTCAAAAAAATGTGGACAAACAACTTTTATTTCACTGAGAAAGCCTGAAATTCTGATACCGGATTTGTGTTCAGCATGATCAATTCGCTTATAGAACTGCCTTTAAAGTTTAAACCTTAAAACTCCAACGTTGTTCTTATTGAGAAAAAAGCAGTTTTTTTCAAAATTAACACCTCACACTTAGCCTCATACTAACTTGACCGACCTTTTAATCTGAAATTTTGTTTTCGAGTTTCAAATGTTTTCGTACCGTTTTGTAGCTGAGATTTGTCTCTATCGATTGAGTGGTCAAACACACCACTTAATAATAACTTTTGGACGATACCCAACTGTCAGCCATGAATGAATTTTTCTTTTTCGATTTTGATTAAAATCATCGGTTTTCTAAGCAAAAGTTTTTAAAAGTCACTAAGTCTAAAGTCACACTTGATGGGATTTTGTCAAAAATTATTTTAAGTAGGGCGTTCGACTACTCGATTGATAGAGACGAATCTCAGCTACAAGACGGTACAAAACATATGAAACTCGAAAACAAAATTTCAGATAAGAAGGTCGGTGAAGTTAGTGTCAGACTAGGTGTGAGAAAACACTGTTTTGAAGGCAGAGTCTCTTTTCCTTTCGTCAGGCATTTTTTTGACCCGATTGATATTTTTCGCCCTAATCGAAAAACAAACTATCGCTAAAACTCACTATGGACATGGTAGAAAGAAATGCTAAGTACACAATTTATTTATAACATCAATAAATACATATTTCACAACAAGTGAGATTGCTGGTGGTGGCGATACCCATAGAAGAACACAAAAGACTTTTTAAAAAAAATTGTCAAAAAAAACTTTAGTTTAAGAAGCTCCGATCAGCAGTCTATGAAAGGCAGATCCAAGGAACGCAATGCATTTCCATATCCAGCTGTCTGGTCACATTTTGACATATCGTTTTGGATCTACAACAAATAAATAATATAATCGATTATTCTAAGATCACAGCTTATAACTACGTTTTGTTTTTGCTTCTGCAGCATGACACCCACATTTTTCTCGATTTTCCTCAAATTCTCTTGGTTTTGGGCGTAGTATTGCCTAAGTTTACTATCAGGCTCTTGTTTTTCGGCTAAGTAACTGAGGATTTTCTGGATATATATATGGTAAAGTAGTAAAGCTTGTTTTTCTAGCGACGTAATATTACCAGAAACTTGGTGTATCCTTGAGGCCTGCTGTGCAAAAGGTATGAATGGACCAGAGGGTGTATTCTGTAGCACACATCCTTTCATCTGATTCAGTATGCGACTTGTCTTAGCGCTCTGGTCAAGCAGCGAGTTGTAGACTAACTGGCGTAGGTCTTGGATCACCATGCCTTCCACCTCAGCATCTGTTTCGAAGCCACACAAGTCTATGGGCCAGCTCAGTGAAACAATCTAAACTTTAACACTTGAATGGTACCGTACTGCAAGGCCTTTTGCAATCACATCCAAAGACATCCATTGGGATGGCTGGAACACTGTCCAGTTCTCAAAGGCTACATTGATGCGTTCATCCACCTGAAATGCAGTTAGCTATATTTCTATTAGATTGTGTCATGAATACGGGTTTTCATATATTGGGTCTTCATATAAAATTTTGTGACAATTTTTAACAGTTGACCTCTTATTTTGTAGACAAGATTCTCAGCTGCAAAATGAGTTGCCCACTTTAAAAAAAATTGTCAAAAAATTTATATAAAAACCCAATGCCACAAAAAAAAACGGACGTATTTATGATACAACCTAATATTATCATTTGCAAGCTGATTAAGATAGAATGACCAGATTGCTGGACCACTTACCATCTGAAAACAGAGATGCATAGGTATATCCATGGAAGGGTAGTGGTACTGGCTGGTGCAGCTCAACTCCCTGATGGGTCGGAACTTTAAGCGGTGCAGCAGTGAGGGGATGCTACAAAACAACAATACTCATCAAAAATCTTGTCTATTGGGCCTACGTTTGAGTGTTCCCATTGGCTATGTGAAGCAGCTTGTCGAGCACAGCCAAGTTGTTCCCGCTAACATGTGCTAACATATCCACTTGAGCATAAGTTATATCAGGAAGTTTGCGATCAATAGCCAATTGCATTAATTGGTCTCTTTCCAGAGAGTTGCTAGAATCAATTTTAAAAAAGAGGGGGTTTGGACGCAGGCAAATATTTCTCGGCTGGAGTTGTCGTCAAAAAGCAACAATTTTTGGTCTGAAATGTAAAAAATTGTTTAGCGAGTGAAATATATAGTCACCTACCTTGTAATCGTCGAAGAAGCGAACAGTATCAGCTAACATGACCCATCTAGTACCACTAGAACTTTGCTCGAGCACTGCAACTCGAGTAGTTTGGCATGCAAGAGTTGGCCAATGGATTGTAGGGTGGATGGGATGTTTTCTATATCAACTATGTCACCAGACAACATAATCAATGCATCTGCAACTACATCAATCACTCTATTGAGATCTATATTCCTGTCTGTCAGCCTGAAAATTCGTCCAGTCTTTATAACAAATTTTTTAGAAAAATTACGTGCCCCAATTTTACCACTAAAGTCAAATACTTGTTTTTGATCAAGGGGTTTGATCAAGTGAGTACTTTTATGTAAAAATACAAAAAGTTTGAGAAAAAAGCTCATCTAAATATTTTTAAACTCGGCTGAGGACTACTGCCATTTCACCGTTTTCTTTTCCTAAAGCTGTAATCCATCAGAACTTACCGTATTTCCTCTAATAAGCGCCTCGGGGCGCTTATTTTTCAAACCTCCAAAAATTTGAACTCGATTTCGATTTTTTTAGGTGCTCAACAAAATAAAAAAAGTGGAATCGGTAGAGCTCGTGGGAGTTAAGAAAACGTATCAAACAGCTTTGCAAAATATTGCTTCACACTGAGGTCCAGACCTCAAAGTCGAGGGGGGGGGGCGCTTATTAGGAAATACGGTACTCAAAATGCTCTTTTTCATAACGAAGATGAAAATCTAACTTAGTTGCTGGCAAATATTATAATCACCTACCAAAATATATTGCTGAAACGGCCGAACACTAGCTCAGGCTTGTCCCACAACATATCTATGGCTAGCTGAGTTTTGCCGATGCCCGGCATTCCATGGACCACTAGCCATTGACCTCAAAACAAAATTTTTAATGTTTTTAGTATTAAAATTCTTGAACCCACTTTTGCCGTCTATCAGGGCTTGTAATTGCTCATATAGCTGATCTAGCAAAACAGGGCGCTTTACTGTCTTCTTTTTGGCTGGAACACGACCATTTCTTAAAATAAATTCCTGCTCCCGCGAATACATCTTGCTAGACTTGAGAATAAGCCATAATTGGAGTAAAGTTTTCCGCAAAAAATAAATCATTTTTAAAAGCTAGTGTTATTTGTTTTGCGCCAGTTTGAACCTACATATTTCACCGACAAAGAAAATATAAAACAAAACAATATAGCTAAAAGCGTTAGAATCAGTGTTTTGTACTGCGAATACGAAGAACCATGTATAAAATCTGAGTATAGTCAGTATTCGAATTAACGCCTCCCCTCAATACAAATACTATTAAAAAATCCAATAAGATTATTATATCGAGAATTTATAAAAAATCAAATTTGTTGGATTTTTTTGGTCATAATTTTTCAAATTTCTTTCGTCTTGAATAGATTTTAGTCTTATTCGAAAGAGAAGGATCTAGGCATTTGTTTGACATAAAATATAGATGACAAAAGTTCATTTAATGACTCAGCAACATTTCAACAGACAATAACAATAATTTCCAAGAAAACTTAAAAGCAATCTTCTGTCGGAGTTGAATGTTGTTTGGATGGAAGTGCTTTGCCTAAAAATCCCAATAAATTTCATTGAGCAACGCAAAACTAAAAAAATCCAGAGAGCAAGCAATAAAAAAACCTACATTCGTCCGAACTGAGCTAACCGAAGCCGAAGTGTTCGCTAGATTCTGCGAAGACGGACACGCCAGCACAAAAAGCGTCGAAATAGAAGTAGGAATACGGCCAAGAAGAACAATTAAAAGAATTATTGAAATTTGTTTCTGGGTTATTTAAGTTTCGTATTTTCAAATAAGTTTCAAATTTACATTCCAAACTCCCATTCTTACAACATTCAAATCTGGCGACAGATTATAGTTGAGTTTACTTGGAAATTGTGTTATTATTTGTCTTATTGTTGCTAAGCCATGAAGTAATGTTTTGTTATACAAGTTAGTGTCAAACAAATGCCTAGAGCCTCTTCTTTCGAATAAGACCAAAATCATGTCAGAAAAAAAAGACGGAAAAGAGCGATTTCTAGAAGTCAAAAGAATGCTAAACAGAGACATACCGTATTTTCTCTATTAATGAACCCCACTCTGATAATGAATCCCCCCCCCCTCGATTTTTCGACTGGATTTCAGAGTTAGGGCCATTTTTGATTTACAATTTCAACATTTTGGAAGGGCTGAAAAATAATGAACCCGGGTGCATTAATAGAGAAATACGGTAGCTATAATTTTTTTCAGGGAAGGAACCCCGCATGTTATTTTAATGACGGAACTTGTTTACTTCGGGTGGCCCCTAATATAAAATCATCTTTTTACTCTATTAACTCACTAAAACCATGCCCGGAAAATATTTGAAAAACACAATTTCTAACACGCAAGTTTGATCCTGTCCTAAAATACGGTGGCCCACCTTGCGCCTAAGGCTTTGCTCAAGCGAATAATGTTGACTTTACATTAGAGGCCCACGAAGTAAACAAGTGCCTTTATGACACATTTTTTCACTTTGAATCTATTTTGTTCTGGCATTTTCTAACAAAAAAATTTAGAGAACTGCATTTGTTAAAAAAAATGTTAATATTTTCAAAAATAATATCTAATCTAGCCTATGAAATCACCTCATAGAAATAGTGCACTAAGGTTGAAATCACCCTATGACATATTGATTGAAATTTCCCGTTGAATGTGTTGAGCGCAAGCAATGCCTTTTGACAAAAAAATCTTTTTCATACTAGTTAAGTTAATAATTTTTATGAATTTTAAATAATTTTTCTTGTTAAAAGTCCCCTTGTATATATAATATATCCATCACTTTAATAATAACTGTGACAATATCTCATCTTACATGTTACACGGCTTTTCAAAACGCCCAAAGGTGTTACTTTCAGCTTTTCAAGCGAATTTTGCGGGAAATTAAAAAACTCCTCAAATTTGAGTAAAAAACGTGTTCCAGACTTTAAAGGCTTTCTAGTTTTCTAAAATCTGTATTTTAAAAGATTTGATCTGTATTTTTAAAAAAAGGAGATCCTTAGCTTCATTTTAATGTATAATCATCTGAAATATAAACTTCCGCATCTACATACAAAAATAAGTTGCATGTAACTTTTTGTCGTGTATTTGACGTGAAATCTGGACTTTCGTCGGGTCTATACTCAAAATTTTATAGGCAAAGTCGAAAATCTGATATTCATATCCCATTTTCACTTTTCGATTTCACGACGAATTGGCTAATAAAAAAAAGTTGTCAAAAAATTGAAAAATCGATTTTGTTTATGGGTGGGGTTAAACTCGTGGCTTTTAGTGAAATAGCTTATTTTGGTATGTGAAATGCTGTGATTGCCCATCAACTCCTCGCTTTATCCACTGCGATATGCAAACACGCTTATAAAGCTATAAGTAACACTTTCTGGCGTTTTTAAACGCGTGCTGGCTTGAATCATAATTATTCGCCCTTTTTTCAAAGGCTTTTTCTCAGCCATTTATATGAGTCATAGGGGCTTGTGATCAGGGTTGGCAAGGTGTGGATTTTTCGGCCCCGGTGTGCTTTTATAAAAAGACGTTTTTTTTCTTTTCATCGCTTGTTTTTTCAAGTATTTTATTAGCGCATCTGATGTTTCTACATACCAGTTGAAAGACATCTCCCTTGCCCTTTTATTGAAGTCTTGAAAACGTACATTATAATTAAAATTCAAAGCAATGTGTCATTTTATGCAAATTCTGCAAAAAGGGGTGTAGCTTTTTTTGTGGCCGAAAAAGCCATACCCTGCTAACCCTGCTTGTGATATAGCCTTGTAAAGCTCTGTCTTTCTTTTTTTTGAATGAGTGGTTAACAGTTTGTTTATGATCGTTTTAAGGTGGGTATAAGTGATAAACAGGGGCGGTTATAATAAAGATTACCCTTACCTCTACCTTTTACCCTTACCTCTACCTTTTACCCTTACCTCTACCTTTTACCCCTACTCTACCTTTTTTTTACCTTGAACTTTTACCCTTACCTCTACCCTTACCTTACCTCTACTTTTACCTCTACCTCTACCCTTACCCTTACCTCTACCCTTACCTCTACCTCTACCTTTTACCCTTACCTCTAACCTTACCCTTACCTCTACCTTTACCTCTACCTCTACCCTTACCTTTACCTCTACCTTTTACCTCTACCTCTACCCTTACCTCTACCTCTACCTTTTACCCTTACCTCTACCTTCAACTTTTACCCTTACCTCTACCTCTACCTTTTACCCTTACCTCTACCTTCAACTTTTACCCTTAACTCTACCTCTACCTTCAACTTTTTTCTCGAAAACAAAATAAACGGCAACTTATTTATTTAAATCCACAACCACAGCAACATAATTCAACGCGCAAAGTAACGATTAACAATATAATTTCTCATAGTAGATCCGCTATTCATTCTTCATTCTATTCATTCATTCCCCTTCAGCAAAGATTTCCTCCGGCGGCTAATAATCGTTCATTTTTTCATCGTTCTCATCGGAGACCCTTGATCCGATATTCGGTGTTGAGTGTGTCGGTAATGGTCTTCCAAGCAGCGTTCTGACCAGCGGCTGAATCCTTTTTGCGGCTGTTGGGAAGAGATCCTCTTGGTGCTCGGCGACAGCTCAACCAAATGTTTGCACATCTCAGGCGTAGACATAACGATAACTAGACATGAGAGCGATAAAATACGACAAACAGTGCGTGTACAACAAAGCGAGCAAATCTCAACAGACAACACAGAATAATGAAAAACGGACATTAAATTCGTGTTCAGCGAATTAAAATTGCTCTAGAAATGCTTTACGGGACAATATTTTGAAAATCGAGATGAAGGTAAAAATTTTTACCATGCTACCACCCATGGTGAAAATATGCCTTGGTCCCCCCTGTTGTTTTTTACTTTTACCTCTACCTCTACCTTTACCTGCAGCTTTTATTATAACGGGTAGAGGTAAGGGTAGAGGTAAGGGTAAAAGGTAGGGTAGAGGTAGGGGTAAAAATTCTTTATTATAACGGGTAGAGGTAAAGGTAGAGGTAAAGGTAAAAGGTAAGGGTAAATCGATTATTATAACCGCCCCAGATGGTTTTTTTTTGCAAAAGTTGTCAGGGTTGTTAAGTGCGGCTGATATACCCCAGCCAGCGAAAGATTTACTTTACCTCAAGGGGAAAGGACCCGTCTCATATTGTTTCTCATGCTCTGAAACGGCACGGAAACACTTTGGTTTCTGAATATTAAAAAAAATTCGATTTGCCTCGATTTCCCAAGGTAAAAATTTCCAAAATAATATTTAGAAAAATTAAAAAATATTTTTTTGAATTCGCTCCAAAACATTTTTAAATAGAATTAGGGCTGCATTGGGAGGGGAAGGGAATAAAAGGGCCACTTATCATACAAGAAGGTGTTGAATATAGTTTTGAATACTGGCGCCTAACGCCTAAAAAAATTGGTATGCAGGTATTTTCGTGCATCCAGAGTCTGTTTCGAGTGATTTGTGTCTAAGGTATGTGGGTGTGTGCATCTGATCTCCAAGAAACCAAACCCCGAGCGCAGGGAGCCCCTGCGCGTTCCCCGAAAACATGAAAAGCCGCCGCCGCCGCCTCCGCCACCGCCGGGATTTTCAAAATTTCGCTGCCTCCGCCTTCAAAATCGCCAATTTTATCCGCGGGCCGCCGGCGGAAGGCGGCCGTGCAAGAATGGTTATGAATCGTGAAAATATTATCTTGAATGGAATTCAGTTCATAATTTCTGAGAGTTTACATTTATCCAATTTTCGGAGAATGCTTTTAAGAATTGTCCGGAATTCTACGGCCCTAGTTTAAATCAACCTTTCACTCACAAATAGTCAAGTTCATATATTTTCATTTGATTAAATATGTTTAAGTTATTAGTAATTTTATTTGTTGGATGAGACCTCACAAAAAAACTTTTCGTGATTTCATCGGTCCACAAAATCCCTTGCCAAATTTTTCCAAAAATGCTACAGTTTTTATTAAACACCTTGTAAATAAAAGTCGGATACCTCGTCCAATGTCGAAATTTCAAGCAATTCGAAAATTTGAACAAATTCACAGATCTATTTAAAGGATCATAGCCGTTGCCGACAACGAGAATTTCAAATGTTTGAATTCGCGCGGGACAGTTCTCTTTCGTCTCGCATTGTACTCTTTTGAGTCATTTGAAGCAAGTCAAAAGAGTACAGTGCGAGACGAAAGAGAAGGCTCGAATAGAAATGTACCACCAAATGTGAGAATTCGGCCGCTTTTTTTAAATTCATAATAGAAGTCGTCAGAAGAAAGAACTCGGACATAGAAGTCGTCGAAGAAGTCGTAGAAGTCGAACATAGAAGTCTTCAACGTGCGTCTACACACGTTGAAGACTTTGCCAAGCTGTATGCAGCTGCAGTGAAGATTGCGCCAAAAAGTTAAATTTATCTGACGAGTGAACCTGAAACCTGCTCTAATTTAACGTTCAAAACACCTGCGACATGCCTTTTCACGAGACCCTGAGATCTTCTTACTTGGATATGTTATAATTACCTAAAAAACAAGAAAATAAGTCATATAAAAGGCTAAAAATCAAAATATAAATCTAAAAATGCCGTAAGAAGACAGCTGAGTTTAAGAAGAAAAAACAGTATGAATCACTGAGAAAACAGTTAAAATTAGTGCAATAACCGCGTTCACTACCGAGATTTATGTAGTCTGCACAAAATATGCCTCAAAATAGTTGGTTTGTTGGTAGGAAAAGCAATTACCGTATATTCTCGATTAGAAGGCCCCTCTCTAATAGAAGGCCCCTCTCTAATAGAAGGCCCCCTTGAGGACCTATATATCAGCCTAGAAAAAGAAATTCGCAAATCTGTTTTTCGCGTTTCTTAGTTAACACGAGCTTACCTGATTCCACTTTTAAAATTTTGGTTGAGCACGCAAAAATCTCAAAATCGACCAAATTTTTCCGACTTTTTTAGGGTTGAAAAATAGAAGTCCCGGGCCTTCTAATAGAGAATATACGGTAACAAAAAGGCGGCCAATTTTCAAAAAATTCGGCCAAATTCTATTTTTTTTATCATGAATTTAAAAAGGGCGGCCAAAAAATAAAAAAAGGCGGCCAAATTCTCACATTTGGTGGTACATTTCTCATACAGCCGAAAGAGAACTGTCCCTCGCAAATTCAAACATTTGAAATATTCGTTGTCGACGACGAATAGCCTTTAAAATAAAAAGACACAAATAATTCGAAACGTGATTGACAAAATTTATGAGGTCTCGTACGCACTCCGAAATATCAAATCGCTATGATAAGGATGAGAAATGATCTCTTAGACCATACCTGTTGATGCAAATGAAAACTTGGCAAATTCAATGCTCGCGGGACACTTATCTTTCGTCTCGCACTCTACTCTTTGGAGTTATTTCGACTCAAACGACTCCAAAGAGTACAGAGAGAGAGACGAAAGAGAATTGTCCCGCGCGCATTTGAATTTGCCAAATTATCATTTGCATCAACAAGTATGGTCCTTTAATAAGTGTTTCAGTCATTTTTTAGATTCCTATGCCCACTATTTTGCTTCGCTGGATTTCTTTATTACTGCTTGCAGCTATTGTAAAAGCTGGTAATTTATATTTATGAAAAAAAAATTTTAACTTTATCTGTAAGGACTCGCCGAACGTTAACAACTAGCATTTGTCCTAACCAGATTTAGTGTTCATTAGGAACACAATATAGGACAATTCACCAGTATTATATTTGAATTCAAACTAGCTTTGGTCTCAACAAGAATTAACTGCACCAGGAGCAGTCTTGATAAAACTGGATCATATTTTTGTTTTGGTTTAGGTTATGTCAAGCTGCTCTAGTTCTTCCTCAAGTAAGTTAGTTCTCGTAGTGTTTCTAGTCGTGACTCTAGCTTAACCAGTCATAGTCATGACAAAAGCCAGATTCATAAAGCCATTCAGTTTATGATTGATAATGGCATCAAGCAGATTTGATTTCTAAGTTTAAGAAGTCATTTGACCAGAATTATAAACCAGCTTTGGTCTCAATTAAATTGATTGATGACCTTGACCAGCTTTCTAGTGATCCGACTAGCGTCATCGCTTCGGTCACGACAACCTCTGGTGATCATACTGGAGGTCATACCAGTTCCAAGGCTCGCCGTACCATGACGTCCATCGCCTCAAGTTCGCGCTCCCGCTGTGCCGGTGAAACAAGCAAGTTCTCTCTGGTGGTGCCTGCCATGGTCAAGTCAGCCAAGGAAATCAGCGACCAGTCTTCTGCCTTTCAGCAATCGCCGTCGGACTCAGCAACCAGTGGGACAAAGGAATCCAATGCTCTCGTCAGCCGATGCTCAATCCCGGATGACAAGAATGTGGATGCCCAGCGTTCTGCTCCAGCTGTCTCTTCCAAGTGCGACGACCAGCCTTCCGTCTTCAAGCCAGCCGCAGTCAAGTCAGTGGTGGATTCGTGCTCAATTCTCAAGCCAGCCGATGCTCAAATCCGGATGGTCTGCATGTGGGTGCCTCTACTGCTCTCCAGCTGTGATTGTCAAAGAAGTGGACCTCAAGAATCTCTTTCTTCAGAACCTCTTGTACCAGCTTTGTCTTTGTATTGTGCTGACCAGGCTATGGTCGCTGGTTCTTCTTGCTTGCCACTGTTGCCAGTAAACTTAGTTGTTCTTACTTGTCGAAATACAAGCAAAAGCACCAATAACAAACAACTATAATATTGTTTTTGCCTACAAATCTATCGATTTGGCTAGGATTGATGAAATACAATACTTTTCGCTTCGTGTTGTTGTCTTGAAATTTTAAGTCTTTTGAAAAAGTGATAACATCATCATGTATAGCTGTACACTTTATAGTGTTATCACTATCAACAAAAGGTTCAAAATTTAAACAGAAAAATAAAAAAAACATAGTTAAAATTGGAGCATTTATTTTACATCAAAAATTAGCGAAATCCGAGCAGAGGGGTCTTCAAGTAGCTCTGTCTCAGCAAATTGCTTGCACAGCTTTTGCTGTAGTATCAATAATCAAACAGAAAAAAAAAAAGATATTTGCATAAAGAGTTCAAAATTAATTTTACCAAATTAAATACATTTTAGAATTTTGCGAGATTCCAGCAGCAACTGTTCCCTGCAGAATAGAGCATAAAGTAGTCTTATGTGATAGTGAAAGTGTAGAGAGTTCATCTGAAAATCTGGGACAAATGTGATCGGCAGTCTTGAGTACGCAAAAGATGAAGAAAAGAACATTTTTTTGGCTATGCTAGATGTAAAGCCATGAGAATAGAAGAAAGGGCGTTGGAACATTGCTAGTACAAAAGTTTTTAGAACAATTAAAAACACAAAAGTGAAAGAAGTATTTCTAAATGTCACCGAACCAATTCTGCAGCTATTGCTTTGTACAAAAAATGTAAATTTGAATTTTGCAAAAACATAGATGAAAAATGGATGCAAATGAAAAGAGTAATCATAAAGATTGAAGAAGACAACAAAATGCTAAAATATCAGAAAAAAAAGTTTAAAAATATTTTTCTTTTCTAATTTTTCGGTTTTTCAAAAGTAAGAGTTTAACTAGAGTTTTTTATTACGTTAAATGACCGGCCAGAAGGCCCGTACATTTTCATTCATAACACATTTTTATTGGACAAAACGTAAAAATGAACACGTTTGGGGAAAAATTCCCGAGTTATGTGAAAAAGTTCCAGCGTTTTTTCGTTTTAGTCAAAAAGGCAAAAATGTGCCCGCTTTTTTGTGAAACCGCTTTCACAAAAAGCGGGCACTTTTCATAAAAGATGGCATTTTTCGCAAAAGCGGGCACTTTTTTCAAAAAGAGGCACATTTTCGTCTTTTTGACTAGAACGAAAAAACGCGGCACTTTTTCACATAACTCAGGCACTTTTTCCCAAATGCGTTCATTTTAACGTATCGTCCATTTTTATTCACCGGCCATTTAATATTTTCGCGGCCATAAATTCGGTCATTAAATATCCCAGCAAGGGTCATTTAATGTGGTGATATCTCAAAATGTAGCCCAGGCATTTCTCTTTTGTTTATTTTTTACAGAAATAAAATTCATCGGAAATAACACAAGTTATGGATAAAAATGTGCGGGCATTGTGGCCGGTCATTTAAGGTCACAAACAGTGTTGTTCCAGCGCCGGGATCGGCGCCGGCGCCAGCGCCGGCGCGACCCTTTCTGAGAAAAGGCCCCAGCGCCAGCGCCGAGCGCCTCCCTTAAAAAATTTTGGCTCCGGCGCCAGCGCCAGCGCCGACCTCTTTTGAAAAAATGCCCCAGCGCCGGCGCCAGCGCCGGCGTTCATGGCAGCGCCGACGCCGGCGCCGCTTGATAATTTTGCTTTTGCTGTAAATTTCATGAAAAATTCCTATTTTTTTCAACAGTATTTCTGTTTTCACTAATCGTTTTCTCTTGACGGGCAATTTCGTTAAATGTATAATGTCAAATTATGATTTTCGCTTGGTCCCCTGTTGTTTCGGGTTTTAGCCATCTAGGAGCCACCCACAGACCAGGACCAGTGTTGTTCCAGCGCCGGGATCGGCGCCGGCGCCAGCGCCGGCGCGACCCTTTCTGAGAAAAGGCCCCAGCGCCAGCGCCGAGCGCCTCCCTTAAAAAATTTTGGCGCCGGCGCCGACCTTTTTAAAAAATGCCCCAGCGCCGCGCCAGCGCCGGCGTTCATGGCAGCTCCGACGCCGGCGCGGCTTGATAATTTTGCTTTTGCTGTAAATTTCATGAAAAATTCCTATTTTTTCAACAGTATGTTTTTACAGTGAAGTGATAATAATTATTTGCTATCTATATCGATTAGCAGATTAGCAGCATACCGTTTATATTTCCTCTATTAGTTCCTCATGATGAGTGAATTTTGAAAATACAGGGTGTTTAAAAAATCCGCAGAATTTGAGATGGCTATAACTTTTTCTACAACGAATTTGTTTTCACTAATCGTTTTCTCTTGACGGGCAATTTCGTTAAATGTATAATGTCAAAAGTATGATTTTTGCTTGGTCCCCCTGTTGTTTCGGGTTTTAGCCATCTAGGAGCCACCCACAGACCAGGACCAGTAGGGACCAAGCGAAAACCGTATTTTTGACATTATACACCAAATGAATTGCCCGTCAGAGAAAATGGTTAAAGGAAACAGAAATTGAAATTCGGCCTCGAAAACAAGTTATAACCATTTAAAATCTGTGGATTTCTCGAAACACCCTGTATTTCCTTATGCTGAGAAATAAGTCCATATAGGTGGAGTTATTAGAGAAATGAAGTTCATGAAAGGAATGGTAATCCACATTAGTCTTGTGAAAACAAAAGTTGTGTGAATTACTTTTTCAACAATAGCATATGATACCCTGGTTATGTTACAAAATAAACTAAAAAATCAAGAAATAAATAAAATAAGTAAAAATTTGATGAAATGAAGAAATTGCAGCACAAAAGTTCTGATATTTAGTTTAAAATTGAGAATAATTGTCTTCTCAATTTTAGGCTGTTAATTTTAGAAACAGCGCCGGCGCCATAATCGTTCAAAAACAGCGCCGGGGCCAGCGCCGGGACGAAAATTTTTAGCGCCGGCGCCAGCGCCGGCGTAGACCAAAATTTTTCATTGGCCAGCGCCGGCGCCGAGCGCCGGCCCGGCGCTGTTTTTTCCCGGGCAGCGCCGGCGCCGGAACAACACTGACCAGGACCACAAAGGGACCAAGTGGAAACCGTATTTTTGACATTATACACCAATGAATTGCCCGTCAAGAGAAAATTTGGTTGAAGGAAACAGAAATTAGAAATTCGTCTCGAAACAATTCATAACCATTTAAAATCCTGTGGATTTTTGAAACACCTGTATTTTCCTTATGCTGAGAAATAAGTCCATATAGGTGAAGTTATTAGAGAAATAAAGTTCATGAAAGGAATGGGTAATCACATTAGTCTTGTGAAAACAAAGTTGTGTGAATTACTTTTTTAAAATACATAGTATACCCTGGTTACAGGGTGGCCAATGTCCTGCTTTAGCAGAATTTCCTGCTTTTTGGTTTTGAAATCTGCTTTTTGACAGTGAAAAAGCAGTAATTTTATAGGAATTTTATGTTCATTCCGCTTTTTGCAGATTTTTTGTTTCAAAATCCTGCTTTCGACATCAAAATCCTGCTTTGAAGATTTTGCATCTGCCACCCTGCCTGGTTATGTTACTAAAATAAACTAAAAAATTAAAGAAAATAAATAAAATATTTAAAAAATGAAAGAAATTGCAGCACAAAAGTTCTGATAATTTAGTTTAAAATTAAGAATAATTGTCTTTCTCAATTTTAGGCTGGTAAATTTTAGAAACAGCGCCGGCGCCATAATCGTTCAAAAACAGCGCCGGGCCAGCGCCGGACGAAAAATTTTAGCGCCGGCGCCGACCAAAATTTTTCATTGGCCCCAGCGCCGGCGCCGAGCGCTGGCCGGCGCTGTTTTTTCCCGGGGCAGCGCCGGCGCCGGAACAACACTGGTCACAAACCAACCCTAAGTTTAACACTGTCAAGGCTGAGAGGGCCGAACGTTTAGCTAGACTCAGACTTTCACGAGGAACACGAATTCTAATAGGGATATGCTTATTTTTATGAAAGTCATAGTATTTGGTCGTGACGGGGTCACGCTTTTTTGACTTCAAAGGGCAAAAATAGGTCAAAGGCGGCAAAAACATTTTTGTCGCTAACTTTACCGTGTTCCCTAAGATGTCAGCTTCCGTTAAAAAAAGAGCAGACGAAAAAAGGAAATTCTAATAGGGGATATAGCTATTTTTTATGAAAATATACGATGGATCAGGAAAATCAGGACAAATTAAAATCATTTTTGTCTCGAGAAGAATTCAATATATACAGTCAAGTTTGAACTTTATCCCTCGGTCACATTGTCGAGTCAAGTCGAGCTCGTGTTTTCTCAACCTTTTTGGCGATAAGAGGTAATTTGTTTCTAGTGTTGGCAGCTGGGGGAAAATCGAGAATCGAGAAAGACAAAGTTATCGAGAATCTCGATTCTCGACAAAAAAAAATTTCGAGAATCTCAACGATAAACGAGAGAAACACGATAGAAACCTTAAAGACATCGGAAATTATTTTATTGATGTAACAAAAATGTACGTAACAGCACAAAACTTAGAGGCTGGTCGAGGTCCGGGTCGAGGTACCTCGACCAGGACCTGACCATCCTAGACATCACATTACTTTTGTCACGATAATGAAATAATTTTGATGTATAAGATAGCTTGGAATCTAAGCTTTCGTTGGTTTTGGCTTTTATAGAAAAATTTCTCTCTGATCACCAAAAAGTTTGAGAAAACACGAGCTCGACCTCGACTCGCCTATGTGAGCACCGGGTTGAAAGCCATTTGAAAGTAAATCGAGCACGCTAAGCACGAATTTGCTGTCAGCAATTAGATATTGTCTGTTTCAAAAATGTCTTTATAGGCGCCGATAAGCGCCTGCCGACCCTTTTTATTTCATTATTGTGACAATAGTAAATGTGATGTCTAGGGTGGTCGAGGTCCTGTTCGAGGTAGGTACCTCGACCTGGATCTCGACCAGCCTCAAACTTTTTGCTGTAACATACATTTTTGTGGAGAGGCGAAAATTGCGCGCCGGAAAATTACGCGCCAATTTTTTTCTTTGGTCAAAGAGGCAAGAATTTAAATAATTCATTGAAAAGTGATAAGACTATCAAGTAGCCCCACGATTCTAGTTTCTTATAAAATATCTTTTGTGAAAACATCTCTCAAAATATGGCACAAAAAAATAGAAGTATGGAACAAATCGGAAAATAATTACTTTTTTCTGATTTGTTTCATACTTTTAGTTTTTTTTTGGGTCATATTTTGCGAGCATGTTCTAACAAATGATACCTTATAAGAAACTAGAATCGTAAAGCTACCTGATAGTGTCATCACTTGCAAAAAAATTATTTAAATTTGTCTTTTTGACTAAAAGAAAAAAGGGCGCGCAATTTTCGCCGCTCCATTTTTGTCATATCAATGAAATAATTTTTAATATAGAAGATAGCTCAGAATCTAAGTTTTGGTTTTGTATATGAAGAGTTACAACAACTATATAAAAATCTTTTCTGGTCGCCAAAAAGGTTTAGAAAACACGAGCTCGACCTCGACTCGCATATGTAATTAAGGGTAACACATACCGTATTTCGATAGTATGCTTATTTTTCAACTCACCGAAAATCAGATAATTTTTGGATCAATTTCGATTTGTTTGAATACAAGTGTACTCCATTGAATTTTGTCAAAAGTTTTTGCCTCCCACCCCTTAGGGTAAGATGGTCTTGTTAGGGTATTTTAGGGTCATTTTTTGCCTTTTTTAAGTTAAATAACGGTTAATTGATATATTTTGATTCAAAATTTTTGAAGAGGCTTTACTTTCTGGGCCCTTTCACTATCCCTATTAATCATACATTTGATCACTTAAAATTCTCAAGACTCTTCATTCTGTGATAAGCGCTGTAACTCATTACAGTTATGAACAACATCTCAAGTTCGACTAGCTAAGTGATAATGATGAAACAATGGCAGCATTACTTCTACTTTGGCGGTGGAGTAGCAAAAGTCTGAACAATATTCTAAAAACGCAGCTTGACCTGCTCATCAGAGTGACAATAAGGAACTTTTAAGATGGATCGACGCTACTGCATATACCCCCCCCCCCAAAACCGACTTTTTTGGGAGTGTCTAGAAACCATTTTTATGCAATAATTTTGCCATAAAGGGACCAGAAAAGCAGTTTAAAGGGATTATAGGCTGTATTGGGAGGGGAAGGGAATAATACAGGGGCCACTTTTTTTTAGCTGCTTACCATGTTTTTCAACTGGGCCGTGGCAAAAATAGACTCTATATGCATTTTATGATCAAGTGTACTTCTCGGAATCATGTCTAAGGTAAGTAAGTGCGCGCATCTCTAACTCTCAAGCCCCCTGCGCCCCTTCGGGGCGCAGGGGGTTGGGGCTTGGAGTTGAGATGCGCACACCCACATACCTTAGACACAAATCACTCGAAAGCGACTCTGGATGCATGAAATAACATGCATACCAGAGTTATTTATGCGGTAGGCCCCAGTATTCAAAACTATGTTCAACATCTTTATTTTTTCGCCGAAGAGCATGTCCCCTCGTTCTACAAGGCCGGGCCAGAGGCCCAGCATCCAAAATTCAGCCTAGCACTCAAGAAGTGCTAGGCCTATGAGTAAACCCGCGAGGTCCACCCGCTGATCTGTTTGGTCCATGAAAAGTACTTATACTTATGCCTGCACCACAAGTTCCTGGGTTTGAAAGTACTCTTAGACGCTTAGAGAATTAGTACTCTTAGGATCCCAACCATCTCGAGAAGTGGCCCCTGTATTATTCCCTTCCCCTCCCAATACAGCCCGCAATCCCATTTAAATTGCTTTTCTGGTCCTTTTATGGCGAAATTATTGTGTAAAAATGGTTTTGACCATCCCTAAAAAAGTCGGTTTTGGGGGGGGGGGTATATGACAGTAGGTCGATTTTGGGGGGGGGGTATATTACAGTAGCGCCGATGGATCACAATTTTTAACGAATAAATAAAGACTCTCTAAAAAAGAACATCATACTAAATATGATCGATTATAATACAGACAGTCTTCTCCAAACAAAATTTTGATTTAGTGAAGTGTAAGTAAATTTCACGGTTTTTATTTTGTCTAGTAAAATAACCACTGCCTTCAATATCATCACCATTACCACCATCCACAACATTGATTCAATTAAGTGTGCATCATCAGCCACTTGCCAGTGATCTCTGGCCCCTTTCCCACCTCTTATTTGAATTAAAGAGACCCCGAACGCAACGCCTTTCCCAGGTAGGAGGAGGAGAGCAACAGGCACACACACACTTCTACTTTTACTCAGGTACACAGGCCATTTTGGCGGGAAGACCACTGCTTAGATGGGCGCTCCTGTGCCCTTTCTGCCTGCCCTGCCTAAGACTGATAGATTGGGCACAGGGTCTTGTATTACCTCTGACCCATCTGTACAATACCTAGGCGGATTACTATGAGCCTACCAAACTGCTTCTGTGTGTGCCCACATCTGTCTTCTTTGTTGATATTCTTCTTCTTCTATTTTAGTTGCTAGCAATGTGTTTAATTGGGGTTTTCGAATTGCTAGCAATTGATTTAATTTTTTGCTGTGGGTGTGGCATGAATAATAGGGTCTTAATTGGTGTGGATTGATGAATTAGTCTCGAGCGGCTTCCTGTTTTGATTGGATATGTAAATTGGGCTGGGCAAGGTTTTGACCTCTCTTTATAGAATTTTCTATCTAAATTTGTTCTCGTTTTTTCTTTATTGATCAATAAATGTTGCTTGAATTCCAAATGAAAGTTTGAGCATAAGAGGCATGTCTTTATGCGCAAACCAAACCTGTAGGGATGTCAGTCAGCCGAAAATTTGGTTAATCGGACCTAACCGAAGACCGAAAATTATTTCATCATCAGACCAACAGCCCTAAAAGTCTGCAGTTTTCAAACTCCTCAACACTGCTGCGCTGCCACTTAATTACGGTTTTTTATTATAACATGCACGCTTTCAATAGTTATTTTTTAGAGATACTGTTTCCTACGACCATCATACTCACACCTAAGTGATCGAACCACGATTAATTCTACCCCGTTTGCTTATCGACTGCTTTAGTCACCCATACTTCATTCCATTCATGGATTTCTTGGATTTATTCAAGTTTTATTATTTTTCAAGGCTGTATCATATTTCCTCTAATAGAGAAAAGCCACCAGTGGCTTCATCTTTTATTTTCGGTTTTCCAAACGATATTTTTGAGTGAAAGGCCAAAATTCGAAGAGAACTAGCCAGAATCGGTGGTCCTTGTTTAAGTTAAAATTATATACCATGCTCAGAGATATAGACCCTTAAAGTGAATGGGCTGGCTTTATCAGAGGTAATACGATAATTATTATTTTTCAAACTTTTATTGGTATTGTTCAAAACTAGAATATACAAACGCATGGTTTTAAAAGTTGCTGTGTAAATGGATCATTTATTACCCTGTTTTCTTTTCAACTTTAATTGCCCTTTTAAGCTGTCGCAGGGGTGATGATGGGAAAATTGGTTTATAGGCCTTTTTACTCTTTGTTTATGTCATCGAGCCTTTAGATAATATCTCTGAATCGATCTTAAAGTCTTGCCTGCAAACAAGAACCTAATTTGCGTCCCCCAAATTTTATTGATCCACTTACAAAAGAGAGAATAAGACATATAAAAAACACTTTTCTTCAAGCCTAAAAGGTGGAGTATAAAAAAGTGGTCCTCTACCCAGCCAAATAGCATTATCTTTTTGGACGTCAAGGAGGCCGGGAGGCCAGAGTATGTGTGTCCCCGAGACTAACCCCAGCTCTACCACAACCACAAGCAAAACAACAATTATTGTTGTTGTAGTCGAAATGAGTCTTGGATTGCTATTACCTTCTATATATTTAGGTTATACCGTAGAGTTTATTGAGTACGTGAATCTGTAGACAATAACTTAAGGCTGTTTGAACTTTGATTTCTTATTTCTTTTATCCAAACTATATCCACAATAAAAAGGTTTCGCTAAGTCATCTGGGACACCTGGGACATATTGTTCACTTTTGATATACAGACATTGAAAAATTAGTAGATACTTTTATGATTATCTATCATAAACATAACCACTATTTTTCTGAGGTCTATAGATCAAATTTCAAGTGAAAGATTAGATGCAAGAAGAGCTTACAACTGCCTTTTTGATTATGGACAAAAAAGTTTGGCAACATTTTTTATGAATGTTTTTTGTGAACTTCTACCAACATTACGCCTGTAATGAGCTCAAAAAAATTTTTGAAAATAAAAAGTTTAAAAAGTCTAAGTGTTGCATAAAAAATTTGTGTGTAAAATCCTTCAAAGGCTTAAAATAAAAAGATCCCCAAATTTCATTTGGTTTCTTTGTTAGTCCACTCTTTTTTTTTATTTCGTCTATTCATTTTTTTAAAAGACTAAAGATTGCAGCATTAGAAGCAACAAGCCTGCAGAAAACTACTTTCAAAAAAATACTTTCAGATGCTTGTGCAAAATCAGCAGTCACGCCCCTTCTAGGGAAATTGATTTGGGCAATTATCTATCTCTTCGACTATTATTGTTTGGTGGTGATGATGGTCATTTCTCTCCCTTTAGGGTGGAATCTTTGGGGGTGGTCATCTCCCCTTTTGCCCATCAAGAGGCAGCCAAATGGCGTGGAAGCACCCACCCACTTTGACACCTCCCTCCAAAAATTACTCCTAAAACAAGAGAGACCTCTCGGATTGGGGTGACAATTGGGTGGGGGCAGGCGCCATGCATCATTATTTCGTGATCCCCTGCCAACTTTAATTAAAATATTTCATGGTCGTTAGAGCCAGCCTTGTTTTGTATTGCTACTTGTGTTTTGGGTGGGTTTAACACGGCCAATTTGGCCTCGGTTACTAATTGGTAATGCTGGTAATGTCCCTTGTGTCTTGTTTCGCACCCTTTTTGTAACAACAAAGAATATGTCAAGTATTTTGGGAAGTGCTTTGAAATGGACCGCCATCTCATCCTTCTTAATTATTTCACTAAAGGCCCATTGTTTTAGTGGTGGTGTAAGAGGCGCCTTTATTTAGACCTAACGAGGCCGGAAGAGTGCCATTAATTTGATTTAATTTATTCTTTTTGTGCCCTTCATTATGCAGGGGGCAGGGTGGTGGTGTTTCTTGCTAGCTCTTATCCTTCTGTTTTTGATTTGGCTAAGTGTGGGCAAAGGGTAGGTAGTGGATTGACTACTGGACAGCCAGCTAATATATGGCAACCATTAATGATGGCTAGTCTTTGCCTTTTGCTTCTGTAACCCAGCTAGCTAGACTCTTATTACCTATTTTTATCTTTTTGTTAAGGACACACAGCAATAATGATGTAAGCTACTATTGCAGTGATTTTAAAATCTTTTTGCGACTCTGTGAAACGCAATTTTTTTCTTGAAATTTTTTATTTTGGTATCCCACAACCCAAGTACGTTTCCGCCTAAGCCCCGTCTATATTTTTACCCACATGTCTGATCTGTTAGTCTATTACGAAAAATCACTAAAATTCCGATAGGGCACTGCTGCAGTTGAGGATGAACCTATTTTGTTTGAGTTTTTCATAAAACAACAGGGGCGTACGCAGGGTTGGGGGGGGGCAGGGGGGCACGTGCCCCCCCCCCCGTCAGATTTTTCCGAAAAACGGTGTAGGTAAAATGGCCTCGAAAATTTGAAAAACGGTGTAGGTAAAATGGCCTGAAAATGGCCTGGTGCCCCCCACCCCGTCAGAAATTCCTGCGTACGCCACTGTAAAACAATATATGATATAGCCAGTTACAACAGCAGTTGTCATTTCTCAAATCAGAAACAAAGGTTAGAAAAGAGAGAACAAAGCTTAAAAGATTTCGAGATGTTCCGAACTTTTCGCCACTCACTTTCAATTTTGTAAATGACGTGTAATTCAGAAATTACAGAAATTAGCTTATTCATCTGTGAAAAAGCATTTACATGTTTGCATCAAATACCGTAAATACTCTATTAAACTGCCCCCTCAATTAACGGCCCCCTCTAATAAACGGCCCCCTTAAGGACCTATATCTCAGCTTAGAAAAACAATTTTGCAAATCTGTTTTTCGCGTTTTCTTAGTTACCTCGAGTTTACCTGATTCCACTTTTCAGATTTTGGTTGAGCACCCAAAAATATCAAAATCAAAATATTTTTTGTTCGATTTTCAGGGGTTGAAAAATAAACGGCCCGGGCCGTTTAATAGAGTATTTACGGTAGCCAAAATAGATTTAAAAATGTAGCCCAAAGTTGCAGAAGGGCCAAGTTTTAATCAAATATCAACAAACTAGACATTCTGTAACAATTTTTATGCCTAATTTTTTTTCGGCGATAATTTTCATATAATCCCTGCAGCCATTGGTACTGTGATTTTATTAAAAAGTATTGAACTTTTTAAAAAACTTTAGTCAGCATCATTTTAACAAACTTTCAAAGGCATAACTCTTTAAAAATGTTGCGATTTTAAAAAATCTTTAAACTTCCAATCATAAATCCACCCCACCCCTAATTAAGTACACTAGATTTGTGCTGCACCCTGGCCTCCTGCTTCGAAATTGCCTTAAGAATAAGAAATAGAAAATACATTGTTGTGGGGATGCCAGTCTCCCTGCAGGCCAAGTCCTCTCCAGTGGCCCTCCTAATTTTCAGTGAATTGCACTCAGACTATTTTTTATTCATTCTTAAGACCACCATCAATATTCCACTCTTCTTTTTTTTTCGTCGTAGTGCTCTGAACCCCCTCTCGATTTTTTTTGTAAACCTATCAAAAACAAGTCAGTTTGGGGTTTTTGGTAAAAATATATTTTCCATACTTAAAAAACAAAAACGTGAATTTATGAAAAGAGAGTTATCAGACTTGCACTACAGTCGCCTCTCAATACAAGAGACGCCCTGGAAGTTAGCCTTAAGGGTCCGTTACATCGGTGTTTGTTATATAGAGAGGAAACTGTATTTTTAAAAAAATTGACTTTTTATAGATTTTTTTGTTTCGATAAACAGTCTTTACTTTTAATGCAATAATACCTGTTTTTGGATGTTCTTTATAGTTGTTTCTATGTTTGCCATAAATCAATAGCAAAAAGCACAAATATCGGCGGCATTTCTTTATATTAATACTTGTTCCCATCCAAGTACAAAAAGGTTGGCAATGGAAGATGAAAACAAGTTGCTATTGGGTTTGTTGTTATTATGAAAAGAAGTTGCTGCACTCAAACCAACTGTTTTTTTGTTGTGCCCTAACTAAAAGGGCAGTGATTCATTCAACAGCAGAAGCAGGCTCTGGCCTGTTGGTGTATACCCCTAACTAGTGGTTATTTATATGTGAGTGATAGCATATACAGGGTGTTCAGCAAAGTCGGTTGAGGTGCTTTACCCGGCGTCTTTTCCGAACATTCCTGAAAGACGTCTTTTATTGTTTCAAAGCATAAAACATGTAGAAAGCATGTTTTAGTTGGCGGCAGGCACTTTATTTTAATTTTTTTGACCTTTTACGGTACCAAGGCCAATGCTTGTTATAAAGATATTCTACCGTATTTTTGGCCACTGGAGCACCTCTTCTGGTAACTTAGTAGGCAGATCAAGGCCATCTTTTTGATTGATTACTCTAAAAAGGCATGTCGAAAAAGAGCTGGATCAAAGTTTCCCTGAATTTGATGAGCACCCTGTGAATGAGTAAGGGTAAGAGTATGGGTGAGTAAGGGAGAGTGCCTCTTTTTTGAGCCCTTTTTGCATCGATGACCAGCCACTAACATTTATGTGGCAGATAGGGACGAATCACTTTTTTAACTTGCCCATCCCACCACACAGCTATTGGTTTGTGGCCTTGGCGGGTTGGAGGATTCATCACCTTAAATTGGAATATGTAAAAGGAGATGGGAAAAACAACAAGCAGAAAAAACTTTTTGGATACCAAAAATTGTTCTTATTGTCAGTCACTTAGGGGTGGTGCTGTTCAACTTCAAGATATTTTCAATCCAGCTAGTTTTGGGTCAAAAATAGTCTCGATTTTTTATACTTTTTAAAATAAAAGAAATCTTTAAAATTTAAAAATTTAGAACTAAATGTTTCGAACTAAAAATTTAATTATATACAGGTTTGACTGTAACTATTAAAGTGGTGAATTTTGTCGGAGATTTTTTCCGAACATGTACACAGCCCACTTTTGTGTGTGTTTTTAAAAAAGGAAGCTGCTTAAAATGCCTTTTCTACTAATTTTCACTTGTGCTTTTCTATGTGCCTCTTCCTTTTCAAAGCATTGTGTGAGCTTGGCCCCTCAAAAATAGATTAGTTGTGAAGTGGTGGCACATGCTCCTTGACTCCTTCTTTAGGCTTATTTTTGGGGCGGCATGCCTCCGCAACATCTTCTACTATTTACTCTTTTGTTAATTTTGAAATGATGACGATGTTTTTTAGCCTTGCTATTGTTTGTTTCAGCCTTAGGTTAAGCAACACAAAAATGCCGCTTGAATCAGTTTCTTTTGTTAGAGATTAGTTCGAAGTTGGCTTTTGAGTGTATTGTTTAGTTGTTTGTTTGCATATTTTGTATTGCTTCGAATAAAATTTATGATTTTTTTATGAATATTGTTAAAGGGTTGTGTTTTTCAGACGCCATGTGGAGGCGTAATTTGCTTGGAAGTATATTCCACCCAAGAAATACCAATAAATTATCTACCATCATTCCACTAATACCTCTGTTATTCATTTTGACCGCCTCTTTACCAGGTTGGTCTTAAAATTCCACAGTTATCTTTTGAGGTTGAGTACAGATAGTTAGCTACTCTCGAGCAACGCGGTACAGTATTGAGAGCTTTACTACGGAAAATATCAGTGGACTAATTTTTCTGGAACTTTTGTTTTGGCCATAACTTTTTTGTAGAAAGTGCTTTTTAGACACATCGACTCAGAATGGCTTATGCATAAGACCAAAATTACAAGAAGCAAAAATTATGATTTTGACATTACATTGCTGGAAAGCATACATCCTCCCCCCCTCCAAAATGCCTTCTGAGTTGGTATATATATTTTTTTTTTTCAAAAAAGAAGATCTAAAACGGACCCTATCCCTTAAGGGGGGGGGGGGGTTTGCCTTGTTCCCCCTCTTGTTGTTTTCTGGGAGTTTTTAGGCTAAGACTCAGGCAAAAGTAGGCCAGAATATCTTATGAAGAACTTAATCATGAGTCTAAAATACGTTTGAGTCCGTCCTAAAATACGCTGGTCAACCCTAACCTAATCCTAAAGGCTAAACAATCACAAAAAAACAACAGGGGAGGCCAAGGCAAAAAAAACCCCCCATTGAGTGATAGGACCTAAAAACGTTATGGCCAAAAGAAAATCTAGAAAAATTGGTCAAACCTGTATATTGATCACGAATACTAAAACAGAATTTAATATTTGCAAATTACAAAAAATTATATATAATAATACTCAAAGACATCTGGTATCTCACATTAAGCGTTTTTGCTCGTACTCTTACTTGTGTTTCCAATTTTTCGCTCGTCGTATTTCGTACTTGTAGTACAACTATGGTTCTCAGTACTAGTCAGAATGACCAAATATAGTTAATGGAACAAAAACATGGGTATCCTCACCCATTTTAAAGCCAGAAATAAAATAAATTTCATTTGGAAGTCTTGCTCATGGTCTACTAAAGCTAAATAATATGACAAAGGCTGATCTAGAGCACACGTAAAAAGGTTTTTAGTTTTCAATGCACAGCCTAACTTTCAGGTGCCTTGACTAAAGAAAAAATCAACTGGAAGCATTTTCCAACACCTCCTCACTTCGTTCACTATCCCAACCCTCAGGTCATCTACTTTTCGCTCGACTACTCAAAACAAACCAATGGACATTCCAATGGAGGAAGTGCTGGTGGTGAGGCCCACCATTTCAGAGAAAAGACCCTCAGGTGTGCTGCACATGGAAATCCACCGCCAATGTAAGCATTTTAATTAAGTTTTAACTATCTTAAAATTTATTAGGTACAAGTGGCGCAAAGACAATGTGCCCTTCCAAACAGACATGTTCCGTGACCGTATATCTGTGAGCCGTCTCAATGGCTCTCTGACCTTCAGCAACTTTGCGGAGGAAGACCAGGGAGTGTATCAGTGCATGGCTGAGAATGATAATGGCACAGCTTTTTCGGAGCGCATCACTCTACAAGAAGCATGTAATGTGACAAAATAATGATAAAAAGCCGGAAACGGGAATGAAAATTTACAAAAGTAGATTTTTCGAAAAATTCAATTTGACTACTTTTAGAGGGAAAATGTCCTTTTACCCAATGCTTATTGCCATTTTAAGGCGAAAAAGTGTTGTTGACGTAAAACTTCAAAAACAAAAAAGGCTTGGGGTCCGAAAAAGTACAAAATCTTTTTAAAAAATACACTTTCCATCCCAGCAATAAGCATAGGATTAAATTATATTTGGAATTTTTTTTTGCTATTTGCAATAAGAGACGCTTCTAAGGAACAAAATAATAATAAATCATTCATCTTTTTCAGGGATTCGCCAATTTGATG
The DNA here is from genome assembly GCA_004194705.1 of Ditylenchus dipsaci. NCBI lineage: Eukaryota > Metazoa > Nematoda > Chromadorea > Rhabditida > Anguinidae > Ditylenchus > Ditylenchus dipsaci. The sequence goes on along the minus strand of SADC01001378.1, from coordinate 242,163 downwards.
ACTACGAGCCAGAGACTGTGGTTGTTGAACTAGGTTGGGTGCATCATAACATTGATGAAAATGATATACTAAATTATTGTATCTAGGAGACCCATACAGTCGTAACTGCACACCTCCAGAGTCCAATCCACCAGCTCATGGTTAGTAAACTTTCTTATTTAGAGGGGCTCTCTTGCGATTCAAACGGCGGTAATTAATCTCACGCTGTCAATGGACAGCAATGTTTTTTTTCGCGCAACAGCATTTCCAAAATTTGAATTGGCTGAGACAATACTGTTTCATATGGTACCGTACGTTTTTTTCGGAAATTTCCAAAATTTCTCAAAAAAGTACAGGGGATTTTTTAGGGTGCAGGCCGTTTCGACGAAATGCCCTGCACGCATTTTTATAAACGCCTGAGTGAATTTTAGCCATAACTTTTTGAATCACAGGTTTTTGGCAAGACTCTTTATTTATTTGAAAGAACACACTGTGGCAAAAAAATGACACCGAACTTCCCAATAACATTTAGTCGTATCACCAACAATATCAACGACAACAAAAGCAATAATATTTAACGAATTTTGCGGTAATTCAAAAAATTTATGACTGAAATTTACTCGGGCGTTTATAAAATTCACCCTGCATAATGTCAGACAAAAATAACTGTCTCCTGAACTGCTGTCTCCAGCCAATCGAAATTTTAGAAATTCCGCTCCACCAAAAAATCTTTCAAGTTACTGATTTATTTCGCCTTTTTTATCAAATAAAGTAAAAGATGCGAAATTGTAGAATTGCCTGAAAAAGCACTGTTGAATTTAATTTTCTCGCTCGAATTAAAATTGTTTTGAAAGCACAAAGAGCAATCTTCGACTAAAATTTTCCTACTTCGACTTGCGAAAATGGTGCATTGTGTTTATAATCTAGAGTTTTGAAAAAAATTATTGAAGAAACATGCTTTTTAGTGTTCTGGTTATTTCGCTCACCCAAAGACAACCAATTTCTGCAGGCTATCAACAGCTCCCATATCTCTTCTAATGAGCAGGTAAATCATTCTTTGGAAAATAAAGTTGCTGGGAAAAATATATTAATTAAACTACTCAAGCGTTAGATCAGATCAAAGTGTTGCCTGATCGAAAACATCCAACCACAACATCAAACATCCTACCTTGCGCCTAAACACCAAGCCTAGACCAAAAATAAAATGCGGTGACCAAGTACACAAGCTTACCGTAATGTTGTAAAGGGCGAATAATATTAATTTATAGCTGCGTGGCTGACTTGCAACGGTGCGAAAAAGCGTCTAACCGCCCTGCCCCACCTAAAGTGTGAAAAAATTTAAATGGAGGCGTATTATATGAATAAAGTTTACGAAAAATATTTTTTTAACTTTAAAAATAACATCAAAGTTTTGTCAATAAAATTAATTATGTTTGAAAAAAATATTTAAAACATCAAAAAAGGCAACACTGCTGTGTGATCTAACATTTGAGTAGAGCGCGACACCTTTCCCCATTTAGTGGCAGCAGAAAATGAAGTTGTGAGTGGACGGAGGAGAGTTTGATGAGTTGTGACAGCAGCCCATTTATCTCTTTACCTACTTTGATGGAGGGTAAAAGAGACATTTAAATTGGGCATGGTGAGAGTGTGTGTCTTTTCACAGATTTTTCTGTTCTTTTCCTCCTTATTCCAATTTCTTTTTTTTCCAGTTTGTTTTCTTTTCACCTTCATCAGTTTTTTATGCTGCTGATGTCTTTGTTGTTCTGTTTGTTGTTATAATATGAACCATATGTTGTTATTGGCAGCTTTTGTGCTAAAAACTTGTCCATCTGTAACACATCAAGGCTTAGATTCTCGTTAGATTTTCTATTCTCTTAGACTCTTGTAATGCTGAACAATTTTTTTAAAGATTTCTTATTCATGATATTTAACATGAAAACTACTGAATGGCAATCACACGGATATCATGTTTGTTTAGCTCTGCCACTAAGCTACGAAAAACGGTATTTTTCAAAGGGGGCAGGGGGTGCACAGCGAATATTTTGAACTCTCGGGTTCGACTCCCAGTGGGTGCTTACAATCTTTTATTTTCTTTTATTTACAAGTTTGTTGTCAAAACGATCCTCACACTCTTGGCTATCAAAAAAAAATCCTCAGACCAGTTGTAAGTCTAGACTTTACGTCAAATATGAGAGAAAAGATAGGAAAATATTTTTTCGTATTTATGTGGTAAACGAAAGCTGAGAACCTCCCCTTTCAAATTAATTAGATGAATTTTTAAAAAAAGTTAGATTTATAAAAACTAGAAGCCGTTTGAAATCTGGGACCCGCTTTTCTAGTCAAATTTGAGGAGTTTTTCACTTTCCCACAAAATTTATTTGAACCGTTCACAAATCACCTACTGCCCATTTTTAACTACTGTGAAAGGGCGTGATTTGATCAATAATCACTTTTTAGCTACTGACGCAGCTTAACAACTGAGCTAGCGTCGTTTTATCCACTGCTTGTTTTTGCAGCTCATATAAATTTGAAAGTGTGGGTCTAAAAAAGTGCAGCTTTTTTACTTCTCTAATTTAGCTCCTGTATATCAGGGTAAGCTATATAGTCCAACAGCTGAAACTCTTCTCAAAAATGCTCTCCTGCCAATATGTTTTCTGCTAAGTGTAATAGAGTGTCAGATTTCACTTTCTATTTGTAGCATATTTTAACCTTTACACTCTATACAGCTATGCACCTTAAATAGTTTAGTATTTATACAGTTGGTTCTCGATAGTTCGTTTCTTCCTATGGTTTGATAAATTTTTTTACCTAAATTTTTAAACCTTTTGCCAGATATCTTTGCTTAATCTAATCCAGGGTTGAGAACTCAAAAGTTAGAAAAAAGTACATTCGGTCAACAAAAATTGTCAATTTGGTCATTTTTCGTCAAAAAATGCCATTTTAACCAGTGCTTTTTGATTTTCAAGCACCAAAAAAAAAAGATTTTGACTTAAAACTTCAAAAGTAAAAATGATTTAGGGTTTCAAGAAAGTACAATTTTAAAGATTACATTTAGATACCCTGATCTAATCCAAAAAGTAGCATAATTTACCAATCGTTTTGGGCAAGTAATAGTTTTGACAAAAAAAAAACGCCGCAACTCTTGATATAACGCCTTTTTAAAAAAAGGCGACGTTATATCGGGAGGCGCGGGTTTTTGCGGCAAGACTATTAAGATTAATAAAAATCAGCCTAAAAAATTGTAATCTTTGCAAAGACAAAGACGACAGGCAAGTGAAAAAGTTGTCGGGCTTAGGCGGGAACGAACTCTTTGGTTTGATGTTATATGGAAAGTCGGCTGTAACATACTTTTTGATGAAATGATCGCACCTACATTTAATTTCCCAATTTCGCAGACTACTCACAGCCCAGTTTCCCTTTGACTTTAGCTAATTTCATCGGCTAAATTTTATGCGGTCATTTGCCTAAGATTAATATGCAAGCTATTTACAAAATAGATAATCTGAAAAAATCCGATAAGTCGTTATTCAACTAAAACATCTATATTAAACCCATATAATTGTTTTTATATCAACCTCACGATTGCTTATCATCTTACTTGATCCTCTTCTAACTTCCATTTCTTGCTCCAATCAAAGAAACTCAGCTGCTAAGCCTACTGCAGCTCTTTTCCTGTTCTTAATCCATACTCCATGTTCTTGCCCTGCCTATAAACCCGCACATTCTCGACTAGCAGAACACATCATGCAGCTGGAGTAGCATCTACCCAAGTAGGTGTGTGTCTGTTTATTTACCCACCCGTCCAGCCAAGCATTACAAATCGGATTGTCGCCAACAGACACCTCTCCCTCCATCCACAGAGACCTCCTTGCCTAACTTCTAACGAGCCCCCCCTACTCACCCTAACTATACATACTCTGTCCCCTCCTTCACCACACACAACAATTCATCCTGATTGAAGGCAACCGCAAAGTTTCACTTGCTTGCCTAGAACGACTAAGACTACTGCTGTCTGCCATGCATCCAGCCACCCCAGAATTGGACCATAAAGAGGGGTCATATAAAGAAGGAGGCTCTGTTTTCTTCCTTACTGCTGAAATTTTATATTCCACATACAGCCGAAAAAAAATAAATAAACTTAACTGTCAAAAAGAAGGAGGATGTGTCATCATTGCTACTTGCTATATTAGAAATGAGAGCTTGACTGGAGTGATTTTTTCTAGCTCTTGCATTTTCGTTTGCATAGCTTAGACGACATAGCTACGGTTTTTTGATAATATATAAGCGAGCCAGTTTTAATTTCTGCCACCGTTTTCTATTATATTTTTTTGATAATATCTACTATGTGAACTGTAAAAGACTATTCTTGTTGAGGATATTTTTTTTTCGATTTTTGTGTTTTATTATTTTTAAGAAAAAAATTATTCTGAGGCAGCATAGTAGACAAAAAATTTTGTTTTTCAATCAAATTTTAATTTGGGTACTTTGTGCCATATCTCAGCAAGTGAGCAATTTTTAAAAATTTCGTTGCGTAATTCAGATATTAGATTCCAAGTTGAGCCTCAGACTTGGTTTTTTAGGGTGAAGTTAGTGTGATTTTCCCAAACATTATTTTCAATTAGGTTCTTTGACCATTAAATCGATAGAGAAAAATCTCAGCTACAAAGCGGTATAAAAACATCTGAGATGAGAAAGCAGAATTTAAGAAAAAAGGTAAAAATAGTTGATATCAAAAGGTGGCCGTAAAAGTTCCCTTACCCCTTTAAATGAGCATGCCCTAATAAGAGGTGGTGCCCTGGAATTCAAATTTTTTTCCTAATATTTGAACATCTGTACAGAATTTTTAACTTGGTTTCTAACAAACCAAGGCCTAGAATTTAATTTTAGGTATGGTTTTGTTAGAAAGCCAGTTGAAAAATCCGTGCGGAAGTTCAATGATTAGGAAAAATTTTGAATTCCCGGGCACCACCTCTTATTAGCGTGGGCATGCCCCTTTAACCCAGAAAGCCCAATTCTGTTAAAAGCTCGGTAGCCAGAGAAACAGTGCCTGACTAAATATGTGCTTACGTTTGATTTTACTAGATCACACCTTATTTTAAAAAACTCGCTAAAAATGTTATTATTGCCCATACATATCATGCAGCAGCTGGATCCTCAATAGGATTGCTCGTACTCACATTGTCATCCTTGCTTGAGTCCCTAGTGTGTCCAGACGACATCCTCTCATCTCTGAGCAAAGAGTCAAATCCCTCTTGCTAGATGGTCAGCCATAAAAGATAGATTTGAGGGGGAAACAACATTGTGGTTAGACTTGACCCCCTCTTTGTAAGTAAAAGAGCATCACTACTAGGCTGGTGTGGAGTGCTCCCTATATCCCCCATATATCTAGCTGGCTCCACCCAATAGTAACCATCAATACACTAGCATGTCTCTCGTTTGTGGTTTCCTCTTCCCCTTTCAATTTCTGCTCTTTTAGAGTGAGAAGTGAGGAAGAGGAGGCTAGAGTGTCCCCACCCGCCTTTTCCTGCTATTGCTGCCAGCTCTAGCCTTGAGTCGGCCAGTTAGCTGCTAGTCTATTGCTGCTGCTAATATTCCTACTGGTTGTTGATTTACTAGTGCTCTAATGTGGTATTTGGGCGAGGTGCAAAGGTGCGCGAACCTTGGTTGGGTGCTAATACTACTCAGCTGTTTATTGGTTATTGAAGTAGGTTGTTTTGGTTGATTGGTGTGCTTTGCAGGGCACCATATTCTTTCATAATGTGCAAGAATCGGATTTCAAGGATAGTCGTTTCTATGCCTGTGCCGCCTACAATTCAGAGCTCAAGGAGTACAAGTTCAGCAATCAGTTCAACTTTGCCATCCAGAGGAACAAGAGGGATAGATGTGAGTTCCATTTGGACTTTTGTCGTCTAGTATTGGATCAATTGAAAATTAATTGAATGAATTCAATTGAAATCATAAAAATTGCCCTTTGATGTTTTTTGTTATAAATTTCCCAAAATGGCAGACCAAAAGTTGTATTTGCTACATTTTTATCACCAATGTTGTAGTAAAAATCTTAATTGAGCAGTAAAATGTGTTGTAATTTTTAGTGAACACCGTGATCCGGCAGCCGAGCAATATGTGAACCAATCGTCTCCAATTGCATTGGTGGGTCAGATCCACAAACTGCACTGTTTCTTCTCCGGATAGTACGTTTTTTAGCCAAATAAGAACTTGCAAAAAAATTTCAAACTAAATCTGAATGTGATAGATATTTTATGTGAGATTCCACCTGGTTTTCCTAAAGGGTCTTAATATTAACGAACATACATTTTCTCTGATAGAGTTAGTGATGACTGAGGGTGATTGCGAGATTGCGAGACGAGACTTCGAAAATTTGCGAGATATTCCAAACTCGCAAATTACAAATGCGAGAAAATCGCTATTTTGCAAGCTTTTTTCTCTTGAACCATGTCACTTCTCGGGAAAAAAACTTTTTTGGATTAAATTAGACTACTAAATTTTTTTTCAGCTCTGACTTTTCACCCCACTTAAGATCCCAGAATTTTTACTTAATTCCATAAATTTAAATGTATATTTTAATGATAAAAAGCACGGCGATTTTTTGAAAAGTTTGGCAAATGCTACTATGCAAATGGGATTGCCCGTGCTGCGGATACGTGTTATTTATAGGCCGACCAAGTCCTGCTTTATTTCCATTGCTCCCGGCTTCTTCAAAACATTTCACTACATCGCTGACTGTTTTTAGAGCAACATCGAACAGCTTTCCTAAATTGGCTATCTTGATGTTTAATTTCCTCAAAGTTACAAAAACTGGCGGCTGATTCATTCTACTAGATTTAGATAGACAATGTTCGAAAAGCTTACACCGAAAATAAATTGAGCGCAAATTTTCAAAATATTTTGTATTTTCGACAAAATGGAACTAAAAATGGAAATTATTCCGACTTTGCCGATATTGTTCCAAACTTAAAAAAAGATTTTGGATCTAGCATGGAAGCAATCGCTGGAGCTGGACACTTCCACCAAGATTCGTTTTTCGTTCGATTTGGAATTGTCGAAAATAAGGGATGGATGTTTGTTTTGGTGCTGTTGTTGTGCTAGCCTTATCCACTTTGTTTATTGCATATATATTTGGAGGGATGGCTGGCTGTTCAAATTCTCTTTCTCTAGCAATCAATTTTGGGGAAGAAATACTGGTGTGTTCCCATAGTTACTGCTGGCTTGCTTTCCCACACAATCCACAACAATTGACGTATTCTTGTGTTCCTCCCTTCTTTGCTTCGGCATCCTTTGTTTTGCAAAACAGAAAGAAAAAAGCATAAATAAAAAGTGAAATCGTTTTTTGGGTCCTTGGAAAATTTTTTGAAGTGGCTCTGGGTCTTGCTAAGTCTTTTAGAACAAAGGGTGCTCGTTTCCGCAAATTATCCAATTAATTTAATTATGGTTGGGGGTGTGGGGAAGTGGTTATGTCTTAAAGCTGGTGGTTGACAATGGTCTTAAGAATGGCTGAGAGCCCCTTTAGCCAAATTCCTACATTAGATTAGTTAGGGACTGCTCCAAATATTGCAGTTAATTAAAAAAGCAAACCTGTTATGTGGGTTATGCCTTAATGTTTATTATTTAACAAATTGAGGGTTAGTGAAGGAAAGTGGGCAAAATTAAAAGTTCGGTATGTTTTGGCCTACAAAGTATACCGAAACAAACCTTATGCCTCCTTGAAAGTACAGCAAAACTATGAAATGGACAAAAGTTCAGCTCAGGATGATTTACTGATGACTTTATTTTACTCGACTTTTTATTGCAAAAAGCCATGACTACAGTCGACGCTCTGATTAGCGACACATCTGCCTTAGATATTTATTCTGTTAATCTACTCAAGATGTTTGCGTCTCTGCGTTTCAAACAAATTTGACGAAATCTGGGCGGATCGGGGATCACAAATACGTTCGGTTTTATAAATTCCAAAAATCTTGGCCTATAAAATGTTTTGTAAAAATCTTCTTAATTATACAATTACAAATACTGCTTTTTAATTTTACCATCATTCATTTTCAGTCCGGACCCTTACCCCAACTGGTACCACAATGGCCTCGAGATCACCCAGAATAACTCCAAAGGATTTACTTTTGAAAGCTACGGCAAAACTCTGGTATATATTTGATAAAACCACGTGATTTTAAAAGCTAATGAAAGCTTTTTTTAGGTGTTTAATGTGACCACCGACCATTTGGGCAAGTACGAATGCAAATTCCAGTCGCATGCTTCAGCTGTGGACAGGGTATTCAACGTCAAAGTGGATGGTGAGTGTAGTCTAAACTACCATTGATTTATAGCATATACTATGAGCGGCTCTTTTGTCAAAATAAGAAGCGCTCCCCAGTGAGGGGGGGGCATAAATATATAGCCTATTGCTTTGGTGGTGCCTGTGTCAGCCAGTAGTTGCATGGGTGCCATTGATTTTTGCTGTTGGCCACTTCCTGCCCTTTTTGGACGGAGACAAAGAGAATGGTCTCATTGCCCATTCCCCCATCCAAAGGCCATCTAAATTGGCTAAGGGAACAGAATAAAAAGCTGTATAAGAGCCAAATATAGGGTATGTTAGCAAATAGGAATGCAAATGGAAAGAAAAATATTTGCAGAAAATAAAAAAAGTCGGATATGGGGTTTTTAAAATGTTCCAAATACAAGGCAAACAAAAACAGTATCCCATTAAAAAAAATCGGTGTACGTAACCCTTGCCCCATTGATTCCCCAGGAAAATCCTTGACAGTGCTTAAGCCATGGGAGCTGCCTGATTTTAAGAAAACACAAGATAAACCAAAATAACTGTTCACAGAAAAAGCAACGAAAATTTAAAAAATAGTAGAACTAAAATTTTTCAAAAAATAATAGAATTTTTTTGGCTCACCCTGTATAGTAATTGCATTGAATGTCTAATTTTTTCACAAAGTCTGTATAGGCTCTCCATATTTTGAAAAATTCAATTTCATGTCCAAAAAATCAATGACACCATCTCAGGTTCGATCCCATCTAGAGTACGATCTATTTTTAATCTTTTTTTGACTGACACAAAGGTTTTAAATCGCATAATAATCTATATATCATCCTATCTAATTGAATTTCTTATTTCCAGAACTCCTTAAAAGCCAACTCCAGTTCTAATTTTTTAATTTTTCAAATTTTCGTATAACAATGACTGCTATTTAGATAAAATTAACATGATAATCTGGTGTTCGGTAAAAATTTGACTGACTAAATTATTTTCAGCGGCTCCCTATTGGCATGACGGTCCACCGGCGCACACAAATACCAGTGAAGGGGAAACGGTTGTGTTCGACTGCAAGGTAGATCCATCAATTCAATAAATTGTCGAACATGACATATGCGTAAACGTTTTTAGACCAGTGGAAATCCAGCTCCAGTAGTTACCTTCTACAAAAATGGAGTTGGTAAGTCTTTGAAAGCTATTTTTACACTTTTCTGGCAAAACGAAATTTTTTTCAGAAATGCAAAAGCCAAGACAAGGCGAAAACTGGGTGATCGAAGGCTCGAGACTGACAATTTACGATGTGAAGAAGGGTCTTAATGGTCAGGGCGACAATGCGGTCTACCAGTGCAAGTCGGAAAACAAACACGGCTACCTCTGGACTAACTTTTACCTCAACCTATTAGCCTTTCAACCCAAATTACTGGAGGAGCCAGATATTACTGAAGCGATTGAAGGAAAACCATTTACAATGTCCTGCAAATTTTTCGCATCTCCATTGGCGAATGTTACTTGGAAAGGTGAGTGGTTGGCAAACCAGATTTTATCATTGCATTAATGTATTGATTTCTCAGTCCTGTGCTGCAGGGTGTAGACTACCGCTCAAGTGTGGATCAATTTGGAGTGGGGTGGCTAATATTTGAAGGTATTTTCTGCATAATCACTTACAAGAAAGCCGCTCAAACTGTAAAGCCGCCCAAACCGAAAATTTCGCTTCGGTCTCTTCTGTTGCTTAGAAAAAAAATTCGGCTTTCCGGTGTTTACTTGGCTATTCACCATAAGTTTTTTGTGACTGTCTACAAAACCAACAATGAATCAGTAAACATAATGATCTACATGATAATGAATTTGTGAATTCGGTTGAGATTGGACAATTCTTCTTTTAGAAAAATATTTTTCTAATAAGGGTCTTGCTGGAATTCTGTTTTTGACTATGTAAATTTTGTATAGCTAAAGACTAGACTTTATTTGATTTTAATAAATGTTTGCTAACTAAAAAATATTTAGAAGTGAAGCCCAGCTATGAAGGTGAATACAAATGCACAGGCGCTAACAAGTATGGAACTGCGTCTGGCACAGTCAAGTTGTTGGTTAGAAGTGAGTTTTTTCCCCTTCATGATTAAATTAATCATTTGTATTGTCTAGAGCCCACATCACTGGAGCCTTTTGCTGAGCCTAAAATGGAAAAACAAGCTGGTCTGCCACTAAAATTGGCTTGTGAGGCTAAACACGACGAAAACTTGGAAGTCAAATATGAGTGGTGAGTGTTTTTTGAAAACTAGTGATTATGTGAAAATCAACTATGGTTAATATGTTTCTTTTCTGTTAGCAGTCTATTTTCGACTGCGATAATTTGATTAAAAGATTATGACCACTAAGCATGTGTACTGTATCCCTTTCTAATGGTCCGGCGAGCTGAAATTTTAAAATCTGAGCCCTTAGGCCAGACTAAATATGTCTGAAACTCACTTACAATGCAGCTGTGAGGTTTAGCCACCATTTAAGTTAATGATATTGATGCATTCAAAAACACTGTGCCAACCAAGTTATCAATTAGTTTTCTTCAAATTTCTGAATAATTAATCTCATGCTCTAATTTAGGACAATCAACGGCAGATCTGTGGCAGAAAAGCAGTTGGACAGAGACAACTACCAAGTTCTAGCAGACAACACTTTATTAGTGGTCAATCCCACACAATTAGATTCTGGCAGCTACTCCTGTATAGCTTCATCCAAACTAGATGCTGCTAGTAAAACTGTGTATATTAGCATTGAAGGTAGGTAGCAGCAGGCTATAAGTTATGACATTTTTATCTTTGTAGATGTGCCTATGCCTGTCTACTCCGCCTTTATTTCTCGCTGTGACACTGTCGGCAACACTGCAACCATTCAATTTGAACATCTGGAACCCGCTGGAGGCACTGTGCCCGTGAAAGAGTTTTGGTAGGTACTTGATTTTTTAAGTTCTAGCAACAGAGCAGGGCCGATCCTCGGCTCGCTATATGTGTCTATTCTGGATATCCCAACAGAAAATTCGGGTCAGAATGAGGTGCCAGTTGGCCGACTATTTCTACCTCTATTTTCAAGAATTTCAAAATCTATTTTCAGGGTGCGTTACTTAGCTGATCCAGAAGAGGACAGTGGAAGATGGAAGACGCACCAGCCTCTATCCGAGCCATTGACTACGAAACGGTCAGTGACTCAGAAAGAAAGGTCAAGGCATCCATTACCATTCCCCTGCACCTTTCGGCAATGTAAGAAATTATGTGCAAGACTCATTCAATATTAATTTTTTTGTTCAGTACGCCTTCCAAATCATTGCGAGGAACAGTATTGGTGACAGTTCACCTCAAGCGGTCAAGGGTGATTGTATGACTGACCCAAAAGCACCTACTAGGAACCCCAATGGAGTAAGGGTAGAAGGGTCTCAGCCAGATAATCTGATCGTTTACTGGAATGCTATGCCTAGAGAAGAGTGGAATAGAGAGGATTTTTCTTACCAAGTGCAGTATAGACCAGTAAGTAAACATTGTTGAAATAAGTATTATTCCGAAAAGATGTAACTAAAATTTTGCCCCTAAAATCTGAATTCTTGCCTCTTTTTTCTTTTTTCGGTAATAAATCGACCAAAAAAAGCAAAAAAGGGGCAAGAATTCAGATTTTAGGGGCAACAATTCAATTTGATCCTATTCCGAAAATATATATACAATCAACCCCGGTTCAGTGCGACCCCTGGGGACCGGAAAAAGTCGCACTAAATAGGGTCGCACTAAATCGGGGTTGCACTTTCGAGACTTTCAAAGACTTTTGACCAAGTCCATCAACCTCAAGATCGCACTAAATCGAGGGCGCATTAAATCTGGGTTTGACTGTACCGTATAACCTCTATTAACCCCCTCATTTTTTTGACTAGTATTTCAGAGTTAAGGCAATTTTTCATTTACAATTTCGATATTTTTCGGGGTTTGAAAATTAATCCCGCATGGGGAATTAAAAGAAGTTATACGGTAAACTCACTTAATGCATCTAGTCCGATTTTCAAAGTGTAGTCGTAAAGTGTTGGATTTTAACGTTTTTGGGTCTCAGGTTCAAATCCACCTAGCTACGACGCTTTACTTTTTCGTGCATTTTACTCTTCTAGAGTCGAATTTTGACAAGAAACACGATTTTGAAAGAATTATTTGAATTCAACCCAAATGCCTGGGCCGCTCGGTACTTATGTACTTCGGGGCCCCTAGGTAAGCCTTAGGCTAAGGCTAAGGCAAGGGTAAGCCAGCGTATGTTAGGATGGATCTGATGTGTTTCCTTGACTACGAAAAAAATAAGAAAAACATGTTTGAGTCCGTCTTAACATAGGCTGGCCTACGTTTGCCTAAGCCTAATCCTAAGACTTTACCTAGGGGTCACCCGAAGTACATAAGTGCCGCCGCTCTGCGGTTTTTATTTTTTATTTTGTTTATTTCTGCGTCAATTATTGAAACATAGCGTTGAACCTGCTATTAAAAAAGCCTATAACAACTATAGGCTCATCTTCAGAAAGACGACAGCGAGTGGAAGAGCATCCAAGTGGACGACCCCTTTGCTGAAAAACTTACCATAGACCTTGGTGACCGACATCCATGGGAACCCTATGAGGTGCAGGTCAGAGCCAAGAATAAGCTGGGCGAGTCCCTTGTCGCTCCAGAGACTGTGGAGGGAGGACAGGAGAGGGAGATCCAGGTTCATTTTTAAAGACTTTTCTCAGGCAAGTTACCACCTATTTGTAGTCAGTGAGATGAGCTACAAAATGAGGGGTGACTTGCCTAAGAGTAGTCTGCAAAAATTAGGTCAAAAACACAATTCACAATGGATATGGTATTGAGATATGGTATTGAATTTTGTAGGAGTCACTCCAACCAACTTCCGGGTTAAGGACATTACTGCCACCACTGCAGACTTTTTTTGGGATGCTGTAGATCCATCCAAAGTGCAAGGCAACTTTACTGGCTACAAGATTACCTACTGGTTTGATGACGACGAGACTCAGCTAGAAGAAGAGGTGGACTTCAAGGAGGCTAGGCAAAAGAGGCATTATTCTAGGTCGCTGGTCAGGAGACACTTAAGCTCCAATTCAGCCTTGAACAGGAAAAGTGTGATATTTGCTCCCACAGCAACATCAGGAACTATAGCTGGTCTAAAACCTAACTCATTGAACTATGCCATCATCTCAGTGTTGAATGGTCAAAATGAAGGCGCCCTACAGAACCCATCTCATTTAGGACTAAGGAAGGAGGTAGGCTGAAGTTTGAACATTTTTTGAAGTTAGGGCTAGTCTTGCCGGGCACCGGCAAGACTGACTTTATTTGGTTTCGGTTGGCCTATATTTTAGGGTTTTGACAATTTTGTGGGCACTAAATTTTTCGAGCATAATTGATCAATCCGTCACTTATTTTATTCCTCGAGTCATCCAGTGATATCCAGTGCTTATTGCTATTTTGAAGCAAAAAAAAGATTTTGACTGAAAACTTTAAAAATAAAAAGGATTTTGAGTCCCAAAAAAGGACAAATCTTTTTAAAAAGGACGGATGAGAACCGTGTTCTAAATACTTATCAAAACACAGAAAAATTAGCGCAAAATGAATGATAAAAAATAGTCAAAAGCTGTTTTCATGATCTGTTAAACACGGACTTTTTAGAAAACCACTTAAACAGTACTTTAATTTTCCAGTACCGACCCAAGTGCGTGGTCTACAGGCCTATCCATGAACAATAAAGATGGGGATGAACGAGGAGTGGTTGTGCTCAAATGGACGATCCAAGGAAGTGAGCAATCGCAAACTAACTTATCTCAAACCAATTAATAATTTTAGTGCTAACGGCAAACTGACCCGTTTTGGAGTTGTCAAATGCAAAACCAGGGAATCTACTGGAGAGGTGACCCTATTTTGTGTTTCTCTGAAAGACAGCTTCTATTCAGCAATATTTCAGATAATCTCGTGTGAAAAGGAGAAAGAAGTGCCTATTGGAATGACTGAACTTAGGTTAGATGACCTGGACTTTGACTCTGACTACCGCTTCAAAGTGCATGCTTACACCAAGGCTGGACAGGGACCACCCAATTCTGCGGATGCTAAAACCCTTCCAGAAGCTATGCAACTCAACGGTAGGTATTATTAGGTATTCGAGACCAGGTCAGACAAACCGTGTTTTTTCTAATTCCGCACCACCCCCCCCCCCTCAGGGAACTTAGCCCTCCGAAAATCGGAAAAATTCTAGCCTAAAATTTTCAGGTCCATCTCTCAATTTTCGGTATAAAATTCAAAATCTAAATAGCCGAATCGGTAGAGCTCGGGGTGTTAATAAACGCAATAAACAGCTTTGCAAAATATTTACTCTGCTCCGACAGACCCTCAAAGTAAGGGTGGCGGAATTAAACAAAATGTGTTAACCGCTATGGTATATTGTCAATCTTTTTGCGGTTTTTTTTTAATGACAAACCATCAATTTTGGAACAAAAAAATACTTAAAAAGCAACTGTTCAGATGTTTTTATGAATCAAAATCTGATTAAATCTGGTCTAAATTATGGTTATTGCTGAGTTATGGCTATTTTGAGCAAAATACTGAAAAAAAATTAAGAAATAAAAAATTTGTTCGGATTACATCTCAGCAAGCCTGATTTAGACCAGATCTCAGCACATCTTTCAAAGCATTTTGTTAAAGAAATTGCCCTCCTATTTAGAATTTTATAAATTAATTTTGTTATAAACAAAGCAGTTTTTCACATTTTAAAAGCACGGATTAAAAAATTTAAGTAAAACGATCATTCACGCAAAAAAAATTTCAATATATATTTCGGATTTTCGATTTGACTAAAAACCTTCGAAATTCTTCCAAAGAACACTTTACTAGTTCAGTTCTTCTCCCCAATAAATTAGCAAAGAGACCTAAAAAAAACTTTTTTGCACACGTAGCAATAAAAAACAGCCCCAACTTAATTGTCCAAGCAAGTAAGCCCACAAAAATTAGCTGGAAGACCAAAAAGAAAAACAAATTAGCAGCAGTAGCCCAAAACCGAAAAGTGTAGGACTCATCTGGCACGCTTCTAATAAACCCTACCCCTCATTTAATCAGGCCAAAAATATGCACCAAGCTCATATTCTGGCCTTGAAATGCCAAAATAAACGCCCTTGTTTCTCATCAATATTACTACTAGCTAGCTGGCCTGGGCTTAGCTAGCTGCAATGTTTATGAGCTAGGCTCTGACTCCCCTTTATTAGCCCTCCACTTACTAGTCAGAGGCGATTCCCTTTTCATTTGCCCCTGCTGCTGCAAAGTGTATATATGTGCATCCAACCCCTCATTTCTATTCTAGTTCACCCATACTTTTTTTTATTATAGTGACACTGGGTGGCTGGTTGACTGACTGACTACGGGAAATTTATTACTAATCCACCTGATTTTTGATTTTATGATTGAAAAAATTTCCGAAGAGTGAAAACTCTTAGGGTTTACTCCATTTATGGATCTTTTTCGAATATTTTTCGGACGATACGTAAAAAACGCCCGGGTTTGTTTAACCCGGGTTTGCCCAGTTTTTTGTGTGAAAGCGCTCAGGTCTTTTTTTAAGTCAAAAGACCGAAATCCGCCAATATTTTTTGACTGATAACACTATCAGGTAGCCATGTGATTCTGGTTTCTAACAGGGTATCACTTTTTGCAAGATGCTTCAAAAGTGCAGAACCAAAGGGAAAAGTATAAACTAATCTTTTTCTAACTTGCCCATACTTTCACTTTTTGCCTTTCTATTGGAATATTTATTAGATATTGGAATGAATGATACCTTATTAAAACTGATGCAATGACTTTGATAAAAAAAATTAAGCATACTTTTGACTTTTGATAAAAGAAAAAACCTGTCAATTTTCCCTTAAACCTGGTATTTTCTTGTTTTATACGTTTTAAAATATATATATGTTTTTGATAACATTTTCGTATTTCGAGAGCCATCTAGTATCCAAAATGTTCTTAGTGATTCAAATCGCAACTTTATACATATTTGGGGAGTTTTTAGATGCATATGGGAATCTAGTAGCTGTAAACTCCAGTCCTGGTCTTTCGGTTTAAGATAAATCAAGGCAACTTTGGTGTAACAAATGTTCTTTTTACTTTTTTTTACTGCTTTACAAACTTAAAATTGCTAAACTCAGCCAGAAATGGAACTAGTATTCCTTCTATTTCTGATTTATCTACCATATTTCTTTGCAGTAGATCCAGCCACCCCAGAGCTTCACCAAGAAGGCATTGGAGATGACCACTTCAATGTGTCGTTTGTGCCCGGCAAATTCGACCCAGAGAAGCAAGCCCTGTCGGCAACTCTTTTGTGGTCAGGTACAAGGAAAGCGATGACACTGATTGGATGGTGAGTGAATAATTCAGGAAATTGGAACGTTGGTGATCAATTGAGATTGTTGCAGGAAAAAGAACCTGTTGGGGAGAGTCTGGAAGTGGAGGTAGATGGATTAGTGCCAGGCACTAAGTATGATGTGATGGCAGTCTCTGTGCAAAAAGACGAACAAGGCAGAGTCAGGAAAACAGAGTCCCGAGTCCATGAAATTACTACCACTGGAGTTTGTGAGTTGATTTCACATGGATTAAAGGGAAGGGAGCTTTATATACGCATCGCCTATATCATAGGTTTGAATACCACTGGGTGCACACCTTATTTTTCATCTCCTTTTATTTACAACTTTAGTGAAAAAATTATTTTGGGACTAATTATCAGCGCATGGTTTCACATCAACTGGAGCTTTTTTACAAGCTAAAATGGGCTTACTTTTCGAATACAGTCGACTCTCGATTTAAGGACACCCCAAAAGTTCGTTCCCCAGCTGGGTCCGATACTTTTTTTAGCTCGATTTTCGAAGCTTTTTTAAAATTCTGTTTTGACAGTCTGGTCGCATATATCGCAAGGATGTCGATTTTGCCGATCGTTTTTCAAAATCCAAAAACTTTTCTTCTAAAAAAGCAAACCCTCGATTTAAGGACAGGGATTTTAGAAAAAGCCTGTCCTTAAATCGAGGTTTTGCTTTTTTAGAAGAAAAAGTTTCTGGATTTTGAAAAACGATCGGCAAAATCGGCATCCTTGCGATATTTGCGACCAGACTGTCAAAACGAAATTTAAAAAAGCTTCGAAAATCGAGCTAAAAAAAGTGTCGGACCCAGCTGGGGAACGAACTTTTGGGGTGTCCTTAAATCGAGAGTCGACTGTATCGATTATTTCGGAGGTTTTTCGGCGACTGGTTTGATCGATATTTCTGACTTTTTCTACAAGTCACACGTTTCATGTACAGTCGACGCTCGATATAACGTCCCTCAAGAAACCGGCCAAAATGGGACGTTATATCGAGCGGACGTTATATCGAGCGTTCATTTGACTAAATTTTAGTCAAGCTGACCAAATTCGTGATTTTTTTCGGACGTTATGTCGAGCGGACGTTATATCGGGGGTCGTTATATCGAGCGTCGACTGTACTAAAATGTAGCCAAGATTTTGAGCTTTCATTTAAGCTATCATACAGAAAAAACTAATATTTAGTTACAGCTAAAATTTAAAAACACAAAAAAGAGCAATGTCTAATTCCATGCCATCCTACACAATTCTGTCATTTGCATGAAATCCCAAAATTAGGGCATTTGCTGATAGTAAAGCAATTCCAATCGATTGCTCAATGGTTTTTGGCCATAGAAGCCAGTGAATTTACTGAAAAGTGGAGTAAAAAAATAGGTGTGCACCTAGGGGATTTGAACTCTCAAGCGATGCGTATATAAAGTTCCATCCCCTTTAATTGAACAAATGAATATAAGGATATTAAACAAAAGTCAATTTTTGGAACTTACTAGAAATTGATATTTTTAACACGCAAAGTTGTCATATTTTAAAGATTTCCAAGTCAAACCTATATATTAAAAATACCGAAAACTTAATTTTTTTCTATGCATTTACAAATCTTTTCATTTCAGCTCCTAAAGAGCCAAATTGTACTGGATACTGTTGATCCTTATCATAGTGCTTCTGCTACTGATCCTGCTTTGCTGCATCATCTTGTGCATTAGGCAACGTGGCCAGAAGTATCCTGTAGCTGAGAAAGAAAGATTGCATGGCAGAGAACCTATTTTGCCTAAAGACAGAGCTTTTGATGAGTATGGCAAAATGTTAGAAATCTTTTATTTATTTTTTATTACTTTCATGAAAAAAATATTTTTGTAGTGATGACGACGAGAAAAAATCGCTTACAGGACATAGCCGGCCGGAGAAAGTGAAACAGACTCAATGGCTGAATTCGGTGAAGGAGATCCTGGAAGTTTACAGAAGATGGAAGCTTTATCGGTTAGTTGACTTATTTTGTGGTCTAAATTTAATTTTTATCTACTGTATTAACTTGCGAACATATATTTCGGCCAACTATATTGCTGAAATATTTAAAAATATCAAGAGTCGAAATATCCTTTTGTATTTGAATCCGTTGAAATCTAGTTAAAAGTATTGTTGCTTGCTACAATATGACTAATTTGAATAAACTATCGATAAAATCGTCACCATGACCAGGATTGGCCGAGTGTGGCTTATTTTAACGTTTTTTTGGTGTTCATGACTTGAATTCTAACGTATTTTGCCAGGATATCTAGTACTTCTATATGTCAATGTGAAGATCTTTTCCCTATCTTTTTATTGAAGTCTCGAAAGAGCTTATTTTTCTGAGAAAAGACAAAGAATTAACACAATTTATAAATATTCTCCAAAAAACGGTGGTGCTTCTTGGCGGGCTTTGAAGCCACACCGTGCCAACCCTGACCACAACCCATATTTTAGTCATAATTATCAGAGCGGAAACTTTTTTGAACAAATTTTAGTTTTATATAAGAAAAGCGATGACCTTTTTTAAAAGTTCCACAAATTAGCAAAAAAAAGCGTTGCAAACTCATATGGTCGCAAGTAGGGTAGCTCACGACCGGTTAATGCATAGTTTCGGTTAACCGGTCCTGCTCAAAAATTTTGACAGAATTTCAACAAGCTTTTAGTACCATTAGATGCGCAAGGAATTTGAGTACCCCATTTAAAGATCATCGATAACTAAAGAAAATTATAATCCACCTAAAAATTGAAAAAACAGCCGAAAAAGACCATAAATTTGCACCCGGTTAACCGGGTCGTTTTTTTTAGTCTTTTTCGGCTGTTTTTTCAATTTTAGGTGGATTATAATTTCTTTAGTTATCGATGATCTTTTAAATGGGGTACTCAAAATTCCTTGCGCATCTAATGGTACTAAAAGCTTGTTGAAATTCTGTCAAAATTTTTGAGCAGGACCCGGTTAACCGAAACTATGCATTAACCGGTCGTGAGCTACCCTAGTCGCAAGTTTATGATTTCCCTATTTTTTTCGTAGAATATATGTAGTTAATTTACTTTTTTACTAGAAAAGGTAATTTTGAAAAATATATTTTATTAAACAAATCATCCTAATAACAGAAAGTTATCTTCTGTTAATAAAATTTCAATATATTTTTGTATCTACTAAGAAGCTTATATCTACATAGAGCATACTAATAAATAAACATAAATCTGAATTCAATAAGTTTGGTGTTCTTTAAATAACCATTACAAATTTAGGTCAATATGACACAACAAGCAACTAATTGCTACCAATTCATCAACTGATCGTCAATGAGCTTTTCTTCCTTCAAGTCTTTTGTTCCTGTGCTTTCTTGAAGCGGGCTCAGCTCCGTCCATCCTTGCTGTTATTCCGTCTATTGCCACTAATGCTGCTATCTCCTCTCCAGAATACGTGTCATTTTGTTCAAGAATGCTTGGAAGGTTCATGAGTTCGTTCAACATGCTTCACTCAATTCTCTGTTTATTTTCTGCTTGATGCTTTTCCAATCTTCCGGTGTCTTTTCTTTTGTTTGATAACTAAGAAATTGTTGTGGCCGTTCCAAGTTGTATTCTCCCTTACATCAAGTCATAATCTCTGCACTTTATTGCTTTGGCTACAAGTCTGTTGTAAATTTTTGTTTTTTAATATATAATAACGTACTGCCCTATTCTCTAAAGAATGTTGACCCGTTTTCACCAACATTCCTTTTAGGTCGTATATATGTAAATTCAGGAATATTCTTATGTTGAATCAAAACCCCTTTTATAAAATTTTGAGCCTTTTTTAAATTAGATCTGGCTATGTTGTCATTCTGCTCATCTACTCGGCATAACAATTTTTCACCAGATAATTGTCAGGTTTCTTTGTCTGGCTTATTTATCTCATTTCTTATTGGTAAAAGGTTTTTGGGCTCTAGTGCCGAATCCAGTCTATTTTTGCCTTGCTGCCCTTGTCGTTGTTTTTCGCTATTTTTTTAGATTGTGCTTAGGCGCAAAGTAGGCCAGCATACGTCAGGATGGACTTAAAAATATTCTTTGAACAAACAAAAATTATAAAAAAATATGTTTAAGTGTGTCTTAACATACCATGGCCTACCTTACACCTAAACACAAAACAGAAAAACAGCAGGCGGACTAAGACAAAAAAAATGGACTGCATTCTGCACGAGAGCCAGTTTTGTGTAGTTTTAGGGCAGTTTTGAAATTTGGGCAGCCAGCCTTTATTTATCTCTCGATCAGTTTGCTTGTTGCTTGTCTAGTAGCGTTTTTCATTTGCATCTCACCGTTGTTGTTGTCATCTTGTTTTTTGATTTGCTATTGTTATAATTAATATTTTATGGATTTACTATTTGTCATTGTAAGAGATAGAGGAGAATTTATATTTCAATAAACTAAAAGCTTTATTTCTGCAAAATATTTTTCAAATGCACAAAATACGCAAACAAAGAGTAATTAGACAAATAAACCGACAAATATTGTAAAATCAGCTTCCCAATAAAGATAAATGGTTTTGACTCAAATGTTTTTTTCAAACATTGTTCGATACCTTCTTCTCTGTAATAGACGGGCAATTCCCTTCTATTTTTCGAACTATATATTTTTCTGCTTCATGTTAAAAATGCAATAAAAAGTAATTTAACCCCACTCACTATCCCTCGTCTATAAGACAAAATATGTTACGTGCTTTACACCCCCTGGAACCTGTGGAGACGAGATATTCTGGTAGGCCAATGTATTAGATCACTATTTGATAAGCTTTAAAATTAAAAAATGCTCTTTTTACATGAGGGCCTGTAGACCGCGTTTCTGCCCCGAAATGACCAAAGAGTATATATTCTCTAAGCCAGAAGAAGCAAAACGCGGGCACTTGTGTACTTTGGAGGGGACGGAAACCTAGGTAAGGTCTTAGGATTACGTTTAGGCAAAGGTAGACCAGCGTATGTTAGGACGGACTAAAATGTCTTTCCTTAACTACAAAGACGTAATTAAACATTTTTGAGTCCGTCCTAAGATACGCTGGCCTACCTCGCCTAGGGCTAAGACTTACATAGAGACCTCCCGAAGTACATAAGTACCAAAATGCGAGCTAAAAACTGCTTACAAACTGCTACATTTAACAGAAACGTAAGTCACGTTTCCGCCAAATGATGTCTGGGTTATTGTCCTACCGGAACATTTCTTCGCCACAGGTTTCCGTCTTAATAATAACAAGAAATATGTAGTTAAGTTTTAATTGAAGATAACTAAGGAGATGGAGGAGAAGATTTGCATTCAAAGGTTGTGTTAGAATCCCAAATTGGGATTCTAACTGCAAGCTACGGACTGCAAGCTTCAGGTATTATGTCCAGTCTGGACAGAGATCTGCTATATGAGAATGCCGAAAAGTTGGTTTACAGCCAGGCTGATGAGTTCAACTTCGATGACGTTCCGAATGTGATGCAATTCATGGTGCCAAATTTATGTCTTCTTGGTGATCTAGTGCTTTATAATACCGTTCAGTTTCTCGATCACGTTGTATGAACGCGTTCTTGTCACAGTTTTCGAGGATCAGGACTTTCAACTTTGGTCAGATTTCTTATTAATACTCTTAAAGGGCATGATCGTGCTTGATGGGAGAAAAGGCGCGAACCAGCAGTTCTTTCTTTCTCGATAAATTTTATGACAGTACTAAATTTTATGACAGGTATATGACAGTAGGTCGATTTTGGCGGATTATTACAGTGGCGCCCGATTTTCGGTAAAAATTTGCAAAAAAGCAGTCTTCCGTCTCAGTTCCATTTATGGCTGTTGTATTTTAGGTGGTATGGGTTGCTTGGTGGCTGAGGATCGAAGTTTCGACTCTTGGCTGCTGCGATCAGTGTGCTGAGCTATGGTTCTTGTGCGAGTGATCTTTCTTCCATGCCTTCCGATGTTTCCAAGTGACTTGTTGGTTGGAGAGTTGCCTTTTTCAGTTGACAGCTCGCGAATCATGTCAGTGTCTTTTCGTTGGTTTCATTTGAGTTAAGTCTCTTTATCTTTCAGCACGCTGAAGCTCAAAAAGAATACAGGAGTGCAAAAGTCGGAGTCGAGTTGGTTATTCCAGAGAACGACATAGCGATCAGGCAGGATATCTGGCTAACTTCACGTTGTCCGGCATTCTCGACAGTGATCTTTCCGTTAGCTTTGTAAGTTACCCATTTATTTGACTTATGCCCCTCTAATTTTTTAGCTGTCTGGATACAGGATTCTTGAGCCTCTGGTCCAGCAGACGACGGAAGCTTCTTCTCAAGCGAAGACTGGCTGGCCCATTTTTTCCTCTGGTGGTGCGTGCCGTTGTGCAGCCAGCTAAGGAAATCAGCAACCAGCCTGCCGTTCATACCACTTAGTCAATGATGTGTCGTCATGTTCCTCCAAAGATGTCCGATGCTCTTCAGAAGCTGTTGTTGCCAAAGAAGTGGAATCTCCATCATTAGAATCTCTTGTACCGGTTTTGTCTTTGTATTGTGATAACAAGGCTGTGGTTGCCGGTTCCCTGGCTTGCCATGGTGCACTAATAAAGCACCACTTAGGAAAAAGTCTACTTTTCTAACTCCCATCTCTATCCATCTGTCGTCCCTTTTCTAATTACCCCAATTTTGGTCATGATGTTCGTATTGTAATCGTAGCATATTGCTGAATTCCAAAAATTGTACTTCTGAAATATTGCAGGATACCGTAGGTGTTGAAGTTATTTGAGGTATTTAAAGTGGTTTTAAACAGTTTGAAGTGGTTAGGCTTTAGGTTGTGGTTATAAGCGGTTTAGGGCGCACATGTGTGTTTAGAGCCATTGAAATTTGGCGTTTAATGTACTTTTATCTGTTTTGGTTTGGAAAGATTTAAAGTGGTTTCGGATAATTGAGACCATTTGGGTGTTCAGTGTGGATTGAGGTGATTTCGGGCGGATTAGCATTATTTAGACCACTCAGGGTGTTAAATGTGGTTTTTAGTGGTTTAGGATGGTTTGAGAAGATTTGGGATTTTAAGGTGATTTTAGGCAGTTTCAAATGGTTGAGACCATCTGGTCTGTTTCGGTGGTTTTGGTGTTTCGCATGATTTGGACCATTAGGGTGTTTAAGGCGTTTTTGAGTGGTTTTGGATGGTTTGAGACCATTAGACCATGGTTTGAGACCAAAAGCTTTTTCATGGTTTTTAGAACCTAAAGCTTTTGCAAAAGCTTTTCATAGTATTTAGACCCAAAAGCTTTTGGCAAAAAGCTTTCCTTTGCATTCGTACCCAAAAGCTTTTGCAAAAGCTTTTCATAGTATTTAGAACCAAAAGCTTTTGGCAAATAGCTTCCCTGGCATTGGTACACCAAAAGCTTTTGCAAAAAGCTTTTCTTGGCATAAAGAACTCAAAAGCTTTGACAAAAAGCTTTGTTGGCATTTAGACCCAAAAGCTTTTGCAAAAAGCTTTTCTTGGCATAAAGGACTCAAAGCTTTTGACAAAAAGCTTTTGTTGCATTTAGAACCAAAAGCTTTTGCAAAAAGCTTTTCTTGGCATAAAGAACTCAAAAGCTTTTGCAAAAAGCTTTTCTTACTTTTTTTTTTCAAATGCTTTTCCTGAAAACTCCTGTTAGCAGTATGCCAAAAAAGTTTGTTGAAGAAACCGCTAAAAAATGACCAAAAGCTTTTAGCAGGGTAAGTTAGTAACCAAAATTGACAACACTGATCCCATTGTGTCCGACCGTAATTAAAATCGGCATTTTTAACTAAACTTTTCGATTTTGAAGAGACGGAAAAAGATGATCACCCCTTATATGTGCTTGTAACTCAGAAATAGTTACATGTTATATAAATTGTGAAAACATGTTCACTAAATACCGCTCGTATTTAAATTAGTTGGTTTGGTTTATTATCAGACTTTTAGGACGAACAACAACAATAAAAGCTGACTTTTTTGAAACATTGGTAATAATAATAACCATATCAGTGGTGGCACATGCGAGTGATTAGGACAGTTTGTCCTAGGACACCTGAACTATAGCAATGAGGGTGGTGGGGACATTACATATGTAATTGCTGGCTAGCTGTTCAGTTGTTGTTTGAGTAATTAGACTGTGTGCTAGTAATGTTGTTACCTAAGACATCTTCTTCTAAAATATGCAGCTACGGAAGGTTAGCTGCAATATTGGTCTTGCTTATAGTAGTGCCTTCTCAGCTATTGTGTCTGTGTTGATGCCCAGATGGTACGGCAAACCAAATGTCAGGGTCAATGGATTTGTGGATGAAAGGTTCAAGGATATGAGCAATATTTTCAGGTCAGTTGAGAGCTTCTAAGCCTTTCATCACAAAAAACTAACTGCTTATTATCACCGGCGAATTAGGAGCGCGAATTTTAAGTATAGGTATTCTACCCGTGCACGGCTTCATAAAATTTTGAAATTTTGATCCTTTATATTGTTCTGTTTTTGGTTATTACAATGGATCAAGATTTGCTTCGTCTATTGGAGGCATCAAGGCAAGAAAATCGGAGACACTGCAAAGCTCGGAGACAGTCATCTCAAAAGAACCGCAGCAACTAATACTGAAAAGAGTCTTGAAGCAAAAGCAAGCAAATTCGAGAAAAATAGTAATCAGAACGAAGTGCTCTGATATTTGTGCTTTATTACTGATTAATTGCATTTATAAATAATGAATTAAAAAATAACTGAAACGTTGAAACTGAATAATTTGTTGGACAACTTTCAACCATTTTTATCTATTTAGAGAAAACTTCGTGGATGGTTTTGAACGGGATGGATCACATCTGTCAGTTTATCACAAAGGCTATTTGGTGGTTGATTTGTGGGCAGGCATGGCTGATACCAGCAAAGCCAAGCTGTGGACCAGGATACACAGACAGTACTATTTTCGATCACTAAGTCTGTGTCCGCTCTGTGTGTAGCCCTGTTGGTGGATAGAGGCCAACTTAGATGGGACGACAAAGTCACCAAATACTGGAAGCAATATGGCCAGAATGGCAAGGAAAACACTACTGTCGAGCATATTCTATCACATCAGGTGGATTTAGTGGTTTACAAACGGTACTAATTTCCAATTTCAGAGTGGTTTACCCTATATTGACGAAAAGATATTGATCAGCGATGTGGTCAACAAGTCTTCTTTACTTGCTAAGCTAGCTGCAGCTAAAGCTATATGGGAGCCTGGAACTGCCACAGGGTAATTATAATACAAAATAATTTTGATTCAGTAAAAAATTATGTTTCAGGTACCACATGTTAACTCAGGCTGGCTTATAGATGGTCTTATTCAAGCAGTTGATCATAAAAAGAGATCATTAGAACAGTTTTTTGAAGAGGAAATCGCCGAACCTAATGGTAGAATTTTCGAGTTTTTCAAAAAACGAGAATATGGTCTGGCAATCTAAAGCAATATTAAACCAGAATAGTAGATGGCTTTACTGAGCACAGATTTTTTTGTATTTTTAGCAACAAAATAAAGCAATAACTAGTGATGGTCGCGGGGCGGGACCCGCGCGGGTAACCCGCCCCGCCCCGCACGATTTTGGCAATTTTTGAAAACCCGCCCGCGCCCCGCAGTTGGAAATTTTTTTGAACCCCCCGCAAACCGCACGCGGAGGGTAGAACCCGCGCGGGTTGCCCCGCACTACTTTTTTCAGCAAACACTGGATAAAACCAATTGTTAAAGTTTGCGAGCATGAGTCATAATAGAGAATTTTATATACATACGTGTATGTACTCGTTATGTCTCTGTTATTTTTAGAATGTCTGCTCTCGTTTGGAAGCTTGCTCTTTTGAGAAGATGGAGGGATCCGATTTTGATTATTCTTGCAAGGCTCTCCCGTTGATTAACTACAGTTATTAATCACATTTGTTGTTATGGTTGTATAAAAGAAATTTCACTTGTTCTATTGAATAATTAACTTTTTTAAGTGTTCTTTCGTTCTACCCGCAATTAAACGCGGGACCCGCGCGGGACCCGCAAGAAAAATTTTTTTAACCCGCCCCGCGCCCCGCACTTAAAAAATTTCTAAAACCCGCCCCGCAAACCCGCACGCAAAATTTTAGCACCCAAAACCCGCCCCGCAAACCCGCAATAGCCCGAATGGCCATCACTAGCAATAACCCTAACAAATTAATAGAGCTCCATCTCTAACCCACATTTATAAACAAGGCGGGCGGAGTTTTTGGAGGAACTGGCCGAGTTTATAATCGACGGGCTCTTTCTGCAGTGCTACTTATTTGGCCTCTCTCCCATGACCAAAAAAAGCCTTAGGCCCGCTTTTTGAATCTTTAAATTCTGGTGGCCAGGTCAACCTCTAGGAAGAAATTTGCAGACCGTCTCTGAAGTTTTGGCGTGTGCCCATGTCTGATGTAACCTATATCGGCTATCTTGTTCCACTTGAAATGTAAAGATTCGCAGGGATGAATAAAGAATGGTTTAGATTTTTGAAAACTTAGTTAAATTTACAAGTAGTCCTGCTCTTATTAAAACGTTACAAATCGTAAAGTGAATGAAATTTAATTTAGTCAAACTTCAAGCCAAACGTTGCTGATGATTCCCAGATGATAATTTCGTCTTTTCGGGATATCTTGCAGATTTTAGTGCACGCATCTTATCATTAACTATAATATACTTCAGGTCTGGACATTTCTATAGGCTTGAAGACAGCCGAAGTGCCTCACAAACTGTCTTTTTTGAGTTTGCCTGACTCCTGGGAAGTTGTTAGAGACATTTGGTGGACCCTAGAATAATCGGAATGTACATGTTGTATGGTGTACAACCTGCGAGCTGGCCTCTGCACAGAAGCTTGAAAAACCCAGACTGGATCAGGGTGGATACGGTACTTTAATACATCAACTGTAAAAGTCTTGATAATAGAAATATTTAGGAGCTAAATTCTATTAACGACCCAGCTATTTTGGCACTACCTCTTGGCTCTATGATGGCATTGCTAATAGTCGAGACCTAGCCAAACTTTTTTCCTTGATGTTGGAGGGGAAGCTGTTCAGCCAAAACACTACCTTGCCTTCTTTGACAAGACCTACACTTGAGAGCTGGCATTTGGAGCAGACTGTGTTGTATCCATTGATGAAAGGCAGAGGGTTTTTGTACGAATACCATCCTTATAAGCCAGTAAGTTGTTATTCCTTAGCAGTTTTTGAATTAATTCTTCTAAAAAAACACTCACTGCAGTAAATTCGTGCCTCAAACATATTCAAACTTTTTTTGCTTAACTTTGTTATAATTAGAAATTTCAAGAATTAATACGAGAATGGCTGGTCGTAAAATGTGCTGATTCTAACGCTGTTTTTCACGCTGAACCCTGTATATTAGGTTGTGGTGTCTATTCGATAACAATAAAAGAAGCACACCGTAGTACCTCTTCTAATGCAGTTTTTCACGCTGATCGATTCTGTAAATTCAGTTTTTTCAACTAAACAAAAGTGTGGTTCAAATATTTGTCAAAATAAATTTTAGGTTCATCCACCAAATCGGTTAAAAGTCTTGTTTTTGAAGTGCAGAACAAAGTTTCAAATACCATATTTTCTCCAATAGGCCGACAGTCTCTAATAATCCGACACTTTATAATTTGAGCTTCTTATCTCAGCACACAAAAAATATTTCGCAATTCTGCTTTTAGGATTTTCACGCGAAAATCTCAAAATCGACCTTAAATTTTTCATATTTTCGGTTGATTGAAAAATAACCCGACATGTCGGCTTCACATCCTTTCAAAATTCAAATTTCCTTGTAGTTCAACTTAAACAAAACGCCAAGAATTAAATTGGCGTTTTTATCCGCCTTTTTAAATTTTTTGTCTTTTCTTCACCAAAATGAACTGTTTTTTTGCAAAAAGCACACGGTCTTTTACTCCAAAAGATCTTTTGTTTAGAAATTGCATCTTATGTCTTTTTCAAAATCTTGTTTGTCCGTATCATGAATTCCGGAAATAATATTCTGGCATCCCACAACTAGTTATGTATCATGTCCATAAATGTACTAAAAGTGCCGTGAAAATTCTGTCGAGCAAATTTTTTAAGCCAATTCATCACACACCCTATATCAACACCGCTCTATTCGAAAAAGAAAGTTCAAGCAGAGATTTTTATGTCAGAAAAAAAACAAATGTGGGAACAACATAAGACAGTAACGGACGATTTTTAATAGGAGACGATGGCTGGTCAGCAATTTCCGGCTCAAGTTAACGAATCACTATACTTGGACATAGTTTTGGTTCCATCAGGATAGCGTGCTTGGCCAGCTCTCCAGGCATGACGAGATGAACGGAGGTCTGGATTTCGCGAGAAGAAAGCGTACGAGTCTCCCCATACTTGACCAGGTGGCGGATTCATCCAGCAAGCAGTCGAACAGATCGTTAACCTGAGAAAGAGATTAAGCTACTACACTACACTTGCAAAAATACCCACCGGATCTGAGCAGTCGGTTCCGACTTTAGTTAATTGACCAAGCGCCTACTTCTTGCCTGTTGATCCCTTGTCGAGTGATTGTCATCAAATCTCCTAGATAAAGGAAGTGGATTATTACAAAGATACACACAATCTAACAAAAATTTACCTTTCGTAGTCATCACATCACACAGCAGAGCCAAATGCATGCTCAACTTCTTGTCCGTCATTCGCTTGCGATCCAACTCAAGTCTCAGCAGCCAAGGACTAGCATTCGTAGGATTGAAGTAGGGCATTTCCTGGTAAATGCTGAGCCAGTCACGGTCTTCTTCGATGCATCTAAACTGAGAGGGTAAACTGATGTTCCTTCTCTTCGGCCAATTTCGCTACAAAATCTGCAAAAATAGGTAGAACAAGGAAAAATAGCTTACCCAGACGTATCTGGCTATATTCCGTTTCGGTACACTGATACCTAAAATATTGTCGTCATGCTGTTAGTACTTTAACTTCAACTCACTTCTTGACAAAGACCTTTCTGTTGCACATTCCTTCGGCTGGCTTCGCAAATTTTTCCTTTGCTCATCATGCTTCTCTGAAATTAAGAAATTTTATAGTGGGATATAAGACAAGCTGAAAGAACTTACGAAGACGGGCCCTTCCTGCAGCCTTAGCTCGGTTTGCAGCCTCTGCTTTCGCTTGCTTTTTCTTCTGCACCACATAGCTTAGTGCTTCTCTTGCTGAAACCTGCTGCTTTTTGACCGGTTGACTCATTGATTCTTGATCCCTGTCCTGCTCCTTGCCTCTTTTATAGCTTGAATGGCGAGTCCTCATCATACCTGAAAATTACACCAAATTTGATTCCGTCAAAAATCTGAAAAAGTCGTCGTTTTTAGGACCTCTCATACAACAAAAGATAGCTCAGACATTCAGCTACAAGAATAATCAGACCGATTTTTGTAAAGTCAGAATTTGGCTCATTCGCTCATAATGGCTCATTCGAAAGCCCTTACTGTGAGGAATCTTTTGGCAATAAGCATGCGAAAACCGAAAAGAAAAACCAGATCAGAGGCATGAAACAAAAAAGGTGTCCCAATCGACCATTTTTGATAATTTTTTGTTTGGCGCCAATTTCCCTATTACACTAAGATTCAAATTTTGAAAGGGTGTGGCTTATTAGAGAACATACGGCATCCCAAATTGTTGCTGATATTACGGGCTTTCTAATATTTGTTGTCTTGAGAGGAATCAGCAACCTTTTGAAATATTTGAAACTTTGCTCTTCACTAGAAGAGCTTCTACCAGTGTTTTCATAATTCACACTGACAGTGACACTGACATTGACACTGACATGTCAGTTTAGCAAACTGACATTTTTTAACAGTGGTCGTAGACATGAAAAAACTTGTCTTTTCGAAATTCTGTAAAGTGCGTTAGAAAGCTGACGAAATTCTGATTGAGAAAGGTGTTATCACATTTTCGACCCACCTATGAAAAAAGCCGGAAAAAATAAGTGTCAGTTTCATTTTTAATGTCAGTTTAGTAAAAAAAGTCTAAACTGACACTGACATTTTTTTTACTAAACTGACATTAAAAATGAAACTGACACTTATTTTTTCCGGCTTTTTTCATAGGTGGGTCGAAAATGTGATAACACCTTTCTCAATCAGAATTTCGTCAGCTTTCTAACGCACTGTACAGAATTTCGAAAAGACAAGTTTTTTCATGTCTACGACCACTGTTAAAAAATGTCAGTTTGCTAAACTGACATGTCAGTGTCAATCACAGGGGCCCAAAATTTAAATTCATAATCATTAGGAGAAATTGGCGCCAAATTAAAAATTTCGAAAAATGGTCAATTTTGGACCATGATTGTTTTGTGTTTCAGATATGATTTTTTTATAATTTTTTGTGAAATGCTGTTGACCGAAAAATTCCTCATACCAAGGGCTTTCGAATAAGCCATCACTTGCCCATGAAACCTGCAGAATTTCAAAACGACAATTGATTTCTGTTAAAAAAGTTTAAAAATTTTCTTTACCTGGTTGACTTTATTGAAATCCTAGAAAGTGTTTTGTCATATTTTTCTCAAACGAAACCGAGGGCTTGATAGAGGAGTAAATTTGCTACATTTTGGTACTAAGGACGTATGCAAAAAATGCAAATTTATAGTGTTTTATGCAAAGTTAGAAAAAAAACGCAAAAACCACTATTTTTACTCGGAAAAATGGCAGTTGTTTGCTTCAAGTGGTCTCTTATTTGTAAAACTCTTGGTTTTGAAAAATTCTATCTTGATAATTTGATAGAAGAGATTGTCAGCTTTCTTTTGGTATATAAAGATGCTAAAAAAATACAAAATTTGGTGTTTTCGATACAAAATAAATTCAAGATAATTTTAGATCTGTAGATGGTTTCCACCAGAAGAATGTGCGCTAAGCCAAATGGACTGTCTCTCTCCGAAATTCGGAGAGGAAAAGATGGGAAAAGAAAGGGCTGAACAAGCAGACGCAAATAGAAGCCAAAAAGCAAGCAGAAGAACAAGCAAGAATGATGCGTAAAGCTCGCCTGGGTAAGCTATTTCTTCGTGTTGTACCTATTTTTAAGGCGTTTCTGCTTCAGTGAGCATATGCTCTCACTTCACAAGCTTCTGCTTTTTTGTCGTTAAATTGCCTAAAGTTTTAGTTTTGATTGTTGCTAGCTCAGAGTTTGTCTAAATGAAGCAAGGCAAGTTTGGAAAGCAAAGCGCAGTGGGCAAGTCATCGTCTCAGTCTCTGGCCGTTAGGAACAAGCAGTCTAGCATGCTCAAAGTCAATTTCGGAGACAATCAGAAGTCTAGAGATCTTGGACCAAAGAAGAAGATCCTAAGTTGGGTGACAAATCTCCCGGGTCCGATTCGTCTTCTGATGATGAAGGTTTGTTGTGTTCAAAACATGATTGCCAGGAAAACGCTGTTCTACTTTAGATCTTATGAATGCGATTCTTGGAAGCAACGATTCGTCGCAGGACTTTGCTGATGCTGCCTACGGCTCTTCGGGTGGCTCTTTTGTTGAGGAAAGTGAGGGCTCCACGGATGACGATGCTGAAATGTCCGAGAAAGGTAATCATTTCAGTGCGTCACTGCGATAATATTATCACATTTCAGCCAGTTCCGATGGGACCTTCAGTGACGTGAAGCCAACGAAGAAGAGTGATGAGAAGAAGGTCGATTTCAACGGTGTCATCACTCAAATCTCGCGCAAGTCTGATGAGCTCAAGTCGCTGCCTGAAAACAAGTTTAATGTCGCTCCTCTCAAAGGTGTAATTTGTACGTTGCAATACTTCCTAATTTTTCATGAACTGCTTCAGGTCATACTTCTGGCAATTGAAGGCGCTCGCAACGTAAAAGGCATCAATGAGAAGTGGAAGGAGAAGCTCTCAGAAGATCACAGAAAGGTCCACGCTGAAGCTGGCAGAAACGAGATCTAGCCGCAAAGTATTTTAAGCTAAACATCGTTCTCGTTATCCTCCTCAGAATTGTGTTTTTGATGTGGTTGGTTAAATTTCGAAGTTTATGATTTGTTTCGACAATAAGGAGACTTTATAATTGAGTTAAGCCTGGCTTTCCTTGTTTTCCCAGTTTTTACTACCCAGCTTTTGCATATTCTTCTCCTGCCCGAATATCCAAAATTGTTTTTGATACTCATGAATCATGACATAGTTATTAAATAATTGTTCTCACATCTGCTATTTAACAGTATATGTATTCCCGTTTTTCGATTAGATAAAAGTGTTATGGGTATTCAGAAGTTCAAAATCCTATTTCACGCAAAAATTTAATTAAACTTTTGGATAAATAATTTGGATTTTTTTTAAATATTGAAAAAATTCATTCAAAAATTCTTGGCGTTTTGTTTAAGTTGAACTGATTATGAATTTGAATTTTAGGCCCCTGTGCAATGTCAGTGTCACTGTCAGTGTGAATTATGAAAACACAGGCTTCTACCAATTAGGTGAAAGGACCTAAACTCTGTTTCGACAAATATTTGAACCCCTCGAAAACCACACTTTCGCAGTTCGTTGAAAAAACTGAATTTACATAAATGTTCAGCGTAAAAACTGCCGTAGAAGAGGTAATACGGTATGCTTCTTTTATTGTTGTCACATAGACACCACAATCTAATATACAGGCCGTCCAATAAAGACTGCATCATTATAAAAATTTTTGTCAAGGGTTTCCGCAGACCGGTGAAACTACAAAAAAAATTTTAATTTTCAGCCAGCAATAACAACATTTACGAAAGTGACTAAAAAGTATATAATTAACAGAGAGAATCCACCCACCATTTGTGAACAAAATATTGGTTGAAACTTATAGGGAAATGTAAAAAGGCGGAAATTCAAAAAATGGTGCACTTTTTATTGGACACGCTGTGTTAAACTTAAATTTTACAGAATGCCTATGTGTTTGGCCACCCCGGCTTTGGGTGCCAAACCCTGCATTTGGACCCTGAAAACCAGTTATCTGTAGTCTATCTGACCAACGGCTTGAAATCCGCGACTAGTCTGCTGTGCCACCCACTTCAAAGAATCATGAACCAACTATACAAAAGCATTAACCACCGAGAACTCCACTAAAATGACTATATTTTTTAAATTTTATTTGTTTTGTTGTTTGTGCGTGTAAATAATGAATTGATTATAAATAACAGCAGCTGTTTTAATCGCCGGATTTGAGTGTCTGGTGACAAACACAAAAAATTCCATACTCAGAATAGGCACTTACCCTCTCATATCCGCTCTAATCTACTTACCCCTTTTGTGATAAAAGTTGGTTGTAGAGATATCTGTACTGCAAAATTTGAATTAGTGTGTGAAATTGACTGAGTTTCTTAGCAATATAATTTAAGTTTCATTTTTTAAATTATTATTTTTAAATTAATTCTGCGATGTTGCACAAATTTATTTTAATTTTGTGTGTTTCACAATTTGTGTCATAGAAGCAAGATTTATGGTCAAAGTAAGTTTTTTCACATCAAATCTCTTTTCGAAATCTTCTTAAAAAGCCTAAAGAATATTTTTTGGGTTCTCAGGGGCAAGAACTAAAAGTGCTCTGTTTTCTAAAGATAGGCATTTTTAAGGTTAAGTATCAATTTTCGGCCAGCCATAGTTTGCGACATTTCAAATTGAGACGAAATCAGATTGCGACAAAACTTCTCCTTTTGAATTTCAAATTACCTTTAGAAATTCTTGTCGCTAAACGAATTTATCAAATTTTAATTGTCTCAATTTGACTTTGTCTCGATTTGAATGGTCTCAATCTCAATTTTTGCAATTTAATTTTGTGTCAATTTGAATTGCTTCAATTTTAAATATCACAAGCTATCGAAAGCCCAATTTTCAGCCAGCAACAAGGCTCTTCTAGCCAAAATTCACCCATCACTCACAAGGGACCCTTCCGCAGTGTAATTTTTTGGACCCTTATATTGCATATTTTCGTTGAGCAACCATCACTTCCTATCGAAATCTGATCCTGGAAGAGATATTTTCAGAAAAGGTGGTACAACAATTAAATCATTGTTATGGATTACCAAAGTTATGGATTACCAGTGCATCATACGGACGTCATGGATTTAAAAAAAAATCATTCAATTTCTTTTTTTCTAAAATTTTTATCTGCAAGTTGTCTGCGATTAGTACTCTAAATGATTGCTAGAATATTTTGGTAGTGAAGACTCTATAAAGTTACAGTCCACTCTCGATTTAAGAACACTCAAAGTATCGTCTCAAACACTGTTTTTAAATAGAGTGTCCTTAAACCGAGTACTACTTTACGTAAGCCCAAAATTCCTGTTTAAATCTACCGTTTTTATTTTAAAGGCTCATATAGATCGACAGTGCATAATATCATTGCAGTAAAGACAAAAAAAGCTTCGAAATAGTGACTCGCAAAAAATTGGACTTCGCAATGGTCATTCAAGCCTCAAAAGTTAAAAAAAACTACAAGCCTTATTTAAAGGGTTATTATTTTGTTCTGATACTACAATATCGAGATATGGATGAACAATCGAAAAATCGTGTTTAGTTCTTTAGAATTTTAAAACAAGCTACGATAAAAAAGCATGTATTCTTTATAAGATTTGAAAATACTATCGATATGTCAAAAGACCACCTAAATTCCTTGCATTTGTGTCACAAACTTAGAATTTTGTAGAAAATTTGCTTGCTATTCTTAAATCGAAAGTGTCTCTTTAACGATTCGGGCCCGCCAAAATACTGTCCTTAAATCGAGTGTCCTCGTATCGAGTGTCATTTTGGTCATACTGGCCGACCAAATTTGGATCCGGGTGTCCTTAAATAGAGAGTAGACTGTATACAAAAATAATTTAAGAGTAAGCAAAAGCAAGTAATAACAGGTTAAGTCACGTATTTCCATATTAACTTATTTCATCGAAATATTATCTATATTATCTATCACTATCGAAATATTTGCTAGATTCTAGCAATCATTTTAAACATTAAATGCATACTGAAAATAAAAAATATTGTCGACCGAAGAAATTGAATAAAAATTTTCGTTTTCACCATAAATTTGAAACTAACTTTGGACCATAAAATTGATTTACGTGTTGTACCACTTTTGTGAAGATATGGCTTTCCGGGCTCAACGCATCTTATACAACAACATGCAATACACCGCGACAGGGCCCCTTTTTAATTTTTTACTCTTTTGGTACTATAACGTGGTAAATCTAATACTTTTTAACCACATAAGTCAGGGTATCAAATAATTTTCAAAAGCAGAAACCGCAAACAAAAACGGTTAAATTTCTGATTCTGTTTTTTGGAAACACTGCAAAAACATGAGTTTGAACATTTGTCTTTCCAATACTTTCTAATCGACCTAATACTTCTATTTTTTTCTTATTCACTATAAAAACTTACAGAAAGCTGCTATCTTCAACGAAACCTCATTGGACTCGCCATTGAAAGTGAAGAAGACGTGCAACAGGGCAGCCACACCTTGCAAATGCACAATCCCCATTTAAAAGAAGGAGATTTAGAGCATAAGCAGCAGCACATAGCAAACATTATCGCCAATACTACCACACCCCGAAACAGAAGTGTTGCTCAGGATGATGACTTGATGGTCCATAAGCTATTGAACACTGCTGATAACACTAACAAAAACCACACATTGCTGCACATAGGCACTAACTCTACCTCTAGTTCTGAAGAGTCCACAGAATTGCAAGGAGATGAGAATAAGGTGGAGGATGCGAATGTAGAAGAAGGGCTTGAGCATGGTTATGCCAGTAACTATGCTGAAGCGGCTGAATAGAATCGCGGCTGAATTTGTTAAGAAATTTGATTGGTTGCGTGTTAGTATATGCTTAGATTTTTTTTAATAATCAATGTTTCAGTTCTTATTTATAAAAATAAACTTAGAAGACAAGCTAGGATTCTCTAGAAGTGAAAAGACCGTACTTATTTTATAGAGGCACACCTCTTAATTGAAAATCGTGGTTTTCACCTTTTGTTTTACCCACTTTTGAACAGGGCTTATGGGCAAGTTATATCCTATTTTGTAGCTGATCTCATTGGCTACAAATTGATTGATAACTTGCTTGCTGGCAACTTTTATATTTCTCAGTACAATGATAAGAACACGATTTTGAACACTTCTCGTTCGAGAGGCAATGGCAACTAACAGATTGGTCAAATTGCTTAATTTTTCAAACATATAGACATTCAGCAAGATCACTTATCATTATTAACTGTTTAATTAATTTTTTAAGCGGCTAACATAAGCACCCATGCAGACATGCAACAGGTCACAGACATGAATTTGGTGCAATAATCTCTTTATTGTGATGGTGTTTGGTGCTAATCAAATTTTTTCATAATTCTTTTTTCAATGTTTTTAAATGAATTTTCAAGTTTTAGTACCGAAATGTATCACCCTTCCCCCTCCTCAGGTCAATAGAAGTCAATGTGCGAAATTAGGTGTGATACGGCCGTCTTTTAGTTAACCGTGAACACCATTTGACAGAGCAAGAAAAACTGCACAAGGAAATGCTTTAATAACAAAAAGTTAAGGGTCTTTAAAATGTATAGTGAAAGAAAAAAGAAATTAGAGAATTAATTAAAATAAAATTTTGACGAAAGGTTTTTTTTGCTATGAATACTGAAATTCTGACCCTCAATTCGTAATTAGCATGGCCGATTTTATTATAAAACGGCTCTTAAAAATTAAAATTCACTGTAGAGTTCCAAATTCCTTTCGAGGAACAGAAACACAGGGTGGCTCAAACTTTTTTGTTTATTTTAAGATTGATTAAAACAAAACTTTTTGTTCTTGTTGTTGCGATTTTTTATTTTATTTTATAGCCCTTGAATGGCCGTTTTGTTTGGTACCAAACTTGTTTTTATAAGTTTTGAATTTTAACACGAATAGTTCTAACTGAGCAAAAATATAGTTTTGACTTTCGAGAAAATTGACTTTTTGAACTTGGAAAAGCAGTGTGAATGTCTGGCTAAAGATATTCAACCATCTTTTTTTAACTAGAGCGGAGGAATAACTAGATCTGAGAAAAAATATTCCTCAATTGTATTTTGGTGAAAATTCACTAACATTTTCGGTTGGATTTATTTCGGTAACATTCCAGGTGGACTTGGACTCGTATTTGGCTTACAAAACCACACATAAAGCCTTCTGTTGGCGCGAGAAAATTATCTTTTCACTTAAATAGAATTATTTTTGTCAAAAATCCAGACGTTTGAACACAAGTATAGTACAGTGTTTTCAAAAATGGAATGGAAAATGGAATATTCCATGCAAAAATGGATTCCATTCCATTCCACCCTCAAAATGGAATGGAATTTAAATTCCATTCCATTTTGGCTCAAAATGGAATGGAATTTAAATTCCATTCCATTTTGAAGGTGGAATGGAATTCCATTCCATTTCCATAATGGAATATGGAATATTCCATTCCATTTCCATAATGGAAAATGGAATATTCCATTCCATTTCCCTATTTTAAAAATGGAATGGAACCACATCATTCTGTTCTGTAATCTATTCTTATCCATACATAATTTTCTACGTATTCGTTAGAAAGATTATGATTAAGGGCTAAAATTCATTTGCGCCCTCAAAATGCTCATTTACGCCCTCAAATTAATTATTTACGCCCTCAAATTTATTATTCACGCCCTCAAATCGAATCTTGTCGGAATATTAGCTGGTTGGGTTCTGCTTGTATTCGGTCATTTTTCATTCTTTTAGTTGTTCATTTTCTTTGCCGGCAATCACATGGTCAAATCGGAGCTGTTCGAGACTATCGATCTCTTTGAGCAAGATCTGATGCCAATGCCAACTTATGCCCTTGATTCGCTGAAGCATTCCGGTGTGCCATTGCGTGTTCAGATGACTCCCTACTTACAGGTGATTTCTAGTTTTTTTTCCTGCGGCTTTTCCATGTCGCTTCTTTTTCTAGATGGATCCGTCAATTCCGCGATTCCCAGCCTCAGTATATTCTCCCGGAAGGCAATGAGCATGGAAGAGGCAAGTTCGAGCTGGTCCTTGGTCAAATCGGTGTGGTTGTTGGTGGTGCCTTTGGTGTTAATTGTGCTCGTGGACTTGGCGGAGAAATGTTTAATGCCGAAACAAGGAAGCTAGTGAGTTATTTTCTGCATTGTGGTTCTGGTCCACTCATCAACTTGATTTTACAGCGTACTCGACCTTACATGACTCGTCTCGCCAGTGCTACTGTCAAACATGGAAGTGGATTCGCTCAGCAAGCTGGTGTCGCCATGTTCCTATACTCGGCTATCCATGTAGGCCTGAAGTTTCCTATAGCTGATGACGACTTAAATTCAATCGCTGCTGCTGCAATGGCTGGTGCACTGTTCCGCTCTCCTTATGGTCTTCGCTCTAGCTTGGTTGGAAGTGGTGCTACAATGGTCATGATTTGGGATTTGGGTTTGTTTTTTCGGTTTTTATTCTTGTTGAATGGTTTTCGACGTACATTTATTCCTAGGCAACCGTGAAAGTCAAGGCTGATTGCGAGAGATGGTTCATTTCCTTTGAGCTGCAGGAAGCAAAGAGAAATTGAAGGGTGATCTAAGAAAACCATTATTGTTGTCTGTTCCGTTATAGTGTGTAGGTCGTTATATGTGTGTTTGGGTAATAAAAAATGTGTCTTCTTTGCTTTCGGTATTTATCATATAGGTTGTAACAACAATTTTGGCCATTTTTAAAGATCGTCTGAGTTTCGGACGATAATTGATTTCACCAAAATCAATTATTTTCAAAAACTCAAAAAATAGAACAAAATGTGGACTCAGTACGAAAGCAAGGCCATTCTTGATGACAATGTCACGAAGCTTGCCAAAACCAAAGAAAAAAGACCAAATGATTTGAAAAGCTGTTATTGAAATTAATGGAATCACCACGTTTGCAGCTAAAGCCCCATCGAATCTTGGAGTTTCTGAAAAGCAAGAATAGAACATAATAGTCAGCAAAAGCACACACTTGTTGTTAGAATCTTTTGAATGTTCTTTGCATTTTACGATCTTTTCGCCGAATACATCTGTAAGCTCATCGACTGTGATCCAGACTTGAGACCGCTTCTTTGCTAAAGTCTGATCAAGGGGAATTTCCGCACTCATTTTGAAAGCCCTATAAAGAGCAGTGACAATTCAGCAACCAATAAACAACTGCATATTCATCATAAAAAAATGGTTCCATTCTATTGAAAATATAACGGAATGTGGAGTAGTTCCATCCACTGAAAATGGAATGGAATATTCCATATTCCATTATGGAAATGGAATGGAATTCCATTCCACCCTCAAAATGGAATGGAATTTAAATTCCATTCCATTTTGAGCCAAAATGGAATGGAATTTAAATTCCATTCCATTTTGAAGGTGGAATGGAATTCCATTCCATTTCCATAATGGAATCTGGAATATTCCATTTTCCATTCCATTTTTGAAAACACTGGTATAGTAGCAAAGAAATCGGCCGCTCAAAGGCTATCAAACAAAAAAGCGATTGCAACCATAAGCGAACAAAAAATTCGTTTTAGCCATTCTAAAATTTAAAAAAAATTGCGCCACCCTGTATTTAAACAAATGCGAAAAATTTTCGTTACTTTAAATTTTCAACTGTTCAAAATTTTGTTTGTAAAAAATATTTTTGTAATCATGATCATATTCACGCGCCTTTTATCGCAGCGTGTAGTTAAAACTCGGTAGAAAAATATTATTTGCAGAAAATTTTGTTAGTTTAAAGTTGACCTTTTACCTAAGGGTAAACCTTTTTTCTATTTTTCGTTATTTTTGTTTTAGGCGAAAAGTGAAAAGACTTCCTGTTTTTCTTTATATAAATAAATGACCTTTTATTTGACAATTTTCTTTTCGGTTTCAGAGCCAAAATTGTATTTTTCAACATTTTTGCGATGCAATCACTGTTTCTGATTGGGTTTTTCTCTCGTTCATAATGAAACTCTATCTAACGATGGCATACGAGCACTTTTTACAGCGACACTCCAAAAGTGCACCTTATATGCCTGAATGAGACTAAGAGCAGTAAGTATAGTATCTGCTTCCAAAAATGACAAATTCACGACTTTTTTGAAGCCCAACAATTACGCTTCGAGCCTGGTTGGATTCTGTACACTTTATTAACTACTTATTCTGTCCCATGCACCAAATAAATTCATTTTCGTCCTCTTCTTGCAGATCTGTAAAAAGACTTTACTTGATCACCTCTTTCAAAATTGTTGTATGCCTCTCTGTGTCTCATGTATAAGCAGCAGTGCTTTTCAAATAAAAATCCCATTTGCTCAGGCTTTTCACATCATACTTGTTATTGATTTACAAAATTTTGGTGGTGCTGATATTAGAGTGACTAGCCAGATCCGTGGCTCTTTTATTTTACTTTGTTGATGTTAGTCTTGCGGATGTTTGAATCGTTGGTGGTTATTTTTTAATTTAAATAGCTTGATCTTTATTATTAATTAGTTCAAAGGCAAAACTTTGGAATAACACTTTCTTTGTTGCTAATTGCTAATAGATATTTTTGTAGTATTATTTGGCTGGGAAGAAAAAGTCTTATTTGTAAGTAATGAGTGCTTGTGATGCCCCGGCTATATTGTCGGATGAGCCTGAAGCTGTGGCTAGAAGAAAAGTGCTGACGGATTGGTCACCTATGAGTCTAAGTCAGTTATCGTCATCTCTTAAAAGTAAGTTTTTACAGTAGAACGACTTATATTTCAACACAATTTCCTAATTCAATCTTTTCTTATTATCTTTTGAATTTTCGATTTATTATCGGAAAACACCTGGATGAAATAAAGTAATTGAAAGCTAAGTGTCTTCATAGATTAGCCCTCTTTTGGCAGTTGGCCAAGTTAAGACCGACACCAACATTCATCTAAAACAGGATTAACTGCTCACGTTCAAATTAGCAAATCACTATTTTTTGCAAAAAATTGTCAAAACTAGAACTAAACTAACTTACAGAGCCATTGCCCAGAGTTGTGCGCATCTATGCAGACGGGGTGTTTGATTTGTTCCACAATGGCCATGCTAATCAACTAAGACAAGCAAAAACTCTGCTGCCTAATTCGTACTTGATCGTCGGAGGTATGTTTTTGTATGTTTTTCAGTTGGCATATGTTTAAAAACCAGACAGATCAAAATAAGAGGCTTAAATTGTTTTACCCCGTCGAATTCATCATTTATTACGTCAAACTTATTATTTACACCGTCAAATTTGAATTATGAGCAAAATACTAATTTACCTTGTCGAAAAAATTTTATTTTGTGCAAAATGCTTTAAAAATTTGACAGGGTAAATAATTATTTGCTCAAAAATTTTAATTTAACGGGTAAATACTTTATTCAACGCGGTAAATTACTGACATCCAAAATAATTAAGAAGATAACATACAAAGAAGTAGAAAAAAAATCTTATAACTTACAAATAGTGAGACGTCTACGCACTAATAGACGCTTGGGTTAAAAAACAACGAATCTAAAATTTTAGACCCTAGTACCGAACACCCCCCACTATTTTCCTTTTAAAACTTAAGTAAATGTTTACAAATATTAGTTCCAGACCCGAGGAAAAGCGCGTAACACATTTCGACCCTATTATAGAATACCCATGTGAAAGTTCACATGCATATCGATCACGCTGAGCACGAATTTGGCGTCAGAATCGGCGAATTATCAATAAAACTGAATTTTCCTTGGAAAATATTCATAAAATTCGCATTTCTTAGCCACCATTTTACTTCATTTGGCTGATGGACTGGAATGGATCGTCTTTTTACGGTTTCTTGCACCATCTGATGCCAAACGAAAATGCGCTTTCTAATAAAGAAAGAAATTTCTTGTCACTGCCCTTCCTCATTTGCAACGGGCTCTTTTTAGGGCGGAAAAAAGTTAGTTACAAAATTTTTTTCATGTTTGTTGGCCTGTATCTTAAAATTTTCAATGTCATTTGCAAAATATTTTTGTGTAGAATGAAAGCGCTCTCAATTCTGCGTCGAACAGTAAGTTTTTTGTGAAGTAAAGTGAAACAAAAGACTTACAAACACTCAAAATGAAAGATACTCACTTATTAGAAATTTCCAACAAAATATTGAAAAACGCGCCCATTCAAAAAACTTATAGTTGTTCAGAATTAGTCAAAAAACACCATGAACTGGTAGAAGAATTTTGTCAAAAATTACGGTAACAACGTCTTCTCCAAAATTACAGAAAACGTCTTTTAAGGTCTAAGCCTAAACATGTTGTTCCAAAGGGTAGTTACAGCTATTTGGGGTTGGGGGGGGGCAATACTCACTGCTACTGCCAAATTCTAATTTTTTGTCTTTTTTAGTGTGCAGCGATCAGGATGTGCTAGCTTTTAAAGGCACACGACCTGTGATGACTCAAGAGGAGAGATGTGCCACAGTGAGGCATTGTAGATATGTGGACGAAGTTTACCTAGCTCCTCCTTTTTATCCCACTCTGGATTTTGTGGATGCTATTAAGGTAAAAATTTCTTAAAATGAAGTCTTCCATATGTGGGGCCAAATGTGGGCCGGAAAAGAAACTTCTGATGTCAACCATTTTTTATACAGTCCAGTTAATCTTTGACAAAAGTTTGTCTCCGCCTAGGGCCCGACCCTTTTGACCCTATTTTTACAATATTTGAAAGCTCTGTTTTGACATTCTGGTCCCAAATATCGCAAGGATTTCGTTTTTGCTTGAAGTTTTTGCAAAAAAAAATTGAAAGGCAAACCTCTTTTTAACATACACCTGTTTTGGATTTGGGCATATTTTAAAGAGGGTTTTTGAATTTTAAATGAACGATTTATTGTCTTTGACAAAAACAATTGACGAAAATCCTTTGACGAAATCCTTGCGACATTGGTAAAAAGACTCAAAACAGAACTGCCAAATTTTTAAGAAAATGAAGTTAAAAAAGGGGTGCGATCTTCTTACCATTTGGCATAATGCCAAATGAGGAAAATGCCTAATGCAAATTATCCTTCGACAAAATGCCAAACGGTGAAAATGCCCAATGAAATTTTACCAAATGGAGAAAATGCCCATGGAATTTTCCCAAACGGTAAAAATACTTCATTCCACATAAGCGTTTTCGTTGGTTATTTACTCTTAAGTTACAAATAATCTTCAAGTTATTAATACTCGAGTTACTAACAATCTTGTTAACAACTAAAAAGATAAAATTGAAAATTCACGTATAGCAGGGATCGGATCTGTCTTTCATTGGTAAATTCTGTTTGATAGGACCAAAACTGCGACTTCACCCACCCGAACCTTAAAATCAGGGGTAGATACCCCTGGTCCAGTTGGATATCCATTTAGGGC
The DNA here is from genome assembly GCA_004194705.1 of Ditylenchus dipsaci. NCBI lineage: Eukaryota > Metazoa > Nematoda > Chromadorea > Rhabditida > Anguinidae > Ditylenchus > Ditylenchus dipsaci. Next base: position 198,238 of record SADC01001378.1, on the reverse strand, counting down.
GTTATGCCAATTGATCAACACCGAATTGATCCATATCGAATTGGTCCATACCGAATAGTATCTAAACCACCTGAGTGGTATTCTTTACAGTCATAGGAGTTGAAATTTTGCGGGAATTTAAATTTTTTAGTCTGAACCAACCAAACCAAGTGGTCGTCCACTTGAATCAAATTTTTTTACGTTTTCATGTTCCAAGACCTGTTTTCTGGACTAATTTGGACACGCTGAAAATGGTTTGATGATAGTAAAATAAGTTTTGTATGGTATTTTTTGAGTATTGGAGTAGTACTGGCACCAAGTTTTTGCCGATCAAAGGATGCCGCCTTTTTGCCCCATACCTATTGGACACTTTGAAAGAGAAGCCCATAGTATAGGAGGGTGTTAAGCTCCGCCCTTTTTGACCCATACCTATGGGCATCAAAATATAGAGGGTACAAAAAGCCCGGCCCAGTGGAGACAATTGATTTTACGAAACTTGATTGCATCAAAACTCAAAAGATACCCGAGAAACGGCGTTTTATTATTATCAAACCATCTTCAGCATGCCCGAATTAGTCAGATAACAGTTTTGGAACCCGAAAAAGTGAAAAGATTTTGCTCCAATTGGACGACCACTTGGTTTGGTTGGTTCAGACTAAAAAATTTAAATTCCCTCAAAATTTTTCAAATTTGAAAAACTGGTGGAATCGGTGGATCAAATCGGGATTTCTGTCTCATCAAACCCAATTCCTTACACGATTTCACATATGATAGCATGGTTTGTTTTTCAAACTATCGAAAAATACTTTTTCAAGTTCTCCAGGTAGATATCCGCATGTTTAGGTGGTATCTAACCCAGTTTTGGCTTCCGGTGGGGAAAATCGTGAATTTGGTAAGGTAAAATAAAAGTAAAATTACCAAATGCTGATTTGGAATGCTGTATTTTTCCTACCTGGAACTATTCCATGGACATTTTTCCCATTTGAAAAAAACTCTGTGGCGCATATTTCCCGTTTGGCATTTTTACCGTTTGGCGTTTTGCCGAAGGATAATTTGCATCAGGCATTTTCCTCATTTGGAATTATTTCAAATGGTAAGAAGATCGCACCCTGAAAAAGTGTCGAATCCCAGGGGTGTATGTTAAAGAGAAACTTGACTTGTTCAAACATTTTTCCAAGATCCTTATCCTACGCTACTTCGATATAAAAAATCCCTCTCCAATTTTGACTTATAATTCAAAGTGGCCTTGGTTTCGACTCAGAGGCTGTAAAATTGAAAGTTTAAAAACTTTGAAAGGCTAGAAAAACGCGTGGGGAATGAGTGATTTAGTGACCAATGCTAATGTAGTTGGCTTATAAGCAATAATTAGGCTGCAATAAGCCGTCTGAATTAGCTACCTTTCAAAAAGCAGCTACAGTAGAACCTCGTTATAAGATACACCCAATATACCGTATTTCCTCTAATTAGCGCGCATGCTCTAATAAGCGCGCATGCTCTAATAAGCGCGCACTCGCAGGGGGGGTTGAAAAATAAGCGCGCATGCTCTAATAAGCGCACCAATAAGCGTTTACCCCCTTTTCGGCCAAAATTGCATTTTCACGAGAAAAATCGTTCACAGTTTCTATTTTGAAAAGACTGTTCGGATTGTTATTTTGCTGTTACTGGTTTGATATACGTAATCTTTGATTGTTTTAGGCTAATGGAGTTTATCGCAAATTACGGGGGAAGCTCAGACGATGAAGATGTCGTGACGCCGCGAAAGCACAAGTCTTACACTGTGGAGTTCAAGCTAAAGGTTCTCAAGCACGCAAAAGAAGTTTCAAATAAAGTGGCAGCCGAGAAGTTTGGAGTCCATCGAAAAAGAGTGCAGGATTGGGTAAAACAGGAGATGCTACTCCACAAAATCAAGTAAGCTTATTTATTGGTGATTGTCTGTTTATTGTTTCCTCTCAGGGAGTCATCGCCCGCAGGAAAATTCAAGAAGAAGCTACCAGGAGGAGGGCGCCCGCTCACATTCAAGGATCTCGATATTCAATTAGCAGCCTGGCTTAGAGAGCGCCGATCAAAAAAGCTTCGCGTCTCGAATTTGATTCTGCAGCAACAAGCCGTCAAGATGTTCAACGCGGAGGAGGATGAAGAAGGTTTCAAGGTTTTTCTTCTTGTTGCGTTTTGAAAGTATATCAAAAAAGATTTAAGGGAAGCAGGGGATGGGTCATCAAGTTCCTTGCACGCCATAACTTCAGCCTGCGTGTTCCGACTACTGTCTGCCAGAAGCCACCGTCCGACTACGTGGAAAAGATCATCAACTTCTTGCTTTACATTGCAGAAGTCCGACAAAAGCACAAGTAGGCTTTTAAGGATTTTGTGAGATATTGTGAGATACATTCCTTTAGATATCAAGGTATTTTCGCCGCGGACGAAACCGCAGTTTACTTGGATTCTTCCGGCGGAAAGTGCATTGATGAGCGTGGAGCTAAGGAGGTATTTTTCAAGCTTCTTAGGTAATATTTAAAATAGACCTTCTCCCTTTAGGTTTCGGTTCTAACGACGGGGCACGACAAGGCACGAATCACGGTGATGCTGACGGCTCGCTCCGATGGTAAGAAGCTCAAGCCTTTTGTGTTGCTGCCGAGGAAGCGGATGGACAAAGAAGCCAAAGCACTCGTCGAGAAATACAAGCACAAGCTGGAGCTCTGTTGGAAGGGACAGTGTGGATGAACGACGAACTCACCTCCGACTACCTTGATAGGATCTTTGGACGCTCTGTTTTTGGCAAGCGTCTACTGGTTTGGGACTCCTTTCGGTGTCACCTCTCTGAAGCGACCAAAAAGAAACTGCGTGAAATCGAACTCCATACTGCAGTTGTACCTGGCGGCTGTACAAAGTGGATCCAGGTATGTGGTTTCTTGTTTGATTTTCTTCATATCTTGCTTTAGGCACCCGATGTCTCGTGGAACGGTCCATTCAAAGCGCATATCCGCTCAAGCTACGACAGATGGATGATGAATGACGCGCAGAAGGAGTTTACTAGCAGTGGCAACCCAAAAGCTCCTGCGATGCATGTCTACTTGGAGTGGATCGTGAATGCGTGGAATTCTTTGTCGGCCGAAGCAATTGCCAAATCCTTCAAAGGTTTGTCCTTTATTATTTTAGTAAACATACCTTTCCCTCTTCAGACTGCGGGATCACGATCAGCCATGATGGAAGTGAAGACGACCACATTCACTGTTTCAAGGAACATGGGCCAATTCCGGAAGGGCGATTTGAGCTGATGGTGTCACGATCTGCAATTCAACAGGCGGCGGGTTTAGCTGAAGAAGTGGACAAAGAACAAGATGACGAAAACGGCTACCTGAGCGACGAATCTCTTCAATTCGAATATGATTTCAATTGTTAACAAGATGTATTATATTATTCGATTGTTTGTTTATTGTTTTGCTGTTATGGAGTTTAAATAAAAAATTTTTGGTGAAAATTTTCCTGTTTGGTGAAAATTTTCTTCGGTCCGAGAGAGCGAAATATAAGCGCGCATGCTCTAATAAGCGCGCATGCTCTAATAAGCGCGCACCCTTGAGGAGGTTTGAAAAATAAGCGCGCATGCGCGCTAATTAGAGGAAATACGGTAAGATACACCTCGTTATAAGATACATCTGGGTCCGGTCCCAAGTTAAATAACTCCCGTCAAATTACCCCCCTATATAAGATACACCTCGTTATCAAATACAGCTGGGGTCGGTCCCTGGGTGTATCTTATAACGAGGTTCGACTGTAATATATTGAAATCAAGGTCACTAAATTATAAAATCAACTACGTTTTTCAACGGGGTCTTTTTAATTTGGGAGTTTTAATCTCAAAATTAGCTATAATATTTCTAATGATCTAAAATAAAAGTATTATGTTTGCTTTTGTTTTGAATAGTATGATTGGATATTTTTTCTAAAGGGTTCTGCAACAGAAGCTTTAAAAAACAGGTTTTAGGCAGATTTTGTGGCCCACGATGCCATTCCCTACAATTCACCAGAATCCACAGATTGCTATGGCCCTTTTAAAAAAGCAGGACGATTTTTGACCACTGAAAGGACACCTTTTGTTTCGACCACCGAATTGTTAGCCAGAATTATGGACAATTATGAAATGTTCAAGAAGAGGCAAGAAATGAGAGATAAAGTGCCTGTTTGCAAAACAGTTGTGGTCACTCAGGGCATCCCTTAAAATCAATGTTACGCAAGGATATATATTTGTGTGTAAATTTATTGAAATAAATATGTACATTTTAATTATTTATACTTAAAGAGACATTCCAATAATTTTATTTTAAATTTATCGTATTTTGACGTTCCAAAGCAAACTGTAAGCAAACTCTGCATAAACTATTTATCGGTCCCTTTATTCTTTGTCCAAATTTTAAAACAAACTTCTATCATAGCAATACAGTTAATATAACAATGAAAAGAGAAGGAAAGGGCTACAAACCCATATCTTTAGAGTATTTTCCCGAATAAAAGTTTGTTCTTAAACATTAGCTTAAACGATGTCCACGAAGTTAATTGTCACCAGTCTTGACTTTAGTCTGGTTGGAAAATTATTGATTTGGAGCTGAAAGCTTATTTATTCAAACAAATTTGTGTAAAACCACAGCAACTAACATTTTGCATATAAAAACAGAAACATTAATCTAAATATGACTATGCTACAGCCTCCTCCCATCTTCAGTAGCTAGTTTAGTAGTCTCAGATGGTTGCACTGCTCCGTCCTTAATAATCGGTTTCATCTGGTCTGAATTAGTGTGGGGCAGAGTGTTGTTTTGACCATCTTGCTGTTGAGTAAATGGCGCTGGCAGACCACTGCCTAGCAAGCAGAATTTTATTGCAGAGCACTAGCAAAATAGCGTGCAACACAAAGACGGTCGACCATTCTGAAGGAGCATTGTTTGGAGTCAAGGAATAGACCACAAATGGTACAGTTAACATTGCCACACACATTATTATCTGAAATTACGAAAATATTTTGAGTTTAATGTTACAGTTGTTCAAACACCAAAAAAAGGATATTTTGACGTGTCTGAGCGATTTTTACTTTTAAAATTAAAATAAAGGGCAATACTCTTTTTGTGCTAAAATTTCCTTTTTTTATTATTATTTTTTTGTCTTGCTCTATTTAATGTTCTGGCCTCTTTAATAAAGTAATAACATCATGTAGTTCTGCGATTCTAGCTTTTAACCAGATGTAATATTTTGTGACATATTTCGAAAATGTAGAACAAATTTACAGTATTGACCAAGTCAAAAAATAATTTGGTTTATACCTTCAATTTTCGTTCTAAATTTTTAAAATATGTCACAAAAGATTGTATCCGGTTGAAAACTAGAATCAGATAGCTACACTATTACCTTGTAAAAAAGACCAGAAAGTTAAAGAATATTAAGCAAAATGAAAATTTGGCTCAAAAAAGGAAATTTTGACAAAAAAAGTATCGCTCTGAAATAAATCAAAAATTGACCTGGACATTAGTGTTGACAAAGTAGGCATACTGTCGACCTACTAATGTGGCACTCTTGAAAAAGCCTCCAGTGTTGAATCCAAGCACACTGACTGACATTATGATACACAATAGTGCGAGAACATGATGTTCTACAGGCACTATAGCTAAGGCTACCAAAAAAGTGGCCATGCCCACAAAAGCAATAGAGTTGAAGATGCGTACTTTTGCGGTTTCACCTAGGCGGATGCGGTCACTAAGCATACCCGCAAACATTTTGATGCCAAATTGAAATAGGGTAGGCAGAGCTGCAGCGAAGCCCACATTGAGAAGGCTGTAGTGCAAGATCTAAAGTATGGTATATTACAGGTATACTTGGGCTGGATTTGGATAATTATCCATTTTCGGACATGTGAATCTCCATTCACCGCAAAAATAGCATTTTTCGTAAAAACGTAAAAGCAAACATGGGTTTTTACCCACCACTTTCTTCTAAAAATGCAATAAAAAATAAGAGTTACTCATCAAAAGTGGCAATTAATTTTTTGGACTAAAAAAACAACAGGGGGACCAAGGCAGTTTTTTGAATTTTAAGCCAATTATGCGTAAAATTCAAAAAAACTGCCTTGGTCCCCCCTGTTGTTTTTTTAGTCCAAAAAATTAATTGCCACTTTTGATGAGTAACTCTTATTTTTTATTGCATTTTTAGAAGAAAGTGGTGGGTAAAAACCCATGTTTGCTTTTTACGTTTTTACGAAAAATGCTATTTTTGCGGTGAATGGAGATTCACATGTCCGAAAATGGGATAATTATCCAAATCCAGCCCAAGTATAATTACAGGGTAATTTTGAAATATTGAACTAGCACTATATTTTAGCTTTTTAAAGGGAGGTTTAAAGCTGTTAAGGAGATAGTCTCGACACGAAAGGATTATTCCAAGTTTTGTGTTTTTTTTTAATATGGTTTTGGAGCCATATTTTGTCGACAATCCGGTGTTGTGATTCCAGACAATCTTGTGCAAAATTATAGTTGGATTAACATCAGCAATATCAGAACTAAAAATTCTTCTAAAAAATGCCCTAACAATTGAAATGCAATAGAAGACTTATCATCTTTTTTCGATGGGTTTTTTTCCTTTTTCCATTTGAATTTTCACGGCATTTTTTGAAGGAATTCCAAATTTCTGATATTGATGATGCTAATACAACTTTTGATTTTGCACAATTTTGTCCGACATCGCATCACTAAGTTGTCGCCAAAATAAGGCTCTAAAACTACATTTAAACAACACAAACTTGGGTGAATCCTTTCGTGTCGAGACTATCTCCTTAACAGCTTTCACCCCTCCTTTAAGAGGGGCAAAAAATAAGTCTTTTTTATTCATTTTTAAGTATTTATTTTCTGATGAAGTATGTCATTTTTTATCAAGTTATAAGCCGAACATCTCGAACTGTATCTCAACTACACTTTCAGACAAAAAGTTCGAAAATTAGAAAATGTAAAAGCTAGAGGCTACATTTTGAGCAGCCATTTTGAAAATTTACATTTTTTAAAGAAGAAGAGAAGAAATCAGAGGATATCTTTATATAGTATTTGGACTGTGTCCGTCCGTCACACTTTTGTGTTCAAGCCCAATTTTCTGCTATGTTTTGCGAACCCATGTCCGATATCTCACTGCAACACTCAAGTACAATATTTCAGCTTTCTTTAGAGCTCAGACACGTGTAATTGAAGATGCTTCTAAAAAAATTCTTGCCCTCCAAAAATTGGAGGTGGTGAATTTTGGCCTGGATTCAGGTTAAATTTGGGTTTTTTCTTTTATCGGCACCCACCATAATTGCTAGAGTATTATTAGGGTAATTATTATAAGGGGGAATGGTGGGGTGCCGATAAAGGAAAAGAACCTAAATTTTTGTGTTCAAGCCCAATTTTCTGCTATGTTTTGCAAGTCTATGTCCGTTATCTCACCTGAACACTCAAATACAGCATCTTAGCTTTCTTTTAAGCTCAAACGCGTATTTTTTCAAAATGCGATAGAGGCGCCGATAGGCGTCTATGGTCCCTAGTTCTTCAATATGGCGGAGGATGGTCATGCATTTCCCACTTTAGCTATTTTGAAGCATTTATGAAAACTTGTGTTGTTGTGTTTTCGACCTGACTAATCTAACTATTTTTGTGTTTTTGAAATCAGCAATCAAAGAAATCTAATATACCGTATTGCTGTAATAATCGGCCATGGCCGTTTATTTTCAAACCCTAAAAAATCGAAAAAAAATATTTCGATTTTGAGATTTTGGGTGCTCAACCACAATCTGAAAAGTGGAACCAAGAGGGCTCATGGTAACTAAGAAAATGCATAAGACAGATTTGAAAAATATTGACTCTGGACTGAGGTATAGGTTAGGGTTGGGCTCCCTCCCTCCCCCCCCCTCCCCCCGCTTTTTGACCAAATTTTCCTTATACCCCCCCCGCCCCCCCCGCGCAAAAAAATCGGCCACCTCCCCCCCCCGTTTCTCCCCCCGCACCCAAATGACCCCCGTCACCCCCCGCAAAAATCCCAGTCGAAAAAAAATTCTCGGATGAGGTCATTTTCAGAACGGCAGCCGAGAAGGATCAACATTTATCGAACCAGAGGAGTGGCAATATCGTAGCTTTGACTTCAGAAGTGTTTCAAAAGCCTTCAGATCCATTCTAGGCTGCTGTTTTAAAAATTTTCAGTCCCGAGGCTTGTAAATTAATCAGGCACCCCCACTGCCCCCCGCTCACAGCTCCCCCCCCCCCCCTCCCCCCCCCGCAAAAAAAATTGGCCACCTCCCCCCCCGTCTCCCCCCCGCAAATTTTTTTAGTCTAATCTCCCCCGCACCCAAAAAGCGGGGGGGGGGAGGCCAACCCTAGTATAGGTCTCTGGGGTGGCCGTTTATTAGAGAGTGGCCGTTTAATAGAGAGTGGCCGATTATTAGAGCAAATACGGTATCCTTGAAAAACCTGTTTTTCAAAGCTCTTTGAACTGACTTACCTCTCGGATATAAGTTGGCGAAAACAATATCAGCATCTGAATGGCATACATGTTGCCGACCGCAGCAACCCAAATAGCCCAAACACTGGTATTTGTGCAGATGTCCTTCAAGGAAACTGCAAATTCTAATTAGTGACGAGCAAAAGACTTTCTTTTTAAATTTTATTCTTATTGTTTCTATCCTAGCCCTAGCATTTACCATTCCCGTCCAAGCAAGTCTCAGTTATTAGCATTAGTTTTGAGATTAGCATAAGCAAAACATTTTTCCTGGCTTACTTTTACCCTATTGTGTCGTTTCCTGCCGTCAATCACTTTGCCTGCCTGGAGTTTACGTAGCTCTGCGATAGACACGTGTTTGGATTCACTCGGCGAGTCTCTGAACCAATATTTTTTATTTTACTGTGAAAATGAAAACTATAAACGTATAAATTCAGGAAAATTATCATGGTCGTTAGAGATAGTATGAAAATAATTTTTATTAATTTTTTTGAAATTCCCGAAAATTGTATAACACAATTTATTCAGAGGTGCATTGAGTACTATTGGGTCGTCTATCTATAAAGGGAAAAAGAAAACTTTTACCTGTAAACCAACCACCAAACAGCCATCAACACAGCAGTGAGCAATGCATGCAAATAATAGACTGAGGGCCAGCCTAGCCAGCTGGAGCACAGAATACCTGACATTGGCATTGTAATAACTGGAGCCAGCTAAATTACTTGGTTGACTTTTTAAACAATATTTATTAGTAGGTGATACCTGTATAAAACTGGTCAGAGCTCCATTAAACAGGCCATTTTCAGTGAGTTTAGCCCAAGCATTGGTGATGGAGCCGATGACCGGAAAGCATGCTGCAAACCTACTCCTTGGAACAATCTGGCTATTACAAAGGGTATAAAGCCTATGGAAGCAGCTAGGGGACATAGAGCTGTGGATAGGGCTGATATTAAGCCAACTACGGTGAAGGTTTTCCTGAATAAAACAATGTTTGGCAATATCTTTTATTGGGTACTTATTTTGAGCTTGTCAACCCCCTCCCCCTTGTTTTTTGTAATTTGCAAGAGAAGACAAGGTTTGCCCAGCGTATATTAATACGTAGTCAAATATCAGTTTAAAGAACCATGATTTAAGCGTAGCGGCACGTCCTAAATTCGGGAAAGTGTTCTTCGTCTCTTACTACATTCTTTCGAGTTATTCACGATAACTCAAAAGATTACGATGCGAAAGAGAACTTTACCACACTTTGGACATGCTGCTGCGAGCACAAACCAATGGTCCGAGCCTAAAAAAGTCACAAATGAATTCAGGCATCGTAGTACTAACTGTTGTGACCAAAGAAGTCCTTAGCCTAAAACTACAAAAACAGCAGTATCCAATAAAGGATAGGTCCCGATGTTTTATGAAGTATTAGGCAAGTTTAGTGAGCTGGCATCTCGAAAATATCACTTTAAATCTCTTTTCTACCAAATATTTATCATACCCTAAAAAAATTTAAAAATTTTTACAAATTCGGGTCGGCTCGGAGTTTAAAAAAGCTAAAAACAATGCTTAAGGCGAAAACGCAATGAGGAGGCTGATTGCGGATGCTAAATCAGATTTATAACACGGAAAAGTCACACGGAAATGGCCATAACTTTTTCTTGATTTTCGAAAAAAATTCTGTTGGTGCCATTTTGTAGCTAAGATTCAGGGCTACCAAATGAGCTATTAATAAAGTAGATGCTGTTGAAAAAATTGAATTTAAAAAGAAAGACTCCGCCCAAGCATCCGCACTCAAATTTGAGTCAGAATTCTTGGCGGATCTTAAAATTTTATCTGAGTTTTTGAAGAAATTTTTATTTGGTCAATTGCTAGTTTGATAGCCCTAAACCTCAACTATATGATGTGAGAAGACACTTAAGCAACTGGAAAATAAAAAACCACGCCAACTGAATAATTTTGGGGAAAACAGTAAAAAGCGAGGATTCTGCGTCGCACATTCTTAGTGAGTAGTCTGTTTCAGCATCCGCAAACAGATTCCTCATTGTGAATGCGCTTTTAGGCGTAAAATCAAATAAAGGAACAAGAATTTTATTTGATTAAAAAGCCACTTGTGAGTATTGAGTTTTAAAAACAAGCTCACCTGCATCCGAACTTTTCTATGGAAAAACTAACAAAAGCTATAGCCAGTAAAGCTCCTACAGCCACTATAGCAAAGAGAAGAGCTTTTTGGGATGGACTGAAATGGTAGTCGGCAGGCTGGTCAAATATCCTGACTCTGCCCTTGATAACCCCATTCCAAGTAATGTTGTGCAGCTCCACGTCCTTCAAATTTTACCATAATATAATTAATATTTTCGTTAAAGGACTATTGCCGTTTACGACATTTCGTAATTTGAATTAGCGGGGTACAGTTCTTTACTTTAAAAATGCACGAAATCATTTCTTTGAATAAAAATTACTATTAAAAAATCCCTTTTTAATTTGAAAAAATAACAATTTTGTTCATTTTCGGAGTAAAAAGCTGTCCCACGCCAATTAAAATTACGAAATTCTCGTTGTCGTAGACGGCAGTGGTTTTTTAAAAAGTAAAGTTTACATCGAGAGTAACATTCTTCCAAACACTAATATTCCTGCCTTCAGCATCAAACCTTTCGTACTCAAATCGAGCATACTGCACTTTTCTGAGAATGTAATCCTTGACTCGCAGCACAACATCTTCATTTATGTCAGTCAGGTTAAAGCCTGAAAACTGCATCAACCTTTTTGCTCTACATGTCTTATGGCTTGTTCACGTACTTCGAGTTAGGATTTTCGGCTACGTGAACACCTTGATCCGAACTGGAAGTACGTGAACAAGACATTAATGTCTCTTGATGTGGTCCCGAAAAAAATTTCCCTGGTGTCCCTTGTTGATTTTTTTTTTCGATTTTTTTAGAAATTTTATCTCTGGCTTAGATGCAAGGTTGGTAGCTAGTGTTGGTGACTCGACCAGTTGATTTCGACTTTTCACATCGAGTCGAAAATTTCGATGGGTCGCCAACCCTATTGGTACTTTAGGACAGGCTTCAGCATGCACGATATATCAGCATGTTCAGCATGTTTTCCGAACTAAGGCAGTTCCTTCGGGCTAATTCAGCACATATAGAGCCAACCTTTTTGAGCATTTTTAGGAACTGTCTTAACTCAAAGTTCAAACAAATTCGAAGCTTTTAATCGACCATTTTGTAGGCAAATGAATTATTGATCAGATTTGATAAATTTCTAATTTTGGTGATGGTCTGATTGTTAATAATAAAATATTTTAATATATCCATGTTTTTTTCGACTGATATATAAATGCCGTATATGCCATAATTGGATCTTTTGACCCCCTTTCATTATCTAACTTAAAAATTAAAGAAAATGATTAATGCTTACCATCTCTAAACTTGCTGAAGTCGATGTTTCTAGGGTCCAGTTTTTCTCCTAGACGCACAGCTACTCTTTCACTCACTTCTACCTGATAATACAGCTCATTTTTCAAGTTTTTTTTATTGGCTCAGCCTACAATAATAGTTTTCATAAGGCGCAAGAAGAGTTGAGGATTCTGCCTAGCCAGTCTGAAACTCTGCAGTTGAAACCCGGAGAGGGCATTCGAATCCCAGGTATTTCCACATCTACAGGAAATCTCATTTGGGGTAGTCAGGGCGTTGTTCACTTTGAGGTACTTCCGGCAATTCTTTGGGCGTTCTTCTTTCCCAGTCTACTCGCTCAAACACATCTGCAAAAATTAGCAATACTTTAACATCTAAAACTTTTTAGAAACCTACCAATGCCAAATCAATTGTAAAATCATCCCATCTGTACTTGCCTTCAGTCATGCACAAAATAGTAAAATTAAGGGTAAGAATATTAGCGAGCATCATAGACAAACATGCAGTTCCTAATACTAAAACAACCATTCGAAAACGCCCTTCCGACAGCTCTTTTTGGTAGTAGTTGCTACCATTTTCGGTTCTGTTACTAAATGGTAAAGTTTTAGATTGGTATAATTGGAGTCACAGTGAATACAGTAAAGTCTCGATATAACCTGCTAAAAATCAAAAAAATTGACAGGGAGAAATTATGACAAATTTATTCTGTCTGATTGCGGAACAAGGACAGTATTTCTGTCTAAAGTGAAATGGATGGCTACATTTTTTAAAGCTTAATGCTTTTTTTACGCGTATAGCTTAATCACGAGCTAGGCCGGCCAATATGCTAGAAAAAAACTTGAAAGTGCGTGTAAAAACACTGTTGCATTCATTTTAGGTCAAAACTGAGCTCATGCCAAAATTATTGCAACATTTCGGAAGTGCAGATGATTTACTTTTGAAAGTTTGCATTTCAAGAAATTATTCTTTACAATTTTGCCCTAGTTTTCAAGACTTTTATGAGCATCTTGGTGATCTAAAAATGCAATCAGATCTATGTTTACTTTAAGAATGTGAGCCAGTAAATCAAATCGAATTAAAGCGACCATTTTTTGTAATAAAGTAATTTAATTATTATTAAACAGAGTGTTTTTTAAATTAAAATTGCTTGAGTCTGTATAAATTTTTCAAGCTAGACACATTGTAGTTGTTTGAAAGCCCTGACCTAATGATTGACCACCCACTTACTGAGCTCATGGACTAGCACTTTTCAGTTTCTTTGATAAAAAAAATCCCCGCGAAAAAATAATTATAAAGAATGAAATCATTTTGACAGGCTCAAATTATTTTGCGCTGTATTAACAGTTTTGCACTGATTTGTAGCGCAATTTCAAAGTTCACTGAAATTTTCCAAGATTAAAACAATTTTATTTTTTTAAAGCACTCTGTATAAAATAGTAGTTCCTTAATTTTTTTTTTGAATTTTCATGTTAAATGTAATCAATATAATTTTTGAAAGTAAACATGAGTGTTGGGACTTTATTTGGATAGCTGAAAACACGGTGGATAATAAACATCCTAACATTTTTATTTTAAAATCAATAAAATTAAAAATTCTTTCCTTTTTTAAAAATCATAAAAAGTAGTCATAGACTAGCAGTAGTAATGTATTAAGTGAGATGACCTTCGCACACACATAACCACTTTACACTCTTGTCTTTCTCCCTCTTCCACTTTTTTTCCTGTAAAATGTGTCCAAATAGAGCAAAGATTTGGGGTTGCTCGTAATTCAGGCATTCACCAATCAATGGGACCACTCATAAAAATCTGGGTAATAGAAATTTTTTGAATAGAACTAGTGAATTTTATTGCACCGCCCTATTGCAAGTTAGTGGTGATGCGAGAACATTGAGACGACCGGTTCCTGGAGGATACCATTATGAGTCCAGCAGAGAGCGTGTAAATTGGGTGTGAAAGGGTGCAGATCACACATATATCTCTGACCTTAAAAAATGATGTAGTTTAGTGCAAAATAGGTTAATCCGGCCTAATTTTTGGATGCATTAGTGTTTTTTAATGAAAAAAGCATGGAAAAAAACAAAAAAAGTGATAGGTGTTGAGCATAATTAAAGAAATTCCTACCATGGATGTCAAAACAGCTAAAAATCTGAAAAGGCACTTTTTATCTGTTTTAGCCGTATTACCGAGCGTTTACTGTTACAGTCAACCCTCGATATAGTGGCCCCCGATATAGTGGCCCCTTTGGCCCTATTTGGTTGGATTTGACCAAAATATAAGGAGTTAGACCCTCGATATAGTGCCCCCTCGATATAGTGGCCCCTATGGCCGGTCCCGACTAAGAAAACATACCCTCGATATAACGGCCCCCAAGGAAAACATCTGATTTTAATCGCAAAGTAGTTAGTCAAAAACCTATTTTTATTAGTATTTTCAATTTTTATCGTTTTCAAACCTACACCATCTACAATGTTTATTCATATCGTTGTGAATATTACTTTCTGTCTCTTGGAAAACAGCAGAAGTAGGTCGTAACAAAGAGCTGTAATAAAAAGGGATGCTTATTGCCAAGGGGAATATTTTTGAGTCTGAAAATAGTGTTTACCAGCTAAATTTGAGAAAAATTGACACGAAATAGTTAAAGTCGAAAAAAATATTCTTCGACTGAAAATCCACTACCGAACCCACTGCCAACTTTTAGCGGATTCAGATGCTCCTACCAATGAGGCTATTTCACTTTAACTAGACTATTACGTTTTTTTATTTATTACTGGGAGATTGCCCAACTAACCTCTCAACAATCGGTTCTCAAAATAGAGGGTATCGATTTATCACTGAAAAATGGTACTAACTGTGAAATATTAAGGTATTGAATAAGTTCATAGCTTCAGTGGTTTATAGTTAAAAAGGTCGACCCTCGATATAGTGGCCCCCTAAGACAATTTCGTAAAGAAAAACTCGATATAGTGGCCCCCCGATATAGTGGCCCCTCGATATAGTGGCCCCTATGGCCGTTCCCGAGGGGGCCACTATATCGAGGGTTGACTGTAATAGTTTTAATTAAACGCGATAAGACCAATAGAATAAGTCCGTATTATCTAGAGTCCACTGTATTATTATTTTTCAAATAATTAGGAAAAATGTTTAGCCAAAATAAACGTGCGGTTTTTACAAGCACTTTTTCGAAAACAAAAAACTTGCTAAAATAATAATAAAAAAAAGTAAAAAAAGTTGCAGAGAACTCCCTGAAGCTTACACGTTTTTATAATTAGTTTACTTTGGTGTAGCCAAGAGGCATGCGTCCAAGCCAATTTTCTGTCTTTTATTATACATATCTTAGCCTTTCCTCCATTCTGCAAAACCGAATCTGTCTACTGATGCTACCGGCTTTTTTTGCAAATGGTGTAAGTATTCAAAGTAGGGCTTTCAAACATCTTTATTTATATAACTCCAAAAACTTATTTTTCATAATTTGAAGTCAAAATCTGAAAAGAAATAAGCACTGGATAAAATAGGCTATTTCGAATCTATTTATTTCTTTGAAAAACTAAAATAATAGAAAAATGTATGCCAATTCTGACAGAAATTAGTGTGTCCCATAAATTTAGTCTTAAAACGTACACTTTGCCAACCCCACCTGGATCAAACCATTTATCAGGGCTCCGAATCGTCCTTTTTAAAAAGATTTGTCCTTTTTTGGCACCCAAATCTTTTTTTATTTTTGAAAATTCAGTCAAAGTCATTTTTTTCCGCTTCAAAATGGCAACAAGCCCTGAATAAAATGAGCCTTTTACTTCAAAACTAGTCAAAATGTCCTTTTTTTACCCAAATGTCCTTTTTTTAAATTTTTCATTCGGAGCCCTGCCATTTATGTATAAGGTGGTTGCGATATGAAGTTAATTTTTCAAGCATGACCAAAGTTTGATTTAGAGTTTAACAACGTCTTTTCATAATGTTGTAGCGTAGCGTAATAGCTACAAAATCTATCACAGAATGATGTTTAAAAATTCTAGTTCTGAGATATATATTTTGTAAAAAATATTCTTGGAAATATGGCCGAAATACGAAAAACTATAAAAAAACTCGGATTTTGTTGAGAAATCGATTTTTTATAAAATATCTATCTCAGAACTAGGATTTCACTAGAAAGATGATGTTAAAATGCTAAACTCTAAATCAAATTTTTTCATGCTTGAAAAACACCCTTAATTTTGGTCACCTGGTTACTCGGATGCGAGATTAATTTCGGGGCTGATTAATCATTGAACGAAACGGTTCTGGTGGAAAATTGGGTGCCAAAATATGCTTTAGTCGACCAGTTGATTTTCATGAAAAAAGCTTAATCTTTCTTGTTCATTATGGTCGTAGTGATATTCTAATTGTGGTGATCAGACTGATTATGGTTCACTTGGTTCCTAAAAAACAGCACACCAAACTAGTTTTCATGAAAAAAATCAACAGGAGTGATTAAGGCATATTTGGCATCCTATTCTCCACTAGAACCATATTGAGACTTAGTGACACAGTTATGGTAAATATGTGACAATTCATGTCTTTCGAAAAATGAATTTTCTAAAAATCGACCAGGCTTTCAAAAACGATAAAAAAAACTACACTAGCGAAAAGAAAAACTATGGTCATTCTAAAAAGCAATAGTAAGCCAAAAGTGTATGATGAGGATGAAAAAAGATTGATCACATCAAAGTTCCTGCTTGTTTTAGTTGCTTCTCATTTGTTCTTCTTATCTTCTCTGCTTTTTTACTGATTTTTATTGCTTGCCAGTTTTTAGTAGCAGTGGCTAATATTACTTCAAGTGGGTTTTGATGAAGCGACAAGCATGTGTATAGCCAACGCCATGCTTTTAGCTTTTTTGTTTAACAAAACAGCTGTTTTGACAGCAAAAGGATCCGTTTTTTTTAATTTAAGGTGCTTTGAAAAAAATAAAAAGCACGTCCCTATATTTTTGTTATCTTAAAGGGCATGCCAGTGCCCGACACGGAGGAAATGCGAAGACCAGCATTTTTTTATTTCTTGATCAAGTTTTACTGGCGTTCTCATCTAAACTTTTAAAATTTTCTGCCTAGTTTTTAAAAGTAGTATAGGGTTATCAATCTTCCGTCACTGTAAGAACATAACATCGACCTCGACTCAGACCTGCACCTACACCTGCTCGTTGTAAGAGACCTTAGTCTTTATGGTCAACATGGAATTCTGCATGAAACGCATAGTTTGGCATACTCAGCCTTCTTGTATTTATCGTAAGACTAATTTTTCGATAAACGTTGACAAAACTTTTTTGTCCGTTTTTAATTTGCTCAAGAAAAAGGCTAAAATGTGTATTTTGTGATATCGCTATAATTTAAAATATTTTTATTTGACTAGTTTTTCCTAGGACTTCAAACAAATAAAATGTAAAGCACAAAATATAAGCTGACTGCACCGGTTAATCAACACATCTTTACATAAATAAGTCTTGTTTTAGAAAAATTTCTGTGGCACTGATTTATGTATTACACTTGTTTGACTGTGGAAAATACTATGTTCTGTTGCAACTAATCTCCTTCAGGACGACATCACCTAAATGCCCATAAAAACTGGTTTGAAAGAGAGTCACTAATAAATAGATAAATTTTTAAAATAACAATTTGTTTCAATGCTTTTATCGTGAACAGTAACCTAGATTTGATAGCTCAAAATAATTTGCTGCTCACTGTAAACTCTCTAATTATAGAGCTGACCCAATAATTTTTCGGCCCTTTAAAAATTAGAAACATTTTTGGTCGATTTCGAAAATTTCAGGTGCTCAAACAAAATTTAAAAACTGAAATCAATAGTGCTTATGCGAGTTAATAAACGCAATGAACAGATTCGCGAAAATATTGATTCTAATATTATACCGCATAAGAACCCAAGTTTACTATTTTCAAAGATCTTTTAATTGAACTTTTTAAATAAATTTCTAATTATTGTATATATAATCGATCTCAATGGGTAATTTGATTCAGAAACGTCGATTGCTTGTTATGGCTCATTCACGGATTTCGACTTAGACTGAAACTAAAGGGTGTCCTTAGAGCTCTCTTAAAGTTTTTAAAGCCATACAGAAAACGTTAGATGAACATGAGGGGTGGTCGGTGCAGAAAGAAAACATGCGAAAAACGATTGAAAGATAATTTTCAGTCGTTAAAGGCCGAAAATTCAGTCTAAGTCTCACTGCGTGAAAATCTCAGACTGAAACTTATACTGAGACTAAAAGGTAATCATTTAGCCAAAGTAGTCTAAGTCGCAGTCCGTGAACGAGCAACTAGATTCTACTAAAGTTTTGCTCACCTCTTCTGTCGGCTTGCCTCTTTCCAGTTGCTTCAAACGCTCAGCCAATGAGTCATTGAATTGAGCCTCATGACCTGGAGATATTACATCAAGTACTTGTCTGGCATTGCCAAAGTAGCGAGTGTGCAATTCTACCTAGATTTGACGTTGTAAAGTGGGCTCATGATCAATTCACAAATTTCGTTTAAAATGTGATCTAAGCCAAGTTACTAACCTGACTATAATCTCCGTTCATAGAGTCAGTGTGTTGGGAAGCAATACGCCAGCCTTTAAGAGTTAGCTCCAGGGTAAATGGGTGATCTCAAACACAAATTATTAATAAAATTAACGGAATTCGGGCAAAGCAAACCTTCATAAGTCTTAATGTTGACAAAAATGAGATCCTGAGTGCGCGGCAGGATCTCAGACACAGAAATTGACTTGACTGAGCACGCCAACTCATGAACAGCTGCAATGGCCTCTAGCTCTAGAGATCCAATAACCATATGCTGGCTAGATGCTCGGGCATCATTGTCCGCTTGCAAATGTCTTTTTCTGTTGGCACTGGCGATGTCTTCCAGGGATAGGGGCGATCTTAGCCATAAGAATTACTATATTCAAGTAAAAAAGCATCCAACCCGATGCAGCTGCTAGACTGTTGAAAGAAAGACTGAGAGAGCTTATGAGGAGTGATACACGGTTTATTGCAGTCTTCTCGTAGATAGGCAGCTACTCCATTGGGTTCACTGAATGTGAACTGAGTTGGAGCATTCAAACCGCCTGAAATAGCTACGTTTAATTTTTCTTAGATGTTTAAAAAAATGTGGTCGTTTTTAAAATGCTATATTTTCAAAGTATCTCAAAATGATTGGTCCTCCTTCCTTTATACTCATTTTTATTAACAATTTCAAGCCTAAAATCAGGGCTCTCATCTCAAAATTTCAAAAAAGTGAAGTAGAAACAAACAAAGTAGAATGTGGTCGTTTAT
The DNA here is from genome assembly GCA_004194705.1 of Ditylenchus dipsaci. NCBI lineage: Eukaryota > Metazoa > Nematoda > Chromadorea > Rhabditida > Anguinidae > Ditylenchus > Ditylenchus dipsaci. Next base: position 179,074 of record SADC01001378.1, on the reverse strand, counting down.
TTTGTCAAAAAGTGTCATTTTACCTAGTGCTTGTTGAGATTTGAGTACCAAAAATGAAGATTTGACTTACAATCTCTAAAATTCTAAAGACTAGGGTCCCGAATAAAGTTGAAAATCTTTTCAAAAAAGTAGGGATGAGAGGGCTCTGCCCAAAATGAACTTTTTTGCCAATATGCACTTTTTGTAAATTAGCGACCAACCTGTCATGACTGGACTATGTGCCCTACTCGATTGATACACTTGGGCTGCCGACTGCCAGCGAGCCGAGCTATAAAGCATGAGGCTGACCGTTTACAACAATTTTTTATTCGCTTACTCTTGCTGACGATACAGCGGACTAACCCCGAGTGAATCCGCTAAGGCATTTGCATTAAGAGCTGTGCTAGCCGGCGTTCTGGAAACCGCCTTGTTTCCATCTGTCAGGCAGGTGACACAAGCTGGAGTTGAAGAGTTCGTGGAAGAAGTGTTCGGAGAAAACGACATTTTGCGGCCAATATATCAGCTCATTGTTCAACAATATTGAAAACAGGAACAAAAATATTTTTTATTCACACAAAGGTTTTAAGTCTTTAAAAATGCGGCAAATTTGAAAAAAAGAAATCTTTGAACTCAATAAAATCATATAGGCCCACAGAATATAGGTAGCACTGCTTGGTTTCCAAGAAGTTTTTTTTTATCATGCATGGCAAAGGCGATTTTTTTAGGATAATTGATATTTTTATATTATATTTCAATTTTATCTTTGTTCATCTTTTTTACGTTTATACCTTTCCTTATTAAAGGGGTACACATCGAGATGTGAATATTTTGAACTCTCAAGTTCGATTCCCAGTGGGTGCACACCCTTTTTTATCTCCGTTAATTTACAAGCTTGGTGTCAAAATGATTCTCAGGTTCTTGGCTATCCAACAAAATCATCACACCTTGATTTTACAACATCTGGAGCTGATTTGTAAGCTAAGACCTGTTAAATTTACGAAAATCGATCGTTTTGGTGTTTTTTCTTCGACTGACTTCTTTTCTACAAATAAAACGTTTCATATACTAAAACATAGCTAAAATTCTGGGCTTTCATTTGAGCTATAAAACAGAAAAAAACCAATACTTAGTTACAGATAGAATTTAAAAAACATCCAATGATATCCAATTCGATGCACTCCATCCCAGGGCCGTTACAGAAATTTCCAGTATTATTTTGGCAGTGGCGTTTTTTTGCAATTTTAATTTGCATGATCATTCACAACCATACACTCAAAATGTATCCCTGCTTCTAAGCGTCATTTTCAGTATGTGGTTGTAAATGATCATGTGAATTAAAATTGCGAAAAAGCGTCAGTTCCAAAATAATACCAAAATTCTGCCTCTCGAAAATACTCTTTTGTTGCTTGGTCAAACCTTCGCTAGCTACCTTGTTTTCCCGAAGTGATTTTGGTGTGTGAAAATTTATAATTGGTTCTCCATGAAATCCTGTTTCTAAAAAGTCGATAGCGCGTTAAAAAATAAATAAAATTTATAGAGGTTCAGGCCATATAAAACTAAATAAGCATCATTTAGCTGGTTTCATTTCATTTTGATGGTCATTTGCATGAAATACCAAAATTAAGGTAGTTTCTAGCAGCAAAGTAGTGCTGTAAATGATTGCAATTGACTTCTCGATAGTTTTAGGCCCTAGAAGTGAGTTAATGCGCGGTAGATAATCTATGACGCGGTAGATAATTTTTAATTATTTTGTCAGTAATAATCAAAGTTTCATCTTCTGGGAAAGAATGTGTGGCATTTTTAGTCGTATAATGGGCAATAAAAAATTATTGTAACTTTGACGACTTACGGTAGAATTATATTCTATAGGTAAATGCATTAAATGAAGTTTCTGTACAATTATTCAAAAAAAGTAAACACGCAAAACAATAAATATATTTAAATTATAAGTGAGATGTCTGTGGACCAGTAACAGAATAACTTCTTTGTCTCTTGCACACACATTTCAAACAAAACACAACTAAACTAAATTGTAGCAGAATACAGCCTATAACCAGGTAGGCAACAGCTTGGCACATGTTTCCTCTACCTAGTACCATTTTTCTAGTCAAGATCACCCTTTTTTGTCCGCTGTAGGCATGCACTGGAAAATCTACAAGAAAAGTGTTATTTGTATTGTATCAAAGGACCATTGAGGTCTACGACAACAAGAATTTCGTAATTTGAATTAGCGAGGGGCAACTATTTACTCCAAAAATGCACGAAATTATTATTTTTAACGATAAAGTGATTAAAAATAGAGATAAAATTATTTTTTGCATGAAGTTTTAGAAAAACTTACGTAAATCTTTTAAAATTACCATTGAAATTTTTTTTTAATTTCGTGCAATTTTCGTGTAAAAAGCTGTCCACCGCGTATTTGAAATACATAATTCTCGTTGTCGCAGACGGCAATAGTCTTTTAAAAGAGATTTTTTGGTTTTGTTGAATATAAGACATGTTTGTTTGACGTGTTAAGTATAAAAATTTCAAAAAGTCTAAAATAATTTGAGCGCTACTCGGTTTTTAAAACCCCCCGCCCCAAACTCCTCCTCGGTTGTACAGCCTCCCCCCCCCCGATAACTTTTGGGCTCAGAAATTAGGCTTAGCCTTTAGGCTTCGGGTCCTAGGCATCAGGCTTAGGGACAGCTCGTACTAATTTCAGCATTTTTCAAAAAAGTATAGTTTTGGGGTACCTGAAAAATTATTGGGGAAGGGAGGGGGGGGTATAAAACCGAGTAGCTCTGGGAGAGAGAGGGGGCATTAAACGAGTAGCGTCATACTTTGGGTTAAAAATTAAACATACTGTTTTTTATCCGAAGCACATATTTGCCTTTAGGAAGTCCTCTTGCAAACGCTTCAGAAGATCTATCCAGTTTTCTGTAAATCTTGCGAAAACTGGGAAGAGGTGAAGTCTCCATCCAAATAATTAAGTCCAAGTTCTGAAGTGCCAAGCCTGTTTCAGCATCTCCCAAGTCTTTGATAGACCTTTGCCAAGTGGCTGGCTGAACAACATGCTCAAATCCAGGACAGGGGGTATATTTACAAAGCTTTGGGTTGCGATACTTTCGTTTTCTAAGCTTGTCTACATTGATGCCTTTAGGGGTGAGAGGTACTAACTTAAAATTCTGCAGCAGCTCAAAACTGTCTAAAATTCAAATTTATATAACTACTGCCCAACGTTTAAAATCGACAAGACTATACCATTAAATAGAGATCCAGCCACCACCCCACAAGGAACTACCGGACTACCCTCATTTTCATTATAATAATTAGGTGAATTTTGCTGACAATGACCTATAGACGACACCTGTCCAACTAGTTGGGAATCATCGCGAGATCTGAGGTAGGCTCTAGAGTTCTGGAAAAAGCCATCTAGTCCATAATGCAATTCTATATCACCCTCAAATTCACTCGTAAGTTGAAAAATATTCTACAAACAAGTGTAAGCAACCAACATCGAAATCTTGATCAAGTGTAAAGTCGACATCACATAAATTCATGTTATAGAATCGGCAATTAGTGTAGTCAATGACTACTTCTGTACCAGCTACCTCAATTTTAGGAATACCAGTATTTCTTTGGAAATGTGGGTATTTATTGTTTAAAAAATAATCTACCTTGACTAGACAATATGTAAAGGAATGTAGAAAGTGACAAACAAATAAGTCCAACTAAGAAAGTGTATGGAAGGACGCTACGGAAATCGTACACAAAGCGATAGGTAGATAGCTTTTGTTGAAGCCAAACAAATTCTGAAATTTTTCATAAATTTGTGAAGCTGAAATTCATGTTTTTTTATATACAAGCTGAACTGATTTTGAATTTTTTTTTGACAAAAAACATGCGGTTATGGCCTTTTTTCATTTACAAGCAAGAATATTTTACCAAAATCTGTTTTACTTTTTACAACTTTTTGTATTTTTATAGAAAGACAACCTCTAGGTCGATTAACAGGCCCCCTGTTCTTGGGTATTCTAAAAAATAAAATTTATTATAATATAATTATAAAAAAGCAATGGCACACTAACCTCGGCAGAAAATATTGCAGCATTACAAGTGCAAATTTTTTGACAAGAACCTGACTTGAGATCAATCACCTGCATTTCCCGAGAAACAGAAAGAAAATAGCTTGTAGAATTGACACACAAGCTATGAATATACCCTAAAAAGAGTGAAAATTGTATTTATTTTTAACCTCAGCTCTATTGAACAATGCTAGATTTTTGCCAGTATTTTTGTAGATTATACAAAAAAAAGCAAAAAATACTGCACTTATATTCGATTGGGGGGGGGGGGTTGAGGCAAAGAAATTACAAAAAATTTGACCCTGCACGACCCAAGCCATCAACTTTTATCCAAAGTATTTCTAAACAACTTATATAGACTCAAAATGGCCTCAGGAGCTCATAAAAGGCATTTTTTGAGTTTTGGTCAATGAAAAATTGAGTTTGAGCATTTCGAAATTTCAACCTTTCGAATGTCTTATTATGTTTTTCAATATGGGCCGTGGCAAAAAGAGACTCTATATAATATACTTAGGTAAGTGAGTGCGTGCATCTCTAACTCTCCGAAGGGGGCGCACGGGGCTTGGTTGATTGGGGTTGAGATGCGCACACCCACTTACCTTAGACACAAATCTCTCGAAAGTGACTCTGGATGCATGAAAAAGGCGGTAGGCCCCAGTATTCAAATTTATGTTTAAGATCTTTCTTTTTGCACTAAATAGGCCTCTTTTGCTACTTTCCACCCCAATACAGCCCTAAATCCCTTTTAAAATAGTCCAATAGGGTACTTTCAAGTGACCTCGTAACTCAATTTTTTATAGGCCAAAACTCGAAAATAATGCCTTTTTTGAACACATGAAGCTATTTTAGGTCGATATATGGTGTCTGAAGAACACTTTAAAAAAATTGGGGGAGCTTATAATCCAAGTAGCGCGAAAACTTTTATATCCCATAAAATGGTTTTTAGAATGCCTTAAAACCAAAAAATAAGACAAGAAATAGTTGATAAATGCCTTTATTAAGCCACTCATCCGGCCCTTCAACGCGAGGATTTCCGACTGTAACGTTGGACTATCTGCGGTTTTAGAACCTGCTGAGCACGATTATCGCAAAATCGGACCTCCGAACTTATGTTTACTTTTATGGTTTAGACTTATAACTGTAAAAAGTTAATTTCATTATAAAATTCCTAACAGCAGGTCGAATCAGCAATGTTAAGTTTAACTTAAGAAAAACAGTAATATTATAAATACATGGCATTAAAATCTAACCTTTTGTTTACTTTTAATGACAATTGCTCTGATGATCTTTTAACATATTGATTTATAACAAGCTTGACAATAAATTACAAAAAATATAATTTTATTTGCGAGAATAGTTCTTATCGAATAGACATCAATAGCTATTGCTAGACTATGAAGCGGGTGTATGTCTCGTCAGGCCTGCTGCCATTTCTCTTTTCAATAAAGCAATCATAAAATGGTGTGGCAGACACAGTGTGTCTTCTTTTTTATCGAAAAATCATACCGCAATAAGCAAAATAATCTTTTAGTTGCTGTAAATTTTTAAGCAAAAACATTACATTCTGAATTTTTTCAACACAAAGAGCCTTCGTTAAGGTTAATCATTTTTTTGTAGCAAATTTACTTTTTTTATGGCAAAAATGTTTCTTCTGTAGCTAAGTTTTTTTTGTAGCTTATTTACAAATTTGCTACAAAAAGAGTATATTTGCCACAAAAAAGGGACGCAACAAACTCGCCAACAAAAAACTCGCCAACGCAAAAGACTCGCCAACGGCAAATCTCGCCGACGGCGAAACTCGCCAATGGCAAAACTCGCCAACGCCATAACTTGCCAACGCAAAAAACTCGCCAACGGAAAAAACTCGCTAACGGAAAACTCGCCAACGGCGAAACTCACCAACGAAAAAGTCACCAACGCAGAACTTGCCATTGCGGAACCACAAATATACATTTTAAATTTTTTTTAGGAATTTTTAAAATTTTCTACTTTGCAAAAGAATACTTATATTTATTTCATTTAAGAATATGTGTGTCATGTGAAAATACAATTACAAACTACATCAATAACTATAGCGTTTAAAATTAACTACTATAGCATTGAAGGGAGCGGGAATTTTTTATGCGCATCGTCTAGGCCACAGGTTCAACTAGCACTGGTTGCATGTCTTATTTTTAATCTCCTCCTTATTTTTTTGTTTATAAGTTTTGTGTCTAAATGACCCTCACACCCTTGGCTGTCCAATGAAATAATCAGCGCAGGGTTACACACCTACCGGAGATTATTTATAGTTTAATATAGGTTAAATACCTGAAAATCGATCGTTTTTCGGGGCTTTTTTTTGACTGGGCTGGTTAATATTTGCTGAACTTCCATACACGTCACACATTTCATATGTTTGAATGTAGCCAAGATTTTAGGCTTTCGTTTGAGCTATCATACAGAGAAAAAGATGATATTAAATTACAGCTCAAATTCAGGAGCCATTCAATGATGCCCAATTCCATGCCAATACCCGATCCCATCCTACACAATTCTATAACTCACATGAAATCACAAAATTAGGGCATTTTCTAACAGTAAAGAAGTGCTGAAAACATTCGTAATCCATTCTTAATACACTGCTTGATGGTTTCTAGACCGACAAATAATAAGTTAGCTATAAAAGCTAAACAGATCTAAGGTAGCTCTTAATCCTTGCTAGAGAGTTTCAAGGCCCAGCCAAAGGCTCATAATCCAAAATTTGAGCCATTGTCTCCGAAGAGTTCATGGCGCAGGCAGGAATCCCGGGATTCACCCGGCTGATCGGCATGATCAGCATTTACTACCTATACTTTCGCCTGCACCAAAGTGGCTGGGTTTGTAAGCACCCTCAACGCTAAGAGAGTTAATGCTCTTTGGTATTTATTGGCTCTCAAATAAGTGGCCCTGTTTTGTCCCTTTCCTTCCCAATTCAGCCTTTTCCCTTTTGAAATCACTTTTCCGGTCCTTGCATGGCGAAATTTTTGCATGAAAACGGTTTTTGAGCAGTCATGAAAAAGTAATTTTTGGGGTCATTGGGTGGTTGTGATGCGTTGGCGAGTTTAGCGTTGGCGAGTTTTGGTTGGCGAGTTTTGGATGGCGAGATTGGCCGTTGGCGAGTTTTGCTGCTGGCCAGTTTTCGCTGTTGGCCAGTTTTTGGTTGGCGAGTTTTGCCGTTGGCGAGATTCGACGTTGGCGAGTTTTGGCGTTGGCGAGTTTTTTGGCGTTGGCGAGTTATGGCGTTGGCGAGTCTTTTGCGTTGGCGAGTTCTGGCGTTGACGAGACGGTTGCGTCCCACAAAAAAAATATAAAATTGCCACAGAGAAAATTATAAACCCTTGGTTAAGCATATCTGTCAAATAAATTGCCTAAAGCATAACTAAAAGCAATTTTTGTCAATGTTAATGAGAAGACCAGTGTACATAGTGATGAGTAGGGTAGGATGGCACGGAATTGGAAAATTTGAATGTTTTATGATTTTTAACTACGATTTTATAAATTTGGTCTCTCTATAATAGCACAAATTAAAGCATAGAATAGTAGCTACACATTAGTGCCATCCTACCTTAGTAATAAGGCTACTACAGACCCATACCTGATGAAAACCATACGATTTGGTCTTAAAGAATTTGAAGATAATTTTATTTTGAAGCAGGGCTCGGATTTCAAATGTTTAAAAATAAGGACATTTTAGGGTATTTTGGCGTAATATGCTATTTTATCCAGTGCTTATTGCTCTTTTGCTGCTGAAAAATAAGATCTAAGCGTGTCACGCATTTAACCCATCAACCCGTGTAAACTGAAAATTTCCATACTACTGTATTTCCTCTAAAAAGCCCCTTGAGGCCTTTTTATTCAAACCCCCAACTTTCGGAAAAATTTGAGGTCGGTTTTGAGATTTTTGGGTGGAAATCGAAAGATCAGAATTGGTAAAGCTCTTAGGAGTTAAGAAAACGCAACAAACAGCGATGTAAAATTCTTGCTCTGTGCTGAGGTGCAGGTTCCTAAAGTCAGGGGGCCTTTTCAGAGGAAATACGGTAATCAAAAAACGAAAACAAGCCAGAAAGCACACCTTGTTAGCTGCAATAAGCTAATATGACACCGCCTCCTTCTTTCGGTGCTTTGGATGCTCTGGGAGTAAAACATCCAACAGTCGATTGCCTCTTCTCGAGCTTGCTCGTGCATCCTTCTTGAAGACTACGAGCAATACTAGACTGGGATATCGGCTCCAAAGAAGCGAAGGATTCACAGAGAGGCTGATGCTGGGCTCTTGGGCAGAGTTCAGCGCTATTGTCAAAACAACACCATCGCATACCTTCGCTTATTTAAATCAGTTATTTCTTTGGACAGACACTCTCACACCAAATCAGGGCAATGGGCTGATCAGTTTCCTTCCACCTCTACAAAACAAGTACGTTTTCCCTGGACAACATTCCTGAATAAAGTCTTCCTCCTGCTCCTGTCCATTTGTTTTGATAAGGTATTGATTTGTGAGGCTAGGATGGCGAGAGGGCAACCAACCAGTCGATTTTCATTCAACTACCTGCTTTTTGCTACTCTGACTATACAGCCAGTTGATCCTTTAAAATTATGCAAATTCACATATCGTTGACGCCTTTTTTAAATTGTATGTCTCTTAGTCGCAATTTTTCAATGTGATGCTATTTATTTATTTTTTTAGGCTTGGGGGTAGGCCAGCGTACAGAAAGTGTGACTAATAAAGAGTTTGCGCACATTTTCCGGGGTCTGGGACAAATATTTGGGCGCTCTTTACTTGTGTTTTAAAAGGCATAAGTTTTGGGGGGGAGGGGGATTATTCTATACTAGCGTCGAATTTTCTTTTGCTTCCGGCTTTTTTAGAATTGTTGAAAATTGCTTTGCGGCTCCGATCCATATATTTTTCCTTAGATTTTCCTTTATATTTTCCTTTTAACAATTAAACAGCGGCTCAGTTTGGCACCTTGTGAATATTGATCAAGTTTTCAGTTTCTTCTGTCTTTCTGTGTTATAAATAAAAATAGCTACGATAATTTCTTTACTATTTTTGCTTTCGAGCTTTTTTCAAATTACAAAATAATATTTAGTCGGCTGCAATAGATTATAGTCCAGAAGTCAATTTGTCAAAAATGCAGTCCGTCCAAAATTCAATTCTTCCAAAAACTATTTTGAATGGCAAAATCAAGGCGAGGGTAATTCCAAAGAATAATTATAATCAACAAATGCATGAAAAAGCTCTTTTTGCCAGCTCCAGTGACTATACCTTTATATAAGGTGGTTTACGGTCCTCCCCTAAGGGAGGACCGTAGAGGCTCCAAAAAGTGGTCATAGTCACTTTTGGGAGCATTGGTCACAATGAACTGCTGTTACAAGTTTGAACGAATTGAGTGTTGGACAAATTAATATTTGGACAAATTGACTTACGAAGATCTGACTTTGGAAGAAATGCCACTGCACCATTTAAAGGACCATAGCTGTCACCGACAACCAGAATTTCAAATGTTTGTATTCGCGCGGGACAGTTCTCTTTCGTCTCGCATTGTACTCTATTGACTTGCTTCGAATGACTCAAAAGAGTACAATGAATGACGAAAGAGAAGTGTCCCTCGCGAAATCAAACATTTGAAATTCTCGTTGTCGGCGACGGCTATGGTCCTTTAATCGAAGGAAAATGCATGCAAAAGCTGCTTTTCGTTATTTTTGACTAAAAGCGAACATACATTTTCTTTTTGCAGTATTTGTCGCGCGACATTTTCCCTAGTAAGGGAAAATGTTGTCCGGAAATCGTCGTGTGACATTTTCATTTATTGGGGAAAATGTCGCACGACAGTTTCCGGAATAAAGGAAATTGTCGCACGACACATAATGATTGTTTGACTTTTTCTCACCATTCAGACTACAAGTCAGTCTAATTTTTTAGAACAGCTTTCGTCATGCCATCCTGAAGCTGATCCTGAAAAAATCAGAACATTCTGTGTTTAAAGGGGCATACCCGCGCTAATAAGAGGTGGTGCCCAGAAATTCAAAAAATTTTCCCAAACATTTAACTTATGTGCGGATTTTTCAACTTGGTTTCTAACATAACAAGGCCTGAAATTTAATTTTAGGCGAAGTTTTGTTAGAAACCAAGTGGAAAAGTCCGTACAGAGATTCAATGATTATGAAAATTTTTGAATTCCCGGGCACCATCCCTTATTAGCGTGGGTATTCCCCCATTAAAAAAAGGATTAAAATACAATGACTAGATAGCCCCTTTTATGAAATAAAGGAATTTGTCGCGCGACAAATACTGAAAAAAAGGAAAATGGAAGCTACTGTCATATACCCCCCCCCCCCAAATAATTTTTCAGGTACCCCAAAAACCATGCTTTTTTTTGGAAAAATGGTAAAATTATTACGTGTTGTCCCTGAACCTAATGCCTACGCCCGAAGCCTAAGGGCTAAGCCTAATTCCTAAGCCTAAAAATTATTGGGGGAAGGGTGTATATTACAGGAGGGTTTTTTTATGGTGGGGGGGGGGTATAGTACAGTAGCGCCGGAAAATATCTAGTTGCCGTGGTCAACTTGTGTGAATAGAAATTTCTTTGATGGGTGGCGCAGTGGACAAGCGTTTTGACTTAAAATGCTGTGTAGGTTCGACCCACTTGGTGGCACGCTATTATTTCGGCTTACTTGGCAAATGCATGAGGGTAATTTGGGTCACTGATCTCGAATATGGCGTCAAGAAGTCGAATTGCCCCTATATATTTGCCAAGCAAGTCGAAATAATAACGCGGCAGCAGGTAGGGTCGAGCCTGCAGACCATTTTAAGCAAAAAAACACATTAACGCTTATCTATTGCTCCATGCAGAAAGGATATTGCTAGTCACATAAGTTGGCCGCCCCTTTATAATCTTAGTCGATCAATAAAAATACTTAACGTTCAATAAAATCCCACCAAACCTTACTGATAATCCCCTTTTTGCACCCTTTATCTTCTTTTCTTCAACTTCCCGTCTCATCATCTCCATGCAAAGCCTACAGCAACGTGATCATTGATTGTCAAGCACGGCAAGCAGACAGTCCCTTGCGCAACAAAAAATCTCTATTCTACACTGCCTCACCTCCAGTATGCCCTTGCATAGCGAAAAAAAAACGCCCTTAAAGGGATAGTGATCGACCGCAATATTTGTGTGTGGATTTTCCCTTTCTTGACATGCCCTGTGTCTACCCCTTGAATCATACACAGCTGAATTACCTTGCCCTCTTTTTACTGAAGAGAGAACAATGGTTGGAGCAGCAGCATATAAATGTGTGTGTAAATATTTTGATGATTCCCCTTTTTTGAACTTGAATAGTAGTAGTAACAATAACTTTGGGTGTTATTGTTGAGGACTAAGAGTAGTAGGGTTGAAGTAGGAGTAGTATTTTGTAAGAGGGATTTGAAGAGGTGATTGTCAGCAGAGGATTGCTCCAGAAGGTCCCAAAAGAGCATGGATTATGGCTTGAGCAGTATGTTGGTAGAAGTTGCATGGTATTATGTCAAATGGTATTATGTTTTGGAAAAGGGATCACAACATTTTGAAATTTATTTGGGCGTTAAAATTATGCGGATAATTTAGTGATTAGAAAATTGGTTTACTTTGGGGTCCCAATTCAAAATGGACATGTTGACATATTATCATTGCTGATGTTTATTGATTTTCGAGCACCAAAAATAAATATTTTGACGTAAAATCCTAAAAATTCTAAAGATTTCGGGTCTCAATTAAGGAAAAATGTACAAATAAATAAAGTTTCGGAGCCCTGGTTAACTTGGTTGGACATTTTGTGGTTTTTAATTTTCAATTTTGTCATTAGAGTTGTAAGCGGTCTAAAATTAACCTTCACCTCCGCCTCTGAACCATGGTGCGGAAATCAACAAAATGAAGAAACACCAATAAAAATTCAAACAAGTATTAATTTTTGACCATAATTTATTGGTGTTTTATTGGTTTTGTTGGTGTTTTGTTGGTGTTTTGTTGGTGTTTCATTGGTTTTATCGATTTTATTGGTGTTTTATTGGTTTTTCATTTTTGTCGATTCTGACCCTTTCTTACCCAATTTTTTGGCTGTGGTAACTGTAAGTATTTCTAAAGTTTACTCTAAGCATATCAAAAAGTTACCTCAAAGATGCAGTACCAGCTTTGTTAAAAATCTTTTTACATCCTTCTATATAGCAGACCACCATTTCGGAGTCAAGTCCATTGTCCAGCAGAATGTCGAAGCGATACCCAAATTCTTTACTTCGCGTCCAAGGCAAGGTCGAGTGACGGGTTGGATCGAATATAATCTGAATGTAATTTTTATGAAAAGCTGAGACACCCTAATATGAATTTCCAACATTTTTACGGCGTCCAATTTGAGCCATTGACACTTGAATGAGCTTTCTCACCAAATTTTCTACCTAAACAATAAGAAACGGTCAACAATTCAGTGAAATTCAGCTACAGTCGAGTCTCGATTTAACGTACCCCCTGGGGACCGGCCCTAGTGGTACGTTAAATCGAGGGGTACGTTATATCGGGGGTAAATTTGACGGAGTTTGTTATTGGAGGGACCGACCCAGGGGTACGTTAAATCGAAGGGTACGTTAAATTGGGGGTACGTTAAATCGAGACTCGACTGTAGTATGCAGTGAAAATCAAGAACCAATAAAACAACAATAAAAGACCAATAAAACACCAATAAAATTTAATTTGAAATTTTATTGGTATTTTATTGGTCTCACAAAAAACGAAACGCCACAAAATTTTATTGGTCTCGCTCATTTTGTTGGTTTTCCGCACCATGCTCTGAACCTCCATAAAAAAAATTTCACATCCGCCTCCACCCTCCAGTATAAATTCTCGTTTAACCTGGCCGTCTTTTGGCTTGAAAATTTTTTAACCTCTACTTCTGTTGCGTGTACTCGAATGTGGTATGGTTGACCGAATGTTAGGCAGTTTCTAAAAAAAACACTATTAAAAAATTGTGTGTGAAAAATGCAAAGCGCTCCAAAAAATTATAGATTCAAAGGCAAAATGTAGGATTTTTCCTAATAGCTTGTTCACGTACTTCGAGTTCGTGTTCGACTTCGAGTTCAACTTCGATTTAAGATCAAGGGTGTTCATCTAGCCACAAATCCGAACTCGAAGGTGTTCACGTAATTCGAGTTTGAGTTCGAGATCGAACATGAAAATATTCATGTATATAACTTTGATCACTCAGAATCTCACCCAAAATGGTCGAAAGCAAATGAAAGTTGGTTTTTGGGATTTACTAAAGGGAAATCCAAGTTATATACATAATCACTTTCAAGTTCGACCTCGAACTTGAAGTCGGACTTTAAGTACGTAAATACCTTCGAGTTTGAGTTCGACTTCAAGTTCGAGTTTGGATCATAGGTGTTCCACGTAGCCAAAAATCCGAACACGAACTCGAAGTACGTGAACAACCATAAGACACAAATGGAGTAAAACCAGGGATGATATCTCAAATTCTTGAAAAAAGTACATTTTCCAAAAAAAAAAGATTTTGGGGCAAAAAAGAAGTACAATTCCCGAAACTCAATAAAAGCGCCTTCAAACTTTTTATTTCTACACCGATGAAACACATAACACTTTTCAAACAAATAAAACAATTCAATCATATTTTTCGTTACTTTGAATTTTCCTCCGACGATCTTCCTCTTTCATAAGCAGTTTGTAGACACCTGCGCAATCGATATCGTAATTGACCCGCACTTGGAGAAGAGCCTTGACCGTTTCCACCTGAAAGAGATTCCTTGCGTCTGTCCACTGAGCTTTGCACAACGAAAAAACCCGCTTCACAAAAACATTGGCCAGCTGTATTGAGAGAATAGTGCTCACGAGTCGGTAGAGGCACGGCAGGGAATCGTTGTCCTAAATAAGAAGTCTAAGTTCCGCCACAAAACGTTTGATTGTGAGTCGCGACATGAAACACCAGGCACCTTCGGCAGCAGAAGTTTTGTCATCGATTGCAGTTGGCGCAGTTCGGCTTGGAATAAAGTTTAAGATGGTTCTGAAAGTCCAAACTAATAACAGAAACAAATCAAGTAGAGCGTCGACTGTATATCATCCCTGAGTTAAACTATGAGATGAGGAAACAGGATTCTTTGGAACCGGGACTTTCGGGTACCGAATTTTCGAGAGCGGGCCGTGATATTACGATAAAAATTTTGGGAGATAGCAGGTACGAAACTTAGATTCGCCCGTCCTCATCCCCGTCTTTATTACTGCTCTAAAAGCCGACACCAACACAATCTTTTTGAAAAGTGGGACATGACCATAATGGGACGTACAAGTTCTATGAATCAAATTTGTACCACTTATTTCTTCTAATTATTCTTTATCTTTACAACCAGAAACTTTTTTCAAAAAAGACTTATGATTTATAAGCTCTCACATTCAAGTTTTCCCATGCAATCTATGCATGACACACACAGCCCAGGAGCAGCATCAACGATCTCTTTAATCCTCTACTCCACTGATTTGGAATGACAAATTGCGCCTGCATTTTAATCGATTCTCCCCTCACTCCATCACCCACAAAACAGCGAGATTCCAATTCGCCCATCCAGTTTCCTCACTTTTACTCTTTGTGTATTATGCCAATAAACTTTTTTGATTGTCGCTGAATTATAAATTCTGTGACAAAACTTTTATATCAACCGGAAAATGGATTTTTTTATTAATAGGGCTAGAAATTAATTTGTGCTCGCATTGGTGTTTCATTGATAATAGGGAAATTAATTCCTGCTACCATTCTCTCTGTCTTCTCCAAATTCAGCAGCTATTATCTGTGGTATGTGTGCTTGTGTGTGGAGAAAGATGGCTATTGTCGTTGATTATACTCATAGCACTACTACCTTTTTTCTCCTTTACTATGTTGTTATCAGATGGATGAAAAGTGGTGGTAGTAATTGTAGAGGTGTGCTAGTTGATAATCTGCTACTTTTTTATTATCAAACAAATGATGAGTATAGCTAATTGACACTGATTTTTAATATTTTTTTATTTTTGGTGTTTTGGTTTGTAGTTGGAGCTTGATTTTGTTAACACAGCCCCTAGTTTAAGCCTACTTACACGGAAAGGCACGACCAGGGATGAGCATTTAGGTCTAATTAGACCTATCGTAGACCTATTTTTAGGTCTAAAAAAGACGCGCCAAATTGGAATTTGACCCTTAGACCTTAGGTCTCATTTAGACCTTAGTAATTTAGACCTTTTATAATTGATTTATCGAGGATAAATTTACCAGCAATGAATTTACTGCGGATGAATTCACTGCTATTCGGCAAAAAGTAGGCCAGTGTATATTAATGCTGGCTCGAAAGAGTTCTTCGAGCGACAGGGTGTTTTTAAATAATATATTGATATGCTGGGGCCAAAATGAGTAGGGCCTAAATGAGGGAGCCGATTTTATTCATATTTGTACGTGAAATGTTGCATTGTATTGCTTTCTTTTCGTTTAAGGAGTTGTTTGCCATTGTTGTTCGAGTTGGTTCTCAATAAAGATGCAATTTGTTTAGTTGGGAAATCGATTAGATATGGTTTTACCAGTATATTTTCCCGGCAGGGAACTGTCCGCAGGGAATTGTCCGGCAGGGAATTGGCGCGGCAAGGATTGTCCGTAACTGCTTGAAAACGTATATTATAATTCGAAAATTCAAAGCAATTTGTCATTGTATGCAAATTCTGCAAAAAGGGTGTAGCCTTTTTTGTGGCCGAAAAAGCCACACCCGCCAACTCTGATTTCAGCCATAAGATATCAAGGCATAGGCGACCCAGGATTGCAAAAATTTTTCCTGACGGGAGGGGCTAAAAAGACTGAAAAATCCTGACGGAAGGGGCTAATCCTTATTTCAAAAAATCCTGACGGGAGTGGCTAAAGCCCGGCTAGCCCACCCTGGGTACTATGTATCAAGGTAAATGAATGTTTAATGGTAGTATCCACCTTATACTACTCGACCCATCTGAGTTGTGTCCAAACCACTTGTATGGTACCCAAACGACTTGGAGGGGGGCCTAAACCATCTGAATTGTGTCCCACCGGCTACAGACAATTTCTAATATTTCTAGAATTTGTCGCGCGACATTTTCTAATATTTGTCGGTAAATTCGGGACAAAACAACCGAATTTACCGACAAATATTAGAAAATGTTGCGCGACAAATTCTAAAAATATTAGAAATTGTCTGGTAGCCGTCCCAACCACCTGGATGGTACCCGAACTCCTGAATGATACTTAAACCACTTGCGTAGTATCCAAACCACCTTACTAGGCGCCGAACCGTCTACACGGCCATGGTTATAGAGACATTATGTTCGTAGTACATGAGTACGACCATTGACATATACCACCTAAATCGAGGCACATTGAAAAAGTTAGTAAAGGGCGCCTGTAAGGCTCCCGTCCACCTTGTGTAAAATGTCATAAATGGGGATTGAAACTGTATCCAGTCGTCAATGTATCCAGTCAGTTTTGTATCCAGTGTTCAGGCGTTCGATGGAGTAAACCATGGTTACCAATAATACAATACCACGGATGCTTTTTAAAATGCTTTTTATAATAATGTCATCACCTTGTGGGCAACGTGGGCGGGCCCAGAATGTTTTATTAATTGAGTGAATTTCCAGTGCTTGTAAACCTACTATCTCGCTTCAAACAAACGGAACTTCCAAATGGTAAACCTGCAGTTGTCTCCAAATGCACATCTCCAAGGTGAAAAGTTTGATCATTAACCCTTTTTACAGAAACTCTTAACCAAAATTTTTAGGTTGTGTGTGGTTAAGAAAGCGTGGATAATCAGGAATATGGTTTCAACTTACATGGTGATCATATTTTTTAATTATTTGAGCCTAAAAATATTTGGTTATCATCTTTAGCTGAACGAGGGAAGGGTCAATTCGTCGGTGTTGTAGATGACGGTAGTCCTGCTCAGAAGGCTGGTCAGTATGTTTTATTGTTTACCTCTCATATCATAAAATTCTCCATTCCAGGTCTTAAGTCAGGTGATCGTATCTTCGCTGTGAATGGAGAAAGCATTGTCGGTGCTTCGCACAAAGAGGTAATTTGTACTTTCGGGGTCGGGTGTTGCGTATCGCCAACCAAAAGTTGTGGACCAATAATTTTCTAAAGAGGGACTTACGGCCTACTTATTGCCATTTAATCCGCTCCTGACCCTCACTTATATCTTTTAATTGCAGGTCGTTCTGAAAATCAAGTCTAATCCAATGCAATGTGAGCTTCTGGTCATCAGCGAAGAAGGTGCTCAATGGTATCAAGAGCATGGCATTCCCATCAATAGTCAAATGCCGAACATCATACGAACCTGTGAAGAGGTGATTCGCATTCATTTCAATAAGTTCTACCAATTTATGTGCTTCCACCCTTTGTTGCCAGCTAGCTTTTCAGCTTTTCCTTTGTTCAAACTATACTTTTCAGCCAATTTATTCTGATGCCACTGCTTATTACTCTACTTCGTCAGCTCCGTGGGAAATGCAAACTAGTCCGGTGGTGGTTTCCAAAATGCGTGCCCAGCTCCGATTTCCTAGCAAAGAAAGGGACAGGCAGCAGGTGTTCTCCTCCCAAGTCGGACCGTCTGCAAATAATAGTCAGAAGAAATATGTTGAGAGGGCTTTTATGCGGGCGTCCAGAGTAAGATGAGCACTTCTGCCAGAACTTCTCCTAAGGTAATTTTTGGCTAGTGTTTGAAAGCTTGTAATTCTGTCTCAATCTTTGTTTTTTTTACTGCTTATATAATTGCAGCTGTTTTTAATTTTCGCGTCCCTGAGGTCAATCTTCTTCTTAGTTTCCTGGACAGAGGAAGCTTATTTGACACTGTTGCGAACTATCCTTGTGCCCTACTCTGATCAAGAATCTGTCGTTTTATTTCGTTACTGAACTATCCTTTTAGATCTTTGTGTCTGCCTCTCCAAGTATAGAAGACACGAAGATCTTTTTTAGTCCTTTCAGTCTTATTATGGGTTGTGACAACTCTGCGAGAGAGTGGGAAAGCGAGAAATTGTTTAGGGGACAATAACTAGGTGTATGTGTTGTGTTTACAAAAGTGTCTTGCTGGATTCTTCTCGCCTCTTATGGGCACTCAAAGTGGGAGATGTGGAGCTGTAACAGTGTTTACTTTTTCTCTCACCTTTTCCATAATAACTTATTTCACATTTATACTTGGTGGTTTTTGCAAGTTTTTATTAGGTTCTGAATCAGGTAGTCCAAAGCTGTTTTTGTACCTATTGCTAAATATGTTAGTTCGACATTTTACGGCTTCGTGTATGCAAATATGGCTACCAGACAATTTCCAATATTTTTGGAAAATGTCGCCCGACATTTTCCAAAAATATTGGAAATTGTCTGGTAGCCGCAAATATGGTTGTGATAAAAAGTGGAGGTGGCTTCAGATGCTTTTTGCATGTATAATTTCATATCTATGGTAAGCGAAATTCTAAATGCCATTGTGTTAAAATAAACGAGGCTGGCTTTTTTTGAAGTTTCGCCTTAAATTTTTTTCACTCATGCGTTGACCCTTCAAATTTCGCGCATGTGCCCAAGTGAAATATTTTGAGAATTGTATGGCTGTATCTTTTTTCTTAGGGTTGTGAACAAGTAGAGTCATCATTTAAAAACCTCAGTGTGAATCATCTTTCAGGCTAAAATTATGGAATGAAAAGAACTAAAGAGAAAGAGAGCTGATTTTGCAGAGAATAGAAAAATTGGAAAATGACTCAACAAAAATTTTTAGCAGTGTATTTACCCTTTTCCGTTTGCCCCTAGAGAAAAATTGCATAAAGGCATCAATCCAAATCCACCTGCTCTTTGGAAATGCTGCCAACCGGTTCTAGTCTCTGAGGAAAGGGAGATGGCTGTCCTCAACTTTGACATTCTTTGGGACGTTTTAAGGATGTCAACCATTATTTTTCTTCTCGGGGAGTTTAGTCGATCATTTAATTTTTTTGTGTGCACTGCTGCCTCTTTTTGTATTCTAGTTAGATGTTGATATTTTTGTAACAGTAATGGTCTTGTAATAAATTTTGACATTTTTCAAAAGATTTCTGAGAAGTCGGAATAGTTGATAGATACAACGACTTGGAGAGGAATTTTAGGTGGATAGGAATTTTAGCTTATTATTTTATACGCTTGTCACAAGACAGATCAATAAGTTAATGCAGGTTTAGTTTATTACAACTTTCTTGCACCACACAGTTAGTTACCTGGTTTATGTGCCACATCAATTTATTCAATTGAGGTTAACTCCATAGTGTTCAGTACTTCTTTAAATAAGAATATTTTTTTATTTCTAGAAGAGTGGAAAAGAGGCACTAGAATTTATTATTTTTACTCTCGAATTCTGTTTGTTGTGCCTTGGTCGCCTTGGAAATAATCGCTTCTTTAAACTTTTTCATCTTTTTTGGCCTAAGTGAGTGTGTTTTTCCTTCCTTATTTACTGCTCCCCTCCCTCTGAATAAGAATATTTGGGTTGCGTAGTAGCTGGCACTTGCCTTTGTGTGGCTGATCATTGTGTTGTGAAAGCTTTGGCTTCTTTCCCACCTTCTTTAGGCTTTTTGTAATTCGAACGTATTCGAGATTTTTATTCGGGCTTATTACGACTGTATGTAAAAATTGAGCTAAGAATACTGGTAATGATTACTCAAACAGCGTCGTCTTCAATGCTTAGTAAATTTGCTAATAGGAGTGCTAAATTTTTTACTATTTTCAGAACGACAACGGTGTACAAAGTTCTGTCAAATCTCCTTCAGTAAAAGCGATGCCTCCTAGGCCGAGACTATGTACTTTGGTATTTTTTTTTCTGGACCGAGAAAAATTTAATGTCGTTCCTTTTTTAGGTAAAACAGGGTCCAGTTCATGAGTTTGGGTTTAATTTGGTAATATTTGTCTTGTTCACATCAGTTAATGCAGTACTAAGCTTTAGTATTTTTAGCACGCTGAACGAGGCAAGGGACACTTCATTGGAAATGTCGACAAGGATGGAATAGCAGATCGAGCAGGGCTAGAAACCGGCAAAGAATTGTAGGAGTCAATGGACAACTGATTTATCCAAACACTGCTCACAAGGTATTTAGCTTTTGTGTTTAGGAGACCAAATAGATGGTGTAAAACATATTTTTGTCTAAAGCCAAAATTGTTTTGGTGACAGCTGAGCACTCAGTTCTTGCGTCAGCCTTTTTTATATTTTCAAGCACTTATACTTGGTTCTAGCTCTCCTTTCATTTATACTGCTACTTCAGTTGACCATAGCCCCCCCCCTGTTTTTTTGAAATGTGCTTAGTCGCAAGATAGATTAGTGCACGTCAGCGTACGGTGGATTATCTTGTGCTTTAACCCAGTCTAAGCGTAATTTACCGGCTATCACCTGCTATTTTTTCGCCGGATAAATGTCATTATTGCGAATGGTTACAGGTTTATTGCTAAAGTTTTGGTTTTAGTGTATAAAAAGAACGGTTGTTCAAGTGACATATTATGAGATAACTAAGGTTGTGATACGAGAATTTGACCGGTCAAATTCCCGGTCAAATTCTGGTCAAATTTTTGGTCAAGATAATTATTTTGACCGGCCTCAAAATCAGTCAAAACCTTTAGAAACAATTGTAGAAAATTTGCGTGTCCTTTGGATGGTTAGGTATGCCAGAAAGGGGTTAGGTATGACAGGGGGATGGAAAACGTGCCAGATGAGTGGGTAGTATGAGATATTGGCCCTCAACTAGTGGTACCTAGGTGTGATTACGCAGTGGTTAGTGCCCAGGTGAAGCTACCCACGTGCAGGCTATTTGCTGAGTGTATCAATTGGATCTTATCCAAAATCATGTCTTCGAATGACCATGGCCACGCGTTCTGGATTGAAAGTTTTAACAAGTTAAATTTTTTTTGTTCAAAATTCTTGTCAAAAGTAAGCTAGAAAAGGCGTGCTTTATACAAGGTAAGTCAAGAAATTCGAACACTTTTGAACGGTCATAACTTTTTTCTATGACGAGTTCCAAAGTTTTGTAAATCCAGTGCGACTTAGCTTTTTATAAAAAAAATTGTTATGTGATATGAAAAACGCAATGAGTCGTACTGCGTTTACAAAATTTTGCAATTCGGCGTAGACAAAAGTTTATGGCCGTTCAAAAGTGTTCGAATTTCTTGACTCATCCTGTATAAATCGTATGTTATATTGAGCATCGACTGTATCACTATAAAATACGTTGTTTTCAGGAAGTCGTTGCTTTGATCAAACGGGACCCACTCGTTACAGAATTGCTCGTTGCTGCTGAAGAAATCGACCGCTGGTATACTGAAACAGGAACTCCTTATTCATAGTTAGTTTCTTAACTATTTTCCCAGAATTAAATCTTTTTAAACAATCATACTTTTCGGACTCAGTGTCGTGTGCAAAATTTGAATTGCAGGGGAAAATTTCTCTTTCGTCTCTTCCTGTACTCTTTTGAGTCGTTCCCCCGAAAAAAACTGCAACCCCCCCCCCCACCCGCCGCCAATTCCGATTTTGCACAGGCCACTGCGCGCCATAACCGGATCGTGATCGTTTCGCCAATGAAATTTCCGCCAATAAGATCTTTCCGCCAATGGCATCCTTTCGCCAATGGGGTCACTTTGCCGATGGTATGTTATCGCCAATAGCTTCTTTTCCCAAGTACTCTTATTCTCTTTTCAAGTAAATTTCCAATCATTTTGTGACTAATCTCACTGGCTACAAACTGAGTGGTAATTTTTCTGTCAGAAAAATAAGAGTATATGAGTAAAGAAGCTACTGGCGAAAACATAACATTGGCGAAGTGATCTCATTGGCAAAAAGAGGTCATTGTCGAAAAGATCTTATTGGCGTAAGTTTCGTTACGATTACGCCTCAAAACCGTGGTCCTTTAAATAAATTTTCTAGCGAACGTGTAACTGTATTTGAAACAGACAACAGATCCAAGGCTCCCTCATCTGCAGCAAGCAACACTGCCCATCATCCAGGTGGTATGGCAATCTCTACTGGTTACGGTAACTATGATCCGAGACCTGCTGCAAAGACGAATGGTTCATCAGGTGTGCAAAGTCGGCGTGAAACTGTGGTTAATCTTTGTGCTTTCTCCTTTAATAGTACATAATCGGCTAAATTTTTTAGGTGTCTAATCCTGATCGATTGCAAACAACTTATATGGTACTTTTTTAAGTGAGGGTTACTTCTGCACCGGGTTATAATTTGCATTATTGCTTGAACCCTTTTACAAAAAATCTTTCGATTAGTTTGGCTTTCTTTTTTTACAATTCGTATTATTTTTGAGTACATTCTTTTGTAATGTAAACCATTATGAGTTTGCTTCAATTTATTTATTTCTTATCAGACTCGAGTCGACGATGTGCATCATTTACCAATGAGAACGCAGAATGCAGCTATAGTGGTGAGCGATGATCATAAAACATCAATTCATGTGGACACTACTCAAGAAGAATCTGATGATGGGGTTCACAGTCAGCATTCCAATGAGATCTACCAGGGGTGTGTGCAGCCGAGCGGTTCACCCGATGACCTGCTAGAGAAGGTGTTCAGTCGTGTCAAGCCTCCTGCAGTCCGCACCGATCTCAATGGACACAATGAAGACTACGAGAACAGGCAAAGCAACGATTTGGTAAATCAAGAAGTTAGATCCACGAAAGAGCTTTTGGTTGCACGCACTGGGCATCATCATCAACTGACGGAGCAGACTAATGTATTATTTTCACTTTCAATCTTTAGTTAAACTTTCTGAAAAATGTTGTAGACTTTTCGGTCAATTGACTTATTGGTAATTCAGTACATTTGTGTATATACCGCAACGTATACATACTGTAACGGCCAAATGGGATGCTGTAATAATCCCTATTATCAAGCTTTTCCACACTGATTTTTAACATATGTTTCTGAGCGTTGGTTAAATCATGACTTCTGCAGCTTGATTTTGTTAAAAGCAACCGCCGTTTTATTCGGCCTGTAAAATAAGGATAAAACGGAAAAATGCCTCCTTTTGGCGAAAAAGTGCCTCCTTTTTGCGAAAATATACCTCCTTTTTTTCGTTTTCGTCAAAAAGACGAAAAGTGCCTCCTTTTTGTAAAAAAGTGTCTCCTTTTGTGAGAAAAAGCCTCCTTTTGTAAGGTTTTGTCCTGTTTCTGTTAACGTTTATGGTTTAGATGATTTTAACTGCTTATTCATGTCAATTGGTGTTCTTTGGTAACAAAATGCGGTCAATTTGTGTTCTTTGGTGATAAAATACATGTGGATATAAAGCAACACAATTCTCACAAAAGGAGGCATATTTTCACAAAAAGTAGGAAATTTCGCAAAAGGAGGAACATTTTCACAAAAAGGAGGCACTTTTTCGCCAAAAGGAGGCATTTTTACGTAACGTCCGTAAAATAAACAATCAAACTGTACAGCCCGCTCAACTAAACCCTGTTTAATGAAATGTTTTTTAGAAACATGTGATTGCTACGACAGCTCCAGCCCAGTGGTGGCATCTAATGGTGGAAACGGGAATGCAGTTAAGCCTGTTCCTCTGATCGTATCTTCATACTCCAATGAAAAGAAGTCTACAACTGGTTTACCTGCTGTAGGCCTTCGTGATTTTCCCTCGCCTGTTTCTACTGATTCGCACACTTCTACGGGCTCCATGGTTAAGGGTCAGTCAGCTTAAGTCTTTAGTTTTCTAACTTGAACTGAGAGGGTTTTAGATGAGAACAAAGATATCTTTAAGCTAAGTGCCAAGGAAGCTCGTCAGCTGATGAAGCAGAAGAAGAAAGATCCACGAATGCAAAACATGAGTTTAGAAGAAAAATACAAAGTCATAGCAAACCTGTAATGTATTTTACTTTTGTTCGCGTGGAGGATGGGTGCTTATTTTGCAAGGCGGTAAATGGCTTGTTGTTGCAGTGAACCAATATAAACTTCTGCTGCTCTGATATTGCTGTTCATTGTCCTCCATAGTGGTTTTGTCAACTATTCAGTGTGGGTCGAAAAAAACCAGAAAGTGTGAGCTGTCATTTGTATTGCCCGATTTTAAAATTTTTAACTCCGCTACTGTGAAATTTTTCACTCTATTCAGTGTTCTTTAGCAGCAATTCTAAGAAATATTCAGAATAATGCGGGTACGTGATGTTTCGCCACAAAAATTATAAACATTTTTTTAACCTCATTTCTGAAATGTTTTCCCTAATGTGAATTGTCAGTCTAGTCAGAAATGTCGTTAGGATTCCGATTTCACTGATCGTCTTTGAGAAATTATTTAGTTTTGCCATTTTTACTCGCAACGCTCCATACAAGATACCCATTTTTTAGATTTGGGAAAATCTTATATGGAGCGTTGCGGTTAAAAATGGCAAATTAATAATTTCTCAAAACGATCAGCAAAATCGGAATCCTTACGATATTTTCAACTATTTTGCAAATCATTTCAGGAAGGAGGTTAAAAAGTGTCAGACCCTAGGTGGGAACAAACTTTAGGTGGGGGATTTATCTTATATAGAGCGTTGACTGTATATTAAGATGTTTTTCGACCGGAGCTAAACGAAAAGATTTTCAACATGTATTTTTGATCAAAAGTGCTGCTCGCATCTCTAACCCATCAAGCTTTCAAACTCATTTAATGTGAGGAGCTGAAAATATTGCTCAAGAACATCACGTTTGATCAAAACTCTTGTCCAAAAATAACTTCGTGACGAAACAGCTCTGTGATGAAACGTCCGCGTTCCTAATAATAGTCGAAAATTTTTTCACGATGTCATTTACAAACAAAATAAAGCAAATTTGAAAATCTCAAATTTTTTAAGTTTTTTTGACACACACTGGACACAATATTAGGAAGTTCGATGCTTTGGTATTGTTGTGTATGCTTTCTTTTACCATACTAGTCCACTTGTCAATCTATTTTGATTTTTTAACAACAGTGCTGCTACAATTGTCTACTACCCCATTTTGTTGATGTCTGGTTACTGATCGATGAGCTAAATCTATTTCATATCATCATGCCATTTTGCCTTGCTAAAATTGATTAAAGACCTATTAACACTGTTTCATAGTAAATTAAAAATTCTATTTCATAAAATAAGAATCATGTTTTAGTTGTGCAATGCTCTTGTATTGTTAAAAGTTTGATTGTAGAGTACATGCTTATTGTTCTGATGCTTCATAAATTGTTTTTATGTATATTTCTTGGTGATAAAAACGGCAACCGGACATTTAACACAATTTGTGATATTTGTCCGCGGACATTTAGCACAATTTTCGATATGATTCGATCGTTTCGCCCGAATTAAACCGAAAACTGTGCTAAATGTCCGTGGACAGATTTCATAAATTCTGCTAAATGTCCGATAAAAACTGCCGATAAAAGCAATACTTTTTGCGAATTTTGACATTTATTCTTTTTATCCACCTAAAACTGAATTTGAATATTTATCCAACCCATTTCTGCCGTAACTAAAATCGAAAAACCAAATTTTTATTCGCATGGCATTGTCATATATAGGGTTAAATGGACGGTTTTATTAAAAAAATTTGGTCAAAAACTGGTTGTGGGTTTCGCCATCTGTTAACCACTTTTAAAGTATTTTGGCCTACTTTGCGGGCATAATACCTGAATAAGTTACTACTCTTAATATTGTTTTGTTACGAAACGGACATTTTTAAATATTCCATTTTTCAAGATTCTTTAAAGGCCTGACCTCTTTCTACTCGGTGGTCCCCGCAATTCAAAATTTCCCTTGATCATTACTTCTGCACGGATTTTCACGTTTCTAACAAAACTAGGCCTGAAATCAAATTTTAGCTTAGTTTTGAAACCTGGCAAAAATCCGTACAGAGTCCAATGATCAATTTTTGAATTCACCGATAGGAAGAGGTCAGGCTTTAATTCAAAAATTTTTCCGCAAAATGACTTTTGCAGCTCTCAATCTGCTCTACAGCATAGCTTTTGAATACTAAAGTGCGGTGCATATTATACGAACACCCCTAATTCCGCGTGTTTGATGATTTTTTGAAACAACTTTTATTTTAAAATAACGTTAAATTCATTGTTGTCATGTGAAAGAGCATAGCAGAAAACGCTGTTTCCAGCCCGAAATTGAGATTTTGTATTAGTGCTACAAAAGATTTACAAATCTCGATACAAAATTTCAATTTCGAGCTGGAAACAGCGTTTTCTGCTATGCTCTTTTACATGGCAACAATGAATTTTAAAAGTTGTTTCAAAAAGTCTTCAAACATGCGAAATTAGGTTGTTTGTATAATTTTAGGTTGTATAATTATGCACCGTACTTTATTACCCTGTTCAACAACAAATTAAAATTTTAATCAAATTATTGAGAATGTTTCAAAACTCACGTATTTTTTCGATCGAATTTTTTTAAACAAAGAATAATTAAGAAAATAAGAATTTTTTTTAAACAAAAGATAATTTTTGTTTAAAAACCAAAACCAGGTCTTTCATATTACACGCAGGGCTTTCAAAGAAGCACAAGTTTTCTATCATGGAGGCTGTGTGGTGAAGAAACTGCAATTTTAAATGATTCGATATGAGAAAATAGAATTATTTTTTTTGCCCCAAACCGACGTGCTCATTCAATAAAAAAAAAACTCAGCTAGGGAAGGCTGGAAAATCGGCAATAGACAAATCTTCAAAGCTGTGGTTGATAAACAACTACCACGTTCCTATGGGATCTAAGAAATACTGGTGGTCATGCCTTTATTTTGGCATAGATGAATATTTCTTACAGGCAAGTTACCACCCATTTTGCAGCTTATCTAATTGGTTACAAATTTAGCGGTAACTTATCTAAGAACAGTCTCTAAAATTTGGTCAAAAACAATGCAAAGCCCTTTTTGAAAGAGGGTTGGAGGAGCTTTACATGGTAACATAAAATGTCAAAATCTCAAACTTTTACTTATCAAACACTGTTTTTGACATCTTTATTACAATAAACCGATAATTTACCCTTGTATATAATGATTTCAAATACAAAAAATTGAAAACTTTTATGTTATTTTTCATACACATAGACCAAAAGGGGTTAACAAAAAGTCAGGAGCAACATGATTTCACTGTGCTATGCGCAACAAACCGCGAATTGCGGCAAGAATTTTTTTTGAAGTCAAGCAGTCTGCAAGCTCACTTGTCTGCAAGCTCAGTGCCAAGAGGTACACCGCATGCTCACAGTTATGCTAGACAGGATTGTAAACATAGGGATTGAACTGAAATTAATTGAAAATAATTTTTAGAGAACAGGCGTTTATGAAGTGCATGTCTTTATCTCTGAGCACTAGTGGATGGACCTAAACTATCAAGCGATATTCATGCATTCTAAAAGACATGGATACTCTATCTCTTCCCCGCCTTTTTTTTTCATCGAAAATTTCTGAATGGATGATCTAGTAGATCATTTTAGCTAAGTAGTCTCTTTCAAAACTATAAAGCTAAACCAATTAGCAGTAGCTTCTTTCATAACAAAAAGCAAGCAAAAAATAAGTAAAGCAACGTGACTATAAGCAACTAATCACGAGAGGTAGATGTATATGTGTGTTTGCATCACTAATCACACTCCAGTATTTTTCAGTCTAAAGCGAAATTCCTGGCTAACAGTTGTCTTTGAAAGTGTTGTGAATAAAAACTTTGATCAGGCTGTGTGTCACACACACACACAGCTTGATCTAATAAAATGGGCAGGTCTTGCTCCTGGAAGTGCAAAGTTGCCTTCCATTGTTTATGTGAGTGTAGGCATAATAAAAAGGATTGATTTCTTTGCGGCAAGGTGGTTTGGCTTAGCTGACAGATAACTTTTCCTAGTTTCCTTTTGCTGTTTTTTTTACTTTGTTGTGTTTGGTGCAGTTGAGCTGCTTTAAAGTCATTTTCTTTTAGTTTCAAAACTTCTAAGAATCGAGCTGCGACGAGATACAAAGTTCAGGTCCAAGTGAAATATTTTTAAGACAGGCATAAGCTATACTAAAGTTTCGGATTGTAATTCCAAGGCTATTATTTCTCTATAGTGTATTTTGTTAATTTTTAAAAATGCCGTAAACGTAGATTTACTCAAGAAGCACGCAGCTGCTTTTAAGATGAGCAAGGAAAATGGAATAGAATATTACAAACAGTGAGTTTTGTTTCTAATTTGAGTTTGTGTACAAATTCAACGATAATGGACGAAAAATCTATTGGTATCTCTTAGAACTTGAACATAAAAATAGCCATTAAGAATTTGTCAGAAATTATTTAACTAAAAAAATAATGAACTTTTGGAGAAGATTTTTTTCTCACTTTAACTAATGTGTTCGCACCCTTCCTAAAATGAACTTTTTTCTAGTGCGTGAGTACATGTTTTTAAAAAAATATTATTGTTTTTTGTGAATTTCCTGCTATAAACCAGGCTTTGGTCAATACAAAGAGTACTGATCACCTTGTTTTGGTTAGGTCGCTTCAGGCTGATACTGACCTGGATGGGGATGGTTAGCTTGGAAGAGACTTTCAAATTGGCGAGGACCACTTAGAACGAGTGAGCATGGTCTTTTAACGCATCCAAGCCGTTAAATATTTCATCTTTTTTTTTCGAAAAAGTGAAAAAGGGTTCAAAAATGATTTTGAGCCACAACTGCTAAGTAAATATTGTTGTCAGCTAAGCTAAAAGCAACGAGAGATAAATTTTTGAGTTAATATTTCTTAGGCGAAATAGGAATGCAATTCCCTTCGGAGAAATGCATCAAATCTGGCCTGACTCAGACACGCACACAACTAAAGTCCATAAGCCCAAACAAGATGAATTCCAGCAGATAAAAAACTACAAAAATTATAGAAAAAAGGGACGCAACCAACTAGCAAAAAAAAACTCACCAATGCGAAAAAATCGCCAACAAAAAATCTATTAAACAACTCCCTATGGCCGGTCCCAAGATGACCTTTTTCGTTGGCGAGTTTCACCGTTGGCGATTATTTTTCGTTGGCAAGTTATGGCATCGGCGAGTCGATTGCGTCCCAACGCAAAATTACTTTAAATTTCAGATTGTTTACTAAACACCCTGATATTGCTGAAGCATATGGTGCGGATGGAATTGAGCCAGACACCCTTGGGCACTCACATAAATTCGTCATGTTTGCTATGAATGGTATGCAATTTTATGAAAGTTGATACAAAGGTTGTTGGAGGTGGGTGAAAATACTCTAGATGATGAGTATTGCTCGAAATCATGTCACAGTGAAGTCTGTGCATCTTTAACCCTGAATATTATTCACAAATTATAAAAATACTCCTTCTTCTTAAGTGCATAAGTGTCGAGCAAAATTTACTTTAAAAACCCTTTTTCTCTAAAGGCTGTAACTAATTTACCCCGCCAAATTACTGATTTACCCCGCAAATTATTTTTTACCCCGCCAAATTTGAAATTTTGAGCAAAAATACTCGTTTACCCCCCAAATTACTGATTTAACCCCCGCCAAATTTGAATTTACCCCGCCAAATTTGAATTTCGGTGAAATACTGCAGTAAATTTTGCGGGAATTCAGATTTTATAGTCAAAAGTAACTTGGATTGGTCAGAATTCCGCTCCGAATGGCCAGAAGCCCCTGAAAGTTGGTTTTTTGGGGTTTTACAAAAGGGGTAAACTTTTGCGAAAAATCGATTGAGCGGATCAGATTTCGGTCGATGGGCTCAATCGCTAGGATTAACACCTTAAACCATTCTCAACCATCTTAAACCACCCTAACCATCCAAACTGCTCAGACCAGTATCTAACTACCCTAAATCAGTGCTTAGGGTGGTTTAAAGATGGTTGAGAAGGTTCAGGTGAAATTCTGAGCAATTCAGCCGATCGGACTGGAAATCTGATCCGCTCAATCGATTTTTCGCAAAAAGTTTACCCCCCCTTTAGTAAACCCAAAAAACCAACTTTCAGGGCTTCTGGCCACTCGGGGTGGGATTTTGAGCGATCCAAGTCATTTTTTGACTATAAAAATCTGAATTCCCGCAAAATTTACTGCAGTATTTCACCGAAAATTCAAATTTGGCGGGTAATCAAATTTGGGTAAATCAGTAATTGGCGGGTAAACGAGTATTTTGCTCAAAATTCAAATTGGCGGGTAAAAAAATAATTTGGCGGGTAAATCAGTAATTTGGCGGGTAAAACAATTTGAGCCTTTTCTAAATATTTTGGCTGCTCAAAACAAAATTTAAATTTAAAAACAAGATTATTCTAAAAGATGTAAATGACTGAAGACAAACCAACCAGTTACAACCTAACACATGTTGTTTATAGAGCTCCAATGTTTTTCCAACTTCCGGCAATTTTGGAAATGAAAGGCCATGGTATTAAAAGTTTTTCGGCTTATTTATGCTAGTGGATGCAATTAATAAGCAAAATATTTTAGGCGTTCAGCCCTATCTAATTTCAAAGAGCACTATGGCGACAATGAAATCCCTCTTAAAAGTTTTATGTAATTTTTGTATTTAGTAACAAAATTTCAAGTATTTATTTAATTAAGAAGACAATAGAGCCATTTTGGCGACAATGGCAAAGCACGCTGGTGGATGCACTGCCGAACAAAAGAAAAACTGGGAAGAAATGCTCAAACAAGCATACACTGATATGAAGTCCTGGGGATGGTATTGAACTGCTGCAAACACTTTTTACTAAAACTTACAAAGTTAGTCAATTTATCACAGTTTTATGCTGCATTTTTGTTTTATAAGGCTATCAGCCATTAAATAAAAACTTCATCTGAAATTTTTATATAAATTATTTAAAACTAAGCAAAACAACAGTGTTGATTCCAAATAGCAGGACTTGAGGAAATCAGGTCATATTCTAGAATTTGGACTACAGTCGAGTCTCGATTTAAGGTACCCCCAATTTAACGTAGCCCTGGGCGGTCCCTCCAATAATAAACTCCGTCAAATTTACCCCCGATATAACGTACCCCTCGATTTAACGTACCCCTAGGGCCGGTCCCAGGGGGTACGTTAAACCGAGACTCGACTGTATTTTCATCCCTAGTTCCTGTTGTTGAATTGTGACCACTTGCACTTTGGGGCCAAAGCAACCAATTTTGAAAATTATTATATTTTTATTTTTTGTACTAATTTGATTTAGCAATACAAAATTGAAAAAAGTGTTGTGTTCACGTCAATAGATCCAGGGTGGAGCTAATCGGGCTTAAAAACCCCATCCCTGAATTGCAGACTAAAAACAATGTAAAGTCAAAAAAGATCTAGGTAAAATGACCTGCAATAGAGATGAGCAGGACTAAGCATTTGGTCGGAGGTCGTCTATAATATAACATATATGTCTCTCAATGAACGATACGGTAATGCCTCCTACTGGCGAAAAAGTGCCTTCTTATAGCGAAAAAGTGCCCTTTTTTCGTGCTATTATAAGCTATTATACGAATTTGTATTTTTTTTCCCCACAAAAAACGGGCACTTTTTTGCAGGAAGGAGGCATTTTTCTGTTTTGTCCCTCTAAAATAAAACAAGACTCACTGATTGGAGGTATCGCAAATAGCCAAACTAGCTGAGAACAAATACCGTATTTCCTCTAATAAACGCTCTCCCCAAAAGTCGGAAAATGTACCCAGTAGCCTTCATTCAGGCATTCAAATTTACTTAGATTTTTCGATGTTATAAGACCTCACAATAAAAAGTCCTAAATCTCAAAAATGCGAAGATACTGAATTTCACGGTTTAGTTTAAAAAATTTTTGTAAAATCGACAAAAAGAAGTTCGGGTACATTTTCCGACTTTCGGGGAGGGACGTTTATTAGAAGCAATGCGGTAAATTATATTTTTTTTCACAACTAATTCTAGTATATCATTGGGTTCTTGTTACTTGAGTCTTTTTGCCCACAATTCCGACACTAAATGTTCATAACATAAGACAACTAAAAAATAGAAATATTATAATTGAACACTATCTAAATTGTTTGAAGAGTCAACTTGTGTGCATTCATTTTCCACTCCTTCAGCCAAATTAGAACAAGAAGAACTTTTCCTTCTTAAAGAACCAAAAAAATATTTAATTATCTCGTTCATCCAAGAAAATGGGATCATGTGAAGAAAGACGGAGATTGGTCCTTTCCTAACAAAACTTCAATCAAGCCCCCTCCCAAAAAAGGGCAAGGCAGGAAAACAAAAAGATGTTGTCCATCCAGGAGATTACTCCCTCTTTGTGTCTACTGACCCCTCCCTCACAAACCATTTTTCTTCATTTGCTTGTTCTGTGGCTTTTTATCATCAAGTTGCTCAATTGTTTCCTACTACTTTTAGCTACTATTTCGTGCTCATTTTCGGCTATTAACATTTTTTCACATTCAACAAAATTTATAAGATTTTTTCGCCAACAAAGTACTTGAATAATATTATGTATATAAAACAGGCTCTCATCTCAAAATTTTAAAAATAAGTACATTCTTGAAAAAATAAGATTTTGAGCCAAAAAATAAGTACATTTTCCAAAACACGTTAAAATCGGCCCAAACTTTTTATTCTACAACAGAAGATAACATTTTCAAGCGAACTAAACCAAACAAAAGATTTTAAACATATTTTTTTGCATCCATGAATTTTCTTACAAGTTTTCCATATGGGTCCTATTCACCTATAGTTGCCTTGGTCGCCCCTGTTGTTTTTTGTTGTAAAATGCCTTGGTCCCTTCTTTCATATTGATACTGTGATTATAGTTAACATGTTCACCTTGACCATGATCACCTTCAAAACAACAGGGGGGACCAGGGCAAAAAATGTGGGCACCTAAAGGTGAATAGGGTCAATATTTTTTACCTCCATGAATTTTGTTTACAAGTTCTCTATCCTTCATGAGCAGGTGGTAGACGCCGGCACAGTCGGTATGAAAGTTGACGCGCATTTAAAAAATTGAACGAAGAACTGTGCCGCAGACGAAAATTTTGAACAATTTGAATGTTTTCTTACATATTTTGGAGCCAAATCAAAAAATAAGTACGAAATAAGTACACAAGGCGAAAATAAGTACAAATCTTATAAATAAGTACAAAGGAGAGCCCTGATATAAAAAAATTTCCGCGTTGTTCATTCTGGGGCCGTAGTAACAATAGTAGTAACAACTTCCGTGGCTAAAAGTGAAATATCTCGGAGATCAGTTCACTTTTTGAAAAGCAGTTTTTTACAAACGCAAATAGACATTTTTATCTTCCGATTTTATAACAATCATCTGAATCACTCATCGGTAGTCAGAGCTAGCACTAAATTCAAAAAATATCGGCTCGAGTTCAGAATCCCCCCTCCCCCACGGGACTGATCAGGTGGAGGAGATAACTTCATATTCGTGTTTCTCGACCCCGATTTCATGAGAAAGGCGGCTGTTTGTTTAATTCTGAGAAAAAATTTTCGATCCACAGGGTATCATAGTTTTTTAGTCAAAATTTGAAAAATTAAATTGGCGCCTTTTGATTTTAAAGGGATTCAGGGCTGTATAGGGAGGGGAAGGGAATAAAAGGGGCCACTAATCACACAGGGCCCACTAACAAGAAGATGTTGAACATAGTTTTGATACTGGGGCCTACCGCATAAATAAACTCTGGTATGCATGCTTTTCATGCATCCAGAGTCACTTACGAGTGATTTGTGTCTAAGGTGTGTGGGTGTGCGCATCTCAACTCCAAGCAACCAAGCCCCCTGCGCCCCCGAAGGGGCTAAATATTGAATTTGAAAACATTCACTAGGTTGTTGCCTAGATTATTATCCCCTGTGGTTCGAATTTTTTTTCTTCTCAGAATCAAAAAAAAACGCGCAGCTTTCTCATGAAATCGGGGTCGAGAAACACTAATATGAAGTTATCTCCTCACCTGATCAGTCCCCGTGGGGGGGGGGATTCGTCACTGCAACCAAAATATCCGCAGCTGCGGATATTTTTTGGACCTGTGAGGCTAAAAATAAAATTTATCGTACAGGTTTGAGCTGATTGTAATTATGTTTCACTAGGTTTGTAGCCTAGGTTATAAGGAACATTTTGGTAGTTAAAAATGTATTTTAGGCTTTACCAAACTTGAAATAAGACCGAAAGTGTCTCTAATTAAATTTGAAAACACAGCTTAGTCTATCCTCGGCTAACTTTTCAAATTAATTATTTAGAGACATTTTTGGTCATATTTTTAGTTTGGTGAAGCCTAAAATAAACTACCAAAATGTTCCTTATAATCTAGGATACAAACTTAGTGGAACATAATTACAATCAGCTCGAACCTGTACGATAAATTTTATTTTTAGCCTCACAGGTCCAAAAAATATTTCCGCAGCTGCGGATATTTTTTCGAATTTAGTGCTAGCTCTGGTTACCGATAAGCGATTCAGATGATTATAATAAAATCTGAAGATAAAACTTGTCTATTTTTGTTTGCGAAAAACTGCTTATAAAAAAGTGGACTGAACTCCGAGATATTTCACTTTTAGCCACGGAAGTTGTTACTACTATTGTTACTGCGGCCCCTGCTGTAAAAATAGTAGTTTTCGGTAGGTATCTGGACGGGCTGCTTGAGGTTGAAATGCGCACACACACATATGCACTAGCCCCAGAATGTACAAATCGGTTCAAAATCTATCTTATTAACCTTCATTTGACTTGAAAAAAGCAAAATTTAGTGAAAATCACTCTAAAATGACCATATATCCCTGAGGGCTGGGAGACACAATTTTTTGACAAAAATTCGAACTTTTTTTTATAAGAAAGCGTTTAGAAATGCTTATTTTATCAAGTAGAGCCTAAAAATGAGTTCGAGAGGCGATTTTAGGTCACTCTTCAACAAATCCGAGTATGGGGAACTAAAAGCGCCAAATTTTTCGTGAAATTTCTGTGCATCTTTTGTGAAAATATTTTTTGATTTATTGAAAAGATGGCAATACAAAAATTATTAATGAAAATTCATTGCAAGAAATGTTAAGCTGTTGCTATCTTGTTAATTGGCTACAATAACACTGCAAATCCTCAACGAATTGTGGTTTTGCAAGGCTTCCTAAGGGTAGCAAGAAACTAGAGAGATTTTTTAAGCATTTTTCTTTGCCATATTGACGAACTAGCTTTTTTAATATTATTTTGAGAAAAATAGATGATATGAATATGATGGAACAAAGAGAGGGGGAGGCCAAACAGGGGGCAGATGGGTGAGACCTGCAGCTTATGTAATTGAGTTACTTGGCCCCCTTTCTTTAGGTTAGCTTTTTCTCAGGGCAGCAGCAGGCTTGAAAACGCCGTTCTTCTTGTCTTTGCTTTCCCTTTTTGAGTTTACAACTTTCTAATAAACTGCAAAAATACTCAAAAACTCTGATTCTTAAAACTTGTAAATTCTTTTGTTAAATTTATTCAATAAGCTGAAATTCTTGTTGTTTTGCCAGTTTCTTTTTATTTTTTTGTTATTTTTTCTTTAAAATTGAGTTCTGGTCGGGGCCGCAAAAAGTCGCGGGCTTGATGCCTGATGAGAAACATAGAAGAGAATATCTAAATTGCCTTGGTCTACCACTTACAGTCGACTCAATAAAGACGGTTGCTATATTGAGTGTTGACAGCAATTTTTTTGGATTGATTTATTTATTTCTATTTTCGGGTGCTAAAACAGATTTTGGCCATGTTTACAGGATTAAAATATTCATAAAACATAATTTTGAGCGATTTGGGCTTCGACTCATAAGGTGTATTCTAGCCGAAGTTTCTACGTACACGGACGTTTGCCCCCATCGCCGTTTGTCCCCATGGGACACTAGCCCCCATTTCGGAAAAAAGGGACACTAGCCCCCATTTCGCAAAAATTGCACACCAGTCCCCATCTCGCAAAAAAAGGACACTAGACTAGGTGGTGTTACCTAGTGGTTTGAGTACTTACAAAGGTAATTAGTCATCAAACTAATGACTATACTACCCAAACAAATAATTGGGGCAATACTTTGGTTCGTGCTGCAGTACTGTGATTTCGGCTCTTGAATATATATGTTCATCATTATCAAACCGTGTTCATAACGATTATGAACAAAGCTGAAAAAACTTTTCCTTGGCACGCACCTAAGGGTTTTTAATGGCCCTTTAATTTATTTTAATGACCCCTTTTTTCTAATGAGCCTTTAAAAACTAAATTACAAATAAAATCTGAAACCCCGAAGCTTTGAGTGGAAAATTCAGCATTCAGATAAAGTGACAAATTTGTCATTCGAAAATGTCAACTTTATATATTCTAACAAATCGAAAATGTATCCAACTGCAGTATCCAATCACAACTTGTAGACAATCCAAGGGCAGTCATATACAAGTTGCGTTCTTAGGTAATAACAACGTTTTCGATAAATGACACAATTTTTCCTTTGAATTAAAATTCGTTAATTAATTAATTGTCATAAATACCTCAATTATATCGTATAGGAAAGCCCGTAATCTGTGCTTTTTTAAGTGATAAATTACCGTATTCAATAATAGGAATTGCGCAATTTGCCTAAAGACCTAAGACGGAATCTTTATTGTCGATGACTGTAACTTTTGGCAAATAATCTAAAATGAATGCTTGCCTTCCTAATTGTAGCTAAGTAACAAGGCTTTTAAAGAACCATACTCGTTGATGACAATGTAAATTCAAATGCGTGCGGGAAAGTTTTTTCATCCAAAATTATTATTCAAATCATTTTTTATGAATCTATATAATGATCAAAAATAACAAAGAAGACTAGGGAATCGAACCTATATCGACAATCATTACACACTACATATCATGCTCTCTCAAATGTTATCTCATTTGTTGTCCCCTTTTTTTGTTTTGTTGGAAATAAACTTACCGGTTGTTGTCGACATATATTAATTCAAAAATGAGAATGGGAGGTAGAATAGGGGCAAAATCAATCTTTTTTTTGCTTTTTCGGAAAAATGGGTCTAGTGTCCTTTTTTGCGAGATGGGGCTGGTGTGCCCTTTTTGCGAAATGGAAGCTAGTGTCCCTTTTTTCCAAAATGGGGGCAAGTGTCCCTTTTTTTCGAAATGGGGGCAAGTGTCCCATTTTTCCGAAATGGGGGCTAGTGTCCCATGGGGGCAAACGGCGATGGGGGCAAACGTCACGTACCGAAGTTTCTATGATTTCGGCCTTCTGTGTTTATTGAGAAGAATCTTGTTGTTTCACACACGTCTGGCTGACAATTTTTAATGATCATTAGCAAACAAAAACTCAAGAGTATTCATAAATAACAGGAGGATCAAAGAAATTTTCAGTCGCATTTTACTATATTTGTCAGTCTCTGGCTCGCTATTATTGTGGTTGTGGACCACAGAATAATAAAATCGTAAATCGACTACGCTCTACAAGATGCCATAACCAAATTTTAGTGTCCAATTTCAAAATTCGTGGTGTTTTTTTCCTAAATTAATTATTGTCCCTCATAATTAGGAACACATGAATTTTTTTATTTTTTTCAGCCATTTAAAAGATGTGAAGTATCGCAAGGCTGTTTAATTATGAGTGCATTCAAGCAACCAACAACATTCACAAACAATTTCACAAAGTCAAAAGGCAAAAAAACATGCTAATGGTTATGATCTATCAAACAATATTCTTTAAATTTGTTTGACCCGAATTTTAGTTATTTTGTAAGCTTGCTAATTCCTTTTCGACGTGCCTTTTACATCTTTGTTTTCTTGTACTTTTTTGTTTCTGTTCAAAAAGCCATGTTTCTTAAAATATTATCCTTTATGGTGGCTGTTGATGGAAGCTGGGTGTTCATTGCTAGAAGTGTTTAGCTGGGCGAGCACGCAAGCCTCCTTAAGAACACATTAGATAAATTGTAAGCAGCAGGAGTAGATTTAAAAATCCACCTAACAACTAACAAAGACCTATTTTTGTCTTATTCTTCTTTTCTTACAAAATATAGGCAAATGTGGCATATTTTAATTTTTATTTTGTTATTGACTGACCACCTAATTGACTCAAATCAAATTGCGCTTCAAAATCTGAATTTCAACCGCAAATTAATGAATTCCAGCAAAAATATTTCCATATTTTTATAACTTTTGCTGTATTTTTTTTTCAATTATTGCACTAGCATATATTTTCGGATCTTAGCTGTGAATAAGCTATCAAATCAGCTGAAAAATTTGAGGAATGTAATGGTGACGAAATTTCGAAAGAATTTCGGTGAAATTTTCAATCAATAGCTTGTTAGACAGCCAGAAATACAAGATCCAGAAATACATGCTAGTGCATTTTTATTGTAATTTAGCCCTATTATACTGTGTAGTTCATTTTTGCAAAATAACAGCTAAATAATTTTTAGGAGGATCAAGTTAAAAAACTTGATAATAGTTGAAAATACAGTCGACTCTCCCAATAACGAACCCCCTGAATGGGACACGGACGTTTGTGTCTAAAACCGTTTGTATCTAAGGCCGTTTGTGTCTAAACCGTTTGTGTCTAAACCGTTTGTGTCTAAGCCGTTGTGTCTAAACCGTTTGTGTCTAAGCCGTTTGTGTCTAAACCGTTTGTGTCTAAACCGTTTTGTGTCTAAGGCCGTTTGTGTCTAAAGCCGTTTGTGTCTAAACCGTTTGTGTCTAAGGCCGTTTGTATCTAAGGCCGTTTGTGTCTAAACCGTTTTGTGTCTAAACCGTTTGTGTCTAAGGCCGTTTGTGTCTAAAGCCGTTTGTGTCTAAACCGTTTGTGTCTAAACCGTTTGTATCTAAGGCCGTTTGTGTCTAAACCGTTTGTGTCTAAACCGTTTGT
The DNA here is from genome assembly GCA_004194705.1 of Ditylenchus dipsaci. Lineage (NCBI taxonomy): Eukaryota > Metazoa > Nematoda > Chromadorea > Rhabditida > Anguinidae > Ditylenchus > Ditylenchus dipsaci. The sequence goes on along the minus strand of SADC01001378.1, from coordinate 140,249 downwards.
GTCTAAGCCGTTTGTGTCTAAACCGTTTGTGTCTAAACCGTTTGTGTCTAAGCCGTTTGTGTCTAAGCCGTTTGTGTCTAAACCGTTGTGTCTAAGGCCGTTTGTGTCTAAAGCCGTTTGTGTCTAAAAGTCGTTGAGTCTATTTTTCTGTGTTTTGGTTTAAGAAGGCAATTTAAACTTCACCAGAATGTGTCATATTTAAAATTTATTCGCATCACACCTATTCATTGCTATGTCCACGCTTGTTGAATGATGTCGAATGTTTTACTTGTTTTATTTAGATGAACTGCGATCCGCGGAAATAGCGCGAATACTAGATGATATTGGTGGTTACAGCGATGAGGAATCCGTGGACCAAGCAGAAGTCAATGTCAGGGAGTCAGCTAATCGACAGGTATTGAATTTAATCTTACATATCAATTATCTTGTATTTGCTTTGCAGGATTTCGTTCAATCGAATAAGGAAAACGAGATGGTCACTTTTAATGGCCATCAGTTTTGGAAACATTACGGGTACAAGCAGAAAATGTATTGGAGATGTATCAGCGTATCACTGATGGATGCCCTGCTCGACTTCATACAAACAGCAATACGGGCTTGGTGCTTAAGATCGTGGGAAAGCACAGCAATCATGGAATTTCGGCCGCAGCAATTGTCCTTCGCCAACTTACTCAGCAAGTCAAAGAAGCCTGCACAACAACAATGGAGGTTTGTAATAAACGTCTTTGATTAACTTATGATGTTTTGAGCTTAGCATCCGTCCACCATCTTCAACAACGTTCTCTCAGGTGTGCCGGAAGCTGTTCAAGCCAAACTCGACAAGTCAGCAATCAGAAAGGTCGTCCAGAGGAAGCGAAAACTAGTGAATAGCGAGCCAGAAGTGCCGAATGGACTTAACTTTGTGGTACCGGATGGCTACAGGACCTATCGCTTTGGGTTGAACGATCCAGAACTATTCCTTCTTGGAGATCAGGTGTATGAAAATAACAACAGGTTAAAACTTTAAGTTGGCTGGCATAGTCTTTTAGATGGTTATTTATGTTTCAGAATTCTTCTTTTTGGGCGTGCAAGCAACAAGAACTGGAGTGCGCAGATGAAAGTGGTCTTTATGGACGGTACCTTCAAGATCACTCCTTTCCCGTTCTACCAGGTATTTTGTTCTTCACTGATTATAATATTCCATCTATCATATATGTTTAGGTGTACGTGATTCTTGCAGAGCGCAATGGCTACGTCTTTCCAGTGCTCTATGCTCTACTCGTCAATAAGTCTCAGTCTACCTATGAGCATCTTTTCGTCATGGTCAAGGAAGTCTGGCCGGCATTTTCTCCTTCAAGCGTCACTGTCGATTTTGAAATAGCGGCAATCAGTGCGTTAGAGCTGTGCTTTCCCGAGACAGAAGTGTGAGGATGTCTGTTTCATCTCGTCCAAAATCTGAAGAAGACGCTCGGCAAGAATGGGCTGAAGGTCGTTACGAAACCGATGCTGATTTCGCCGTCAAATGCCGTAAGCTTTTTGCGTCAAATGTCCGGCTCTATGCACATACCTTTTTTTCTAGTTATAACCTATAGACTATAATTTTTGAATCAAACATCGCGCTGGGGATGTGCTAGTATAAGAAACTAGGCCATAAAGACTGGATGATTAGAGATATCAAAGAGAATATAGTATTTATTTAGGAATGATCACAGCGATGGCATTTGTCAAGCCTGAGGAAGTCGTGCCAGTTTTTGAAGAGCTTTGGGATCTTTTGCCTGCAGAGCTCGAGCCTATTTTGACGTGGATGCAGAAGAATTACATTGGTATTTGCTTTCCACTCTTTGTTTACATCAACTGCTCATCGAGCGATTATTTTAGGAAGCATATCTCGCAGGGGAGTCTTTGTTGCACCAAGATTTGCTCACTCACTTTGGAATGTGTATGAAAGAACGTTGAATGGAGACCATCGAACCAACAATTTTGCCGAATCAGCCAACCACAGGATCCAGTGCGAACTCGATGTCTGCCATCCAGGTCTGTGGAAATTTATCAATGCTCTTCGAGTTGTGCAGCAAGGCCGAGATCAAAAGTTCGTCCAGTGGCAAGTAGGCAAGCGACCGAAGGGAAAACGAAGCAAGTATGTCGAAGCCGATCGCCGCATTCTTACTATTGTCGAGGCCTACGAGGAAAGAAGCACAGAAGAGTTTTTGAAAGGAATAGCTATTAACTATGATATGGATGATTGAGTTATGTTATATTTTACTTTGCTTGGTTGTTTGTTGAATAAAGAATCCTCTGATTTTGGTTTAGTTTAAGATGTCGTTCTATTTTCGCCTTTTCTAAAGATGTCATAACAGTTATATTTGCTGCGATCAAAACTTACACAAGTCATAGGCTGCAGCGCCGCGAGTCAGTAAAGATTTACTAGGTAATGTATTAAAACAGCACGGTTTAGACACCAAACGGCTTTAGACACAAACGGCTTTAGACACAAACGGCCTTAGACACAAACGGTTTAGACACAAACGGTTTAGACACAAGTTTAGACACAAACGGCCTTAGACACAAACGGTTTTAGACACAAACGGGGTGTACCCCCCTGAATAACAACTCTCTCAATAACGAACACTTTTTTTGGTTTGGTTTGGTTGGATTTTCGATAAAGTACTTATAACGGACCTTCTCAATAACGAACACCTAGAGCCGGTCCCAGGGGGTTCGTTATTGGAGAGTTGACTGTAGTAATTTTTTTTGGACAAAACGGAAAAATGCCCGCGTTATGTGAAAAAGTGCCCGCGTTTTTTCGTTCTATTCAAAAGGTGAAAAAGTGCCCGCGTTTTGTGAAAACGTGCGCGCTTTTTTGTGAAACCGCTCTATAACAAGACTGAGTCTGCATTTTTGGCGACCGTATAAAATACTATTCATTTACTATACACTATTCATTTACTGCAAATTACTGCAGTTTCACCTTCATGAATTACGCCCATATAAAGCATAATGAATAGGGTTGGCCTCCCCCCCGCTTTTTGGGGTGCGGGGGGAGATTAGACTAAAAAAATTTGCGGGGGGGGAGAAGCGGGGGAGGTGGCCAATTTTTTTTGCGGGGGGGGGGAGGAAGCTGTGAGCGGGGGGCAGTGGGGGGGTGCGTGATTAATTTACAAGCCTCGGGACTGAAAATTTTCGAAACAGCAGTCTAGAATGAATCTGAAGGCTTTTGAAACACTTCTGAAGTCAAAGCTACAATATTGCCACTCCTCTGGTTCGATAAATCTTGATCCTTCTCGGCTGCCGTTCTGAAAATGACCTCATCCGAGAGTTTTTTTTCGACTGGGATTTTTTGCGGGGGGTGACGGGGGGTCATTTTGGGAGCGGGGGGGGGGGGAGAACGGGGGGAGGTGGCCGATTTTTTTTGCGGGGGAGGAGCGGGGGGGAGGTATAAGGAAAATTTGGTCAAAAAAGCGGGGGAGGGGGGGGGGAGGGAGGGAGGGAGGCCAACCTTACAGTCAACCCCCGATTTAATGACCACCACCTCAAGTTCGTTTCCGCCTAGGGTCCGACACTTTATATGGTTATATATTCATTATTATAACAGGTTAATCCAGAAGCGGTCATTTTTTTTACAGAAGCGGACAGTTTTTCACAAAAAGATGGCACTTTTTCGAAAAACGGGCACTTTTTCGAAAAACGGGCCCTTTTTCGCCTTTTTGACTAGAACGAAAAAACGCGGGCTTTTTTTTCGTATCGTCCATTTTTTATCAACATCTTACATGTCTAAATGTTTTCTATCTTTATAGTAATAATTTTAGAACTGCTATTTGAAATGCTCAATAATGCTATTTTGGTCAGATATTTATACTTAAATTGACTACGAAATTATGGGTAATAAACAGGCTCATTCTTCAAGCAATTTGTCCACAAGAAGTGTTATAAATGGTGGTCAGTTGCTAGCTCCACAGAATAGAATAAGTCGGAGAGGCTCTGAACTTAGAGCAAGGCAGCCCGCTGAATCTGTTCCTAACGGTTACTATATCAAAAAAATCCACATAAGAACTAACCTATTTTCAGAAAAGTCACAAATAAACGGTAGTGCATTCGATTCAGCCAGGCAATCCAGCAGTAAGTTTTTAAGTAGTTTGAGGTATTTAAAAGGACTCAGGCGGATATATTAAGAAGGGACAATTCTGACCCGCCCAATCGCTTTTCGAACAGAGTTACCGCCTTTAAAAAAAACCCCGCAAACCAGTTTTCACTGGTTTTCGATCACTGTAGGGTGGTATTTGGACCCTCTGGTCTTCGTCCACCCTGAAATTTACATAAAATTGACCAAATTTCATATTTCATTCATTTCAAATTCGAAAAATTATTAATAAAACAAACGAATTTTGCTTTAGGAAGAAGATGGTCAAGTGTGGCGACAGTAAGTTCACGCAACACTGCAATCAAACCAAAACGTCTTTTACCAAGGTTACTTTTTTCAAAGTGATATTATATGTACATTTTGTAATTTTAGACAGTGTCACTTGATCATCAAATCATGGAACAAAAAAGTGCCCAAAGTTAAAATGGTCAAAGATGTTTTTTGCGGTAAAATTTATTTATTCAAATGACTATGACAGCCAAAATGCTGCGGCTAAAGTACACTATACAGCATCCTTTCGAAATGATGTTTTGTGAACTTCTTAACCCAAAACATGTTTTCAGGGGGGCGGTCGACACTTTCCTGCAAAAATTTTGTTTGACCAAAATTTGACTTTTTTCCTTGGGTCCCCCAAGTCAATCCACCAGAAAATGGTACGTGGATAAACTGAAATGTCTTACAAGGTAGGATTTGAACAAAGTTCTGTTAACTGAGTCCTAGCGCATAAGAAAACTCTGGGATGCGTGTTTTTTTTTTCATGCATCCAGAGTTACTTCCTAGTGCTTTGTGGCTAAGGTATGTTCCTGAAGGGGCGCAGGGGGCTTGAAATTTAGAACTCACTTACCTTAGACATAATTCCGAGCAGGGCTCATGATCAAAAATGCATATAGAGACTCTTTTTGCCAAGTTTTAGTAATTAAAACAAGGTAAAAATTACTAAATAGGGTATTCAGATACCCTCCAGTACCGGTCTCCCAAGTCAAAAAGTTAAAATTTTCCGAAATATTTTTTTTCCAAAAATAACTTTCTGCCACCTAAAAACATGTTTTTGTATGTTTTTCGGGCTAAAACGTTCAAAAACATCATTCCGGCGTGTTCTGAGAGGACGCTGTATAGTGTACTTTTGTCAATGCTGCAAAAAGCTGCAAATAAAAAGGTAAAAATGTATTTTTTATGACTGTCTTCATACAGTGAATACAGTCTCGATATAAAAGCACTGCTCAGAACTGGCCTAAGGTGCTCTTTTCAATGATTTTTCTAAAGTAAGAGACTTTCAAATAAAAAAGGAAGGGGATGTCATCTTTTTAAATTTTAGTCAGCGGGACTGGCTGTTTCGATGCAGTGTAGGATCTCGGCCATCCTTAATTTTTTTTGTTCCGAGAGCTGCTCCGATGAGGCCAAAAACTAAGAGGTAAAATCGAATTTCTCCCTGATTATTCGTCAGCTGCAAAACTAAAAAAGTAGTCGATAAGCAATCAATAGTCGAAAGTCTCTATTGAATCGGCTGGGACGCCAAGAACTCGACACATTTTGATGTTTTAAGTCAGGACAAAATCAAATGTTTAAACAGTCAAAAAACAATATGTCAATCAAAAAACTTTGCAGCCATATTTACGGAAGCCGAAGAACTAAAACAAATATTTGGCATACCTATGGATTTACGCGGAAAGAAGCTGCGTTCAGACCCTAAATTTGTAGCCCATACTACCTTGTTTACTGACACTTTTGACTTTGTGATTCGCAACCTGGACGACATCGGTATGGTGACTGAAAATGCAGAGCAATTGGGCAGAAGGCACGCCACACTACTTCCATCTGACAGCTTTAGGCCTGAATACTGGAGCATATTCACAGAATGTATAGTGGAAGGGGCGTGTCCCAGCTCAGAGGACAAAGAAACTCAAATAGCTTGGAGGCAACTGGTCATGACCATTATTTACTACATGAAGTGAGTTTTCGAAAAATGACAAAAAATTACAAAAAGTATCAGAAGGCAAAAAATCAGACAAAATGAAAAAAACATAGCTAGATTCTACTAGAGAAAGGGTGCTCCCAGATGTCTTGGCTTGAGTATAGAATCCCCCCCCCCACGGGACTGATCAGATCGAGAAGATAACATCATATTCGTGCTTCTCGACCCCGATTTCATGAGAAAGCCGGCTGTTTTTTTGGTTCTGAGAAAAAAAATTTTTTCGAACCACAGGGGGTATCATGGTTTTTTAGTCAAAATTTGAAAAATTTAATTTGGTGCCTTTTGAATTTAAAAGGGAATAAGGGCTGTATTGGGAGGGGAAGGGAATAAAAGGGGGCCACTGATCACAGAGGGCCCACTAACAAGAAGATGTTGAACATAGTTTCGAATACTGGGGCCTACCGCATAAAGAAACTCTGGTATGCATGCTTTTTCATGCATCCAGAGTCACTTTCGAGTGATTTGTGTCTAAGGTATGTGGGTGTGCGCATCTCAACTCCAAGCCCCCTGCGGCCCCGAAGGGGCTAAATATTGAATTTGAAAACATTCACTAGGTTTGTTGCCTAGATTATTATCCCCTGTGGTTCGAAATTTTTTTTCTTCTCAGAATCAAAAAAAAAAACGCGCAGCTTCTCATGAAATCGGGGTCGAGAAACACTAATATGGAATTGAAAAAAAACCTGCTGAAAACAAATGCTGCGCTTCTTGGAGCTTGTACGAGTAGCTTTTAAGATCTTGCTTCACAATTTTCGGACACCCCCTTCGCTGATTCCTTCGACTCTTGCCATTTGTCTCTTTGATCTTATCGGCTTGCGACGGATCTTCTCTTTGATACGGCGAATGATCGGAGCAGTCCTTGCACTTCTTGGTCTTCCGCTTCTTTCACGATCTTCGTAAGTCCCCAGCTCATTGAAGCGCTTCAGAGTTCGATGCACATTGCTCTTGTCCAAATGAAGTTCCCTTGCAATTTCCGTGATAGTCTTCCCTCTTTGACGCATTCGCACTACTTCGATTCGCTGATCGTTGGGTGCCATGATTTTGGAAAAAACAAAAAGTAAAACGACTATCTTGTATGGAATTTAACGTAGAAAAAAAGTGGTAAAACCGTTTTCACTCATAAAAAAAATGTGGTTAAAAAGTTTTAAGTTTAAAAAAGTTGTCAGAACTTTTACGCACCCTGTAGGTGTATATATGTGTCGGCGTGCCCCCGAAACAAATACGCCTTGGTCAACCCTTTTGGTTTTTTAAGGCTTAAAGGACCATGGTTTTTGCGCGCAGCGGCATGTGCAAAATTTAAATTGGGGGGAAAGCTCTCTTTCGCCTCTCACTGTACTCTAATGAGTCATTTCGAGCGACTTAAAAGTGTACAGGAAGAGACGAAAGAACTGTCCGCCGCCAATTCAGATTTTGCACACGACGCTGCGTCCGAAACTATGGTCCTTTAAGTGTATATTAAGACTGACTCAAACATGTTTTTATCACCTTTTTTGTATTTTGGAAACCACGTTTTGAGTCCGTCTTAACTTACGCTGGCCTTCGATATTCTTTTCAGCGCCACATTAATAAATAGATATATATATATAAAGTCGGTTCATATAGAGCTGTAAATTGATTACCAGCCTTAACAAGAACTGAAGTTAGTAACAAACAAATCAAGCAGAACAAATATTTAACATAGCAATTTGAAAATATGATTTAAAGGCTCACGTGGTATACTATAAAACAAATATTTCTAGAAAATTGAAAAGGCCTTGCTTTCCCTATTTGTGGTGCCTATTCAAAAAGGAGAGCTGTATAAAACAATAGATCACTTCGTTATTTGTGTCATTTCGAACGAAAAAAAAGTGATTTTCTACTGATTTGAAAAAAGCTCTGTTCTGGTACTTCATGTTTTCTTATATTGGGCCGCTGAAACTGACAAAATGTGTAAAACAAAACTAGTCCAACGTTTCAGGCTGACCAATTCGAGAAAAAAGTAGAAACTTGGACTTATATTGCCGAGAAACTTCCTAATCTATTAAAGTTCCCAGCTTTTAATGCAAATGGACTCAGGGATGAGCATTTAGGTCTAATTAGACCTTTTTAGACCTATTTTTAGGTCTAAAAAAAGACGCGCCAAAATTTGAATTAGACCCTTAGACTTAGGTCTAAATTAGACCTAAGGTCAATAATAGTAACAATAGGTCTACGATGGTCTAATTTTTATACTAAATAGACCTAAATGCTCATCCTGAATGGACATCTTCTAAAAGGCTTGCAAGAGTCTGACTTCCAAAATATTCACTCAAACATAAATTATATACTTTGCAGGCTACTTTAAAAGAACGAACAGATGATCGAAAAGGGACAGATAATTAACTTGAAAAATCTATCTAATGAATTCAGGAGCGATGATTTTGTATTTTTTGGCGACTTTTGATTTTATTCATTCACAACATGGTGCACAATATCTAGAAAAACATAAACGGCCTACATAAAACTTAAAACGTGGTAAAATACATGGTTAGGAATTAGTTTAGGATTCTGTTCCTAGGAATTCCAAAACCAATATTTTGATTGGTGTAAAAAAGCATGTTACTTGAAAAGTGAGTAAAAATTTATTATTTCTACTTGCTGTCAACAATTTTCAACTTCACAGAGCTTTGTCTCAAAGCGACTTCTCTTAAATGATAAAACTTATTTTCTCAATATTCTTAAAATTGGTGGACTGATCCTTTCCATCACATCTTGGAAGATGGCATTTTGTGTTAGTCCAAATGCTTGTTGGCTTGTTCGGCGAAGCCTGTCGACAAGGTAGTAACTTTATCAAAAATCACTAAAAATTGACTTAATCACTGGGTTTTAGCTCATCCACCCAAGTGTTGATGGGACCCCGAAGGGGCGCAGGGGGCTTGAGAGTTAGAGATGCGCACACCACATACCTTAGACATGATTCCGAGAAGTACTCTTGACCATAAAATGCATATAGAGTCTTTTTTTGCCACGGCCCAGTTGAAAAACATGTGAGGCAGGCGCAGAAATACAAAAATTTTTGAACTTTTAACGTTTCTGCCATAAAAGTGGCCCCCTTTTATTCCCTTCCCCTCCCTATACAGCCCTTATTCCCTTTAAAATTCAAAAGGCGCCAATTTAAATTTTTCATATTTTGACTAAAAAACCATGATACCCCCTGTGGTTCGAAAATTTTTTTTTCTCAGAACCAAAAAAACAGCCGGCTTTCTCATGAAATCGGGTCGAGAAACACGAATATGATGTTATCTTCTCGATCTGATCAGTCCCCGTGGGGGGGATTCTATACTGCAACCGATTTCTTAGTCCCCCTGTTGATTTTTTCATGATTTTCGCCTTGGTACCCCAGTGGATTTTTTCATTTTTGTATCACCAAGATCGCTTTGATCCCATGATCACATTGAAAAAAAAACATGATGACCAAGGCTTGTGGAATCACCCTATTCTCAAGTATAACCCTAGTAAAGTTTCTGGGTGTAGCTTTTTAGGCTGAGACAAGTTTAGACATATCTAGCTGAAACAAGATACGAAGATGAACTTAAGCCCTGCATCTGTAATTTAAAATCGGATCGATCAAATATATTAAAAGAATTAGAGAGAAAATAAGCTTACTCTAGCTAAACTTCAATTTACCGGAAATCAGAAAAAACTATTTGAAGCGCTCCAAAGCATTTTTGATGATGTGAAACGGGTAGGGAAGATCATTTTCCCATTTTTTCGGTTTGCCTGGGTCCTCCCAATTTTAAACTCTGATTAAGTTAATTTTTTTGTCTACTTAGACTTGGTTACGAAAGAGAAAGTCTAAGGATCACTAGGCACGCTTCCATGAAACGCTCAAGTGCTCCGATGGCAAAAATTTTAATTCCAAATGGAGACTAGATTTTTATTTGTTTAACTAACTATCTGTGCTCATGTTTATACAACTCTTGTTATTGTAACAGCTTTAAATAAAAAAAATTATAAATACAAATTTTAGAATAAAAATCTTTAATTTACAATACTAATGTACAATAATTTAAAAAAGTTAAACAAATTACTAAGAGATCTCACCGCTGTAAAGGCTTAGATCACACTCAAGGAGTCGGTCTTGGGTGGTTAACCGTACCGAATACCAGGTTTTACGGCCAAAACCCAAAACCGAAAACCGGATCCGAAAAAATACCGCTTTATTTACGACAAAAATTAACCAGAAATCATGTAAGAGCACATAAACCGACCGAAATAGATTGAAAAAATGAAACCGAAAACCGCTCTTGAAAAAAATCTTTTTTTAAAAACCAAACAGGCTGAAAAAAACTGATCGAATGTTACCCTGATATTTATGATTATTTTCAAATCGATAAGCTTATTGATCTCGATAAAAAAAATCGCTGTTTGTTCAAAAATGTGCAAAATGTTTGCAGATTTTAGTGAATTTTTGTAAATTGTGTAGGAGAAACAATTATCCTACACGAGTCTACAAAATATAGTAAAATATGCAAAATTTATACATTTTTCGAACGAGAAGCTAAAATATAATTTTATCGTATTCGAAAAATTTATAAATTTGGAATACAGTCGACGCTCGATAGTGCATCGCTCTCGGGATCGGCCCTAGCCGGACGCAATATAGAGCTGGATGCAATATCGAGCGAAGGCTATATATATATGGACAAAGCTTTTTTTGGAGCAAAAAGACTTTTTTTTGGGTCAAAAAGACTTTTTTTTGGGTCAAAAGTTTTTTTTTTTGGGTAAATTTTTTTTTTCAAAAAGACTTTTTTTGGTCAAATAGACTTTTTTTTGGGTCAAAAAGACTTTTTTTTGGGGCAAAAAGACTTTTTTGGAGCAAATTGGCTTTTTCTTGGTGCAAATTTTTTTAGATGTAGTTCTTCATTTGTTTTGATTTTTCGATATAATTTTATTGTCTTGCTTGAATAGAGAAAAACTTCTAAAAAACTGATGTATAAAAGTATGAATGAAAAAAATCTATTGCTGCAAAGCAGAACTCATTTTGCGTGGCCGGCCAGTCTTCTGTTTGTGGTGCAAAGGGATTTGTTTGCTGAAAGAGGGTAAGCGGCAAGTCCATTTTCACATAGCAACATCACAGAGTGCTTGCAGTGCTGCTTTTTTGCTCCCACAACACACGAGCATTGATATTCTCCATTCCAGAAAAGATTGGGAGAGACTGTGCAGAATGAAAAACGAAGAGTCTTGTAGCGACCCCAGTTAGTGTAGCTTTGATTTCGAGCTGCAATCCAGCGCTTGCAATAATACAGGAGTAGCATCTTGGTGCAGCCCAACCAGATTAACATTTTGCAGTGTTGGATGGGCTGTCAAGGGTGGCTTGTTCTTGTTGCCATCACAAAAGCCTCACGATAAAGGCGGGTGATATTTGAGGAACAGCTGTAGGATTCTATAGACAACTTGTTTATATATATATATGTATAATTCATTACCTGGTACTCAGGCCTGCTTGACCAATGTTTAAGAGTCATATCTGCAAATTGTATAAACTGAGCCAAAGGAGTCTCGGCGGCGCTGCACTTTTTCAGCTCTCATTTTTAGACTCAACCCATTGTTAGTAGAAGAGTATATGCACTGAATCCTTCATACCAGCCGCTCAATGGCGAATGTAGCCAAGTTTTCTCAAAGTACTCAACAAAGCTTAGTGTTGCAGGCTCGTTTACAAAGCGGGTTTTCCAATCAGTTAGCATAAGTACAGCAGCTAAAAAGAATGTGTTTCTCGAACGGTAATGATAGTAGCTATGAATAACCTCTAGCGAATTCTTGTGGACTAGAAGCACGCTTTTCCATTTAATTTCTTAATCATCACTTCGATGGCGGAACAATTTCATTAACAAAGGATTAGTTTTTCTTAACAAAAGGCGAAAAATTTTATATTCATTCATATTCATACTTTTTATACATCAGTTTTTTAGAAGTTTTTCTCTATTCAAGCAAGACAATAAAAATATATCGAAAAAAAACAACAAAATGCAGAACTACATCTAAAAAATTTGCACCAAGAAAAAGCCAATTTGCTCCAAAAAAGTCTTTGCCCCAAAAAAAAAGTCTTTTTGACCCAAAAAAAGTCTTTTTGACCCAAAAAAAAGTCTTTTTGACCCAAAAAAAAAGTCTTTTGAAAAAAAATTTTGACCCAAAAAAAGACTTTTGACCACAAAAAAAGTCTTTTTGACTGCGCTATAAATTTGACCCCAAAAAAAAGTCTTTTTGCCAAAAAAGCTTTGTCTATATATATATAGAGAGTCAATAATGAAGAAATTATTATTAACCAACCAAACCGAAAAAATCGGATGCAGTATCGAGCGATGCTATATCGAACGTCGAAATATCTTTTTTCAGCCGTGTGTGTGTACTACTGTACTATGTAGACTGTACTACGGTCAAACTTCTTTATAAGCTACACCTCCTTATAAGATACCCTGAGTCTGGTCCAAATGGGTATGCTCCGTATAATATACCCTATTTAGCTACACCTCTCTATATGCTACATCTAGGATAGGTCCCGAGTGTAGCTTATAGAGAAGTTGACTGTATGCATTTAGGAAAACAATTTTGCGCAAAAAATGCAAATTCTTATTTCATTTTTACAACTCTTCGCTTATTATCACTCTTTTCATTTGCATCCATGTTATACTTTGAGTTTTATGATAACTAAATCCGCATTTGTGTACAATGCAATAGCTGCACTATTAGTGTCTTCACGTGCAGAACACTACTTTCACATTTCTGCGCTTCGATTTTACTAAAAATGTTTCTAGTAACCATTTCTCAATTTCTTTTGTTCTTTATATTTATCATTAACTATTTTCGACTCTACATCTAGTGTAACTAAAAACATGTCCCCATTGTCAATTTTTCCATACTCAAGATTGCCGATTACATCATTTCCAGATTTGCATAAAAATTTTCCTGCATTTTGGTCATTAAATAATACTGCTTCATGTTTTATTCGCATGGACTAGTTGCTGTCAGATTCTCACAAAATTCTAAAATGTATAAAATTTTCGACGCTACTCGTTTATTACTCCTCCCAAAAAACTACTCGGTTTACCCCTCCCAATAATTTTTAGGGTACCTAAAACCATATTTTTATAAAAAAAAAGCTGGTATTAGTAATGGTTTGGCCCTGAGCCTAAGCCTAAGGCCAAAGCCTAAGGCTAAGCCTAATTCCTAAGCCTAAAAATTATTGGGAGGGGAAAACCGAGTAGTGCCAAATTTTCAAAATGATTTAAATATAGCCCTTTATAGAAAAAATTCTGATATCGAAAAAAATTACATGTCCACATTACCGACACATGTATTGTGTGAAAAAACCGCTGACTTAGAGCTTAATAGTCATTGTTTGACCACAAAATTATAACTAAAATTTTATTTCTTTTTTACAATAATCACTACTTATCCTCTATCCAAACTTTGAACTCTGATTCCTATATGCATTTTCTGCCCTGATCTTCTTTGTTTATTTTAATTTAATAAAGATTAAGTCTCTATATATATACAGGGTGCGTAAAAAATTCTGACAACTTTTTCAAACTCAAAACCTTTATTGTTTCTAATATAACATCAAAAAAACAAATAACACCACGAGCAAGAGCGAAGAATTTTGAACAAGATAGCTGCATCACTATTCAATATAGCCGCCCTTTGCTTGGAGACAGGCATTCAATCTTCTTCGCCAATTATCCACCACCGAGGCGAGCACTTCTTCGTCAATTTCTCTCCATGCTTCTTGCAGTGCGGTCTTGAGTTGAGCGATTCCCCTATGGCGTCTGTCGTTCACTTTTGCTTCTAGAAATCCCCAGATTGAGTAGTCGAGCGGATTGAGATGGGCTGTATGGCGTCCACTGCTTCACATCAATGAATTCCGGCAAATTGTTACGGCACCACGCTTGAGCCTCACGAGCCTTGTGCGCAGGAGCAGAATCCTGAAACGAGATGAAAGAAAGAATTGAAAAAAAACCTGCTGAAAACAAATGCTGCGCTCTTGGAGCTTGTACGAGTAGCTTTAAGATCTTGCTTCACAATGTTTCGGACACCCCCTTCGCTGATTCCTTCGACTCTTGCCATTTGTCTCTTTGATCTTATCGGCTTGCGACGGATCTTCTCTTTGATACGGCGAATGATCGGAGCAGTCCTTGCACTTCTGGTCTTCCGCTTCTTTCACGATCTTCGTAAGTCCCAGCTCATTGAAGCGCTTCAGAGTTCGATGCACATTGCTCTTGTCCAAATGAAGTTCCCTTGCAATTTCCGTGATAGTCTCCCTCTTTGACGCATTCGCACTACTTCGATTCGCTGATCGTTGGGTGCCATGATTTTGGAAAAACAAAAAAGTAAAACGACTATCTTGTATGGAATTTAACGTAGAAAAAAAGTGTAAAACCGTTTTCACTCATAAACAAAAATTGTGTTAAAAGTTTTAAGTTTAAAAAAGTTGTCAGAACTTTTACGCACCCTGTAGGTGTATATATGTGTCGGCGTGGCCCCCGAAACAAATACGCCTTGGTCAACCCTTTTGGTTTTTAAGGCTTAAAGGACCATGGTTTTTGCGCGCAGCGGCATGTGCAAAATTTAAATTGGCGGGGAAAGCTCTCTTTCGCCTCTCACTGTACTCTAATGAGTCATTTCGAGCGACTTAAAGTGTACAGGAGAGACGAAAAAGAACTGTCCGCCGCCAATTCAGATTTTGCACACGACGCTGCGTCCGAAAACTATGGTCCTTTAAGTGTATATTAAGACTGACTCAAACATGTTTTTATCACCTTTTTGTATTTTGGAAACCACGTTTGAGTCCGTCTTAACTTACGCTGGCCTTCGATATTCTTTTCAGCGGCCACATTAAATATATAGATATATATATATAAAGTCGGTTTCATATAGAGCTGTAAATTGATTACCAGCCTTAACAAGAACTGAAGTTAGTAACAAACAAATCAAGCAGAACAATATATTTAACATAGCAATTTGAAAATATGATTTAAAGGCTCACGTGGTATACCTATAAAACAAAATATTTTCTAGAAAAATTGAAAAGGCCTTGCTTTCCCCTATTTTTGTGGTGCCTATTCAAAAGAGGAGAGCTGTATAAAACCAATAGATCACTTCGTTAATTTGTGTCATTTCGAACGAAAAAAAAGTGATTTTCCTTACTTGATTTGAAAAAGCTCTGTTTGGTACTTCATGTTTTCTATTAATTGGCCGCTGAAAAACTGACAAAATGTGTAAAACTAAAACTAGTCCAACGTTTCAGCTGACCAATTCGAGAAAAAAGTAGAAACTTTGGACTTATATTGCCGAGAAACTTCCTAATCTATTAAAGTTCCCAGCTTTTTATAGCAAATGGACTCAGGGATGAGCATTTAGGTCTAATTAGACCTTTTTAGACCTATTTTTAGGTCTAAAAAAAGACGCGCCAAATTTGAATTAGACCCTTAGACCTTAGGTCTAAATTAGACCTAAGGTCAATAATAGTAACAATAGGTCTACGATGGGTCTAATTTTATACTAAATAGACCTAAATGCTCATCCCTGAATGGACATCTTCTTAAAAGGCTTGCAAGAGTCTGACTTCCAAAATATTCACTCAAACATAAATATAACTTTGCAGGCTACTTTAAAAGAACGAACAGATGACCGAAAAGGGACAGATAATTAACTTGAAAAATCTATCTAATGAATTCAGGAGCGATGATTTGTATTTTTTGGCGACTTTTTGATTTATTCATTCACAACATGGTGCACAAAATCTAGAAAAACATAAACGGCCTACATAAAACTTAAAAACGTGGTAAAATACATGGTTAGGAATTAGTTTAGGATTCTGTTCCTAGGATTCCAAAACCAATAATTTTGATTGGTGTAAAAAAGCATGTTACTTGAAAAGTGAGTAAAAATTTATTATTTCTACTTGCTGTCAACAATTTTCAACTTCAACAGAGCTTTGTCTCAAAGCGACTTCTCTTTAAATGATAAAACTTATTTTCTCAATATTCTTAAAATTGGTGACTGATCCTTTCCATCACATCTTTGGAAGATGGCATTTTGTGTTAGTCCAAATGCTTGTTGGCTTGTTCGGCGAAGCCTGTCGACAAGGTAGTAACTTATCAAAAATCACTAAAAATTGACTTAATCACTGGTTTTAGCTCATCCACCAAGTGTTGATGGGACCAGCGGTCAGACTAATGCTTCACCACTACCAATTGGATCCTCAAAATGTGAAAACCACTGGTCCAAAAAATAACTTGTTGAAAAGGCAAGATTTTAAGCTTGAGAGTTTTTACAGAAACCCGTGTTTTAAAGCTCCTGAAAAAATTGAAATTTTCGGTTATTTTTCTGCTTGAAAATTTTTTGGTCGGTTTTCGGCACTAGTACTGCGTCTCCACCCCTCTCTTTTGCCTCATTTCCTTGCTGATTTTTTGGTTCAGGCTGGCGCAGGGTATGCGCATGTTAAGATTTATGGTAGGACGCACTCAAGCATGTTTACCATATTACAAAAAAATAAAAAAGATCTTTGGGTATCTGCTTACACACGCTGCATCTGCTCTGCGCATAAGTCTAAGCAAAATCAACAGGTTGAAAAGTTAAGAAACAATTCAATCCTTTCCGTATTTAGTGACCTACTTTGCACATAAGCGAGAAAAAGTTATCCCCTAGCACAGCACAAGTGTCCCATTGTGAACTAGTCGAGCTAAAAAAGAATGTATCTACTACTCCGCCTAAAAAAGCTCAAGCCAAGCCTGGTCAGAATTACATAGATGTGCCACTGACCAATATGCGCTCTACGATCGCCAAACGTCTTAGCAGTGCCAAAGGTTTATTTGTTATCTAATAGAGGGTATAATTTATTTATTTTTTTTTATTTTAGGGATCAATTCCACACTCTTATCTTGCGGTGCTATATCTGCCAATAAACTTTTAGCGTTAAGAAAATGCTAGCTAAAGATGGCGTAAAATTTTAGAAATTTCAGTCGCATTTTACTATATTTGTCAGGTCTCTGGCTCGCTATTATTGTGGTTGTGGACCACAGAATAATAAAATCGTAAATCGACTACGCTCTACAAGATGCCATAACCAAATTTTAGTGTCCAATTTCAAAATTCGTGGTGTTTTTTTCCTAAATTAATTATTGTCCTCATAATTAGGAACACATGAATTTTTTTATTTTTTTCAGCCATTTAAAAGATGTGAAGTATCGCAAGGCTGTTTAATTATGAGTGCATTCAAGCAACCACAACATTCACAAACAAATTTCACAAAGTCAAAAGGCAAAAAACATGCTAATGGTTATGATCTATCAACAATATTCTTTAAATTTGTTTGACCCGAATTTAGTTATTTTTGTAAGCTTGCTAATTCCTTTTCGACGTGCCTTTTACATCTTTGTTTTCTTGTACTTTTTGTTTCTGTTCAAAAAGCCATGTTTCTTAAAATATTATCCTTTATGGTGGCTGTTGATGGAAGCTGGGTGTTCATTGCTAGAAGTGTTTAGCTGGGCGAGCACGCAAGCCTCCTTAAGAACACATTAGATAAATTGGTAAGCAGCAGGAGTAGATTTAAAAATCCACCTACAACTAACAAGACCTATTTTTGTCTTATTCTTCTTTTCTTACAAAATATAGGCAAATGTGGCATATTTTAATTTTTATTTTGTTATTGACTGACCACCTAATTGACTCAAATCAAATTGCGCTTCAAATCTGAATTTCACCGCAAATTAATGAATTCCAGCAAAAATATTTCCATATTTTTATAACTTTTGCTGTATTTTTTTTCAATTATTGCACTAGCATATATTTTCGGATCTTAGCTGTGAATAAGCTATCAAAATCAGCTGAAAAATTGAGGAATGTAATGGTGACGAAATTTTCGAAAGAATTTCGGTGAAATTTTCAATCAATAGCTTGTTAGACAGCCAGAAATACAAGATCCAGAAATACATGCTAGTGCATTTTTATTGTAATTTAGCCCTATTATACTGTGTAGTTCATTTTTGCAAAATAACAGCTAAAATAATTTTAGGAGGATCAAGTTAAAAAACTTGATAATAGTTGAAAATACAGTCGACTCTCCAATAACGAACCCCTGAATGGGACACGGACGTTTGTGTCTAAAACCGTTTGTATCTAAGGCCGTTTGTGTCTAAACCGTTTGTGTCTAAACCGTTTTGTGTCTAAGCCGTTTGGTGTCTAAACCGTTTGTGTCTAAACCGTTTGTGTCTAAGGCCGTTTGTGTCTAAAGCCGTTTGTGTCTAAACCGTTTGTGTCTAAGGCCGTTTGTGTCTAAAGCCGTTTGTGTCTAAAAGTCGCTTGAGTCTATTTTCTGTGTTTTTGGTTTAAGAAGGCAATTTAAACTTCACCAGAATGTGTCATATTTAAAATTTATTCGCATCACACCTATTCATTGCTATGTCCACGCTTGTTGAATGATGTCGAATGTTTTACTTTTTATTTAGATGAACTGCGATCCGCGGGAAATAGCGCGAATACTAGATGATATTGGTGGTTACAGCGATGAGGAATCCGTGGACCAAGCAGAAGTCAATGTCAGGGAGTCAGCTAATCGACAGGTATTGAATTTAATCTTACATATCATTATCTTGTATTTGCTTTGCAGGATTTCGTTCAATCGAATAAGGAAAACGAGATGGTCACTTTTAATGGCCATCAGTTTTGGAAACATTACGGGTACAAGCAGAAAATGTATTGGAGATGTATCAAGCGTATCACTGATGGATGCCCTGCTCGACTTCATACAAACAGCAATACGGGCTTGGTGCTTAAGATCGTGGGAAAGCACAGCAATCATGGAATTTCGGCCGCAGCAATTGTCCTTCGCCAACTTACTCAGCAAGTCAAAGAAGCCTGCACAACAACAATGGAGGTTTGTAATAAAACGTCTTTGATTAACTTATGATGTTTTGAGCTTAGCATCCGTCCACCATCTTCAACAACGTTCTCTCAGGTGTGCCGGAAGCTGTTCAAGCCAAACTCGACAAGTCAGCAATCAGAAAGGTCGTCCAGAGGAAGCGAAAACTAGTGAATAGCGAGCCAGAAGTGCCGAATGGACTTAACTTTGTGGTACCGGATGGCTACAGGACCTATCGCTTTGGGTTGAACGATCCAGAACTATTCCTTCTTGGAGATCAGGTGTATGAAAATAACAACAGGTTAAAACTTTAAGTTGGCTGGCATAGTCTTTTAGATGGTTATTTATGTTTCAGAATTCTTCTTTTTGGGCGTGCAAGCAACAAGAACTGGAGTGCGCAGATGAAAGTGGTCTTTATGGACGGTAACTTCAAGATCACTCCTTTCCCGTTCTACCAGGTATTTTGTTCTTCACTGATTATAATATTCCATCTATCATATATGTTCTAGGTGTACGTGATTCTTGCAGAGCGCAATGGCTACGTCTTTCCAGTGCTCTATGCTCTACTCGTCAATAAGTCTCAGTCTACCTATGAGCATCTTTTCGTCATGGTCAAGGAAGTCTGGCCGGCATTTTCTCCTTCAAGCGTCACTGTCGATTTTGAAATAGCGGCAATCAGTGCGTTAGAGCTGTGCTTTCCCGAGACAGAAGTGTGGGGATGTCTGTTTCATCTCGTCTAAAATCTGAAGAAGACGCTCGGCAAGAATGGGCTGAAGGGTCGTTACGAAACCGATGCTGATTTCGCCGTCAAATGCCGCAAGCTTTTTGCGTCAAATGTCCGGCTCTATGCACATACCTTTTTTTTCTAGTTATAACCTATAGACTATAATTTTTGAATCAAACATCGCCGCTGGGGATGTGCTAGTATAAGAAACTAGGCCATAAAGACTGGATGATTAGAGATATCAAAGAGAATATAGTATTTATTTAGGAATGATCACAGCGATGGCATTTGTCAAGCCTGAGGAAGTCATGCCAGTTTTCGAAGAGCTTTGGGATCTTTTGCCTGCAGAGCTCGAGCCTATTTTGACGTGGATGCAGAAGAATTACATTGGTATTTGCTTTCCACTCTTTGTTTACATCAACTGCTCATCGAGCGATTATTTTAGGAAGCATATCTCGCAGGGGAGTCTTTGTTGCACCAAGATTTGCTCACTCACTTTGGAATGTGTATGAAAGAACGTTGAATGGAGACCATCGAACCAACAATTTTGCCGAATCAGCCAACCACAGGATCCAGTGCGAACTCGATGTCTGCCATCCAGGTCTGTGGAAATTTATCAATGCTCTTCGAGTTGTGCAGCAAGGCCGAGATCAAAAGTTCGTCCAGTGGCAAGTAGGCAAGCGACCAAAGGGAAAACGAAGCAAGTATGTCGAAGCCGATCGCCGCATTCTTACTATTGTCGAGGCCTACGAGGAAAGAAGCACAGAAGAGTTTTTGAAAGGAATAGCTATTAACTATGATATGGATGATTGAGTTATGTTATATTTTACTTTGCTTGGTTGTTTGTTGAATAAAGAATCCTCTGATTGTGGTTTAGTTTAAGATGTCGTTCTATTTTCGCCTTTTTAAAGATGTCATAACAGTTATATTTGCTGCGATCAAAACTTACACAAGTCATAGGCTGCAGCCGCGAGTCAGTAAAGATTTACTAGGTAATGTATAAAATTAGACACAAACGGTTTAGACACAAACGGTTTAGACACAAACGGCCTTAGACACAAACGGTTTAGACACAAACGGTTTAGACACAAACGGTTCAGACACAAACGGTTTAGACACAAACGGCCTTAGACACAAACGGTTTTAGACACAAACGGGGTGTACCCGATTACGGCATAATAATAATCATTTATTGTCACTCATAACATAGTCAAAGAGATAAGTGCAAAGCACCCACAACAAAAACGACAGATATGGGTCAACCAGCTAATCATACAGTAAAAATCCATTGTGACTTATCCTCCAATGAAATCAGCGACGAATTGTCTGACCAGCACCGGAAAAGAACTTGCTCCCTGACATTGAAGACTGACCCTGCTCACGAAGTTTTTCCTCTGCCACCTTTTTCTCGCGATCCAGAGCAGAACGGTTTTTATAATTGTAGCGCACAAATTTCAAAAATCCTGGCTGATAATCTTCATCCGCAACTACTTCAGCCGCAACTCCCACTAGAGCACCACTTGAAGATTGAACTTGCATGGATGAACAAGAAGATACGCGACTGCCAGAATTAATTTTCTGCTGCGCACCATGAGAAGAAGGACCCGGTTGATCACTGTTGGAAGTCGTAGATATGGTCCTAACCTTGCTTTCCTGCCATCGAGACGCATACCTTCACCCGAAAAGGCTGACCACCCTTTGGCTTGACTGGCTCTGGATTAGGCGGCGCCTCAGGCTGCAAACATTTCACGAATCACAATGAACTTTAAAAAAAACCAACCATTTCAGTAAGATTCCCACCACGGAACACAGGAGTCGGCTCAACATATCCTTCAGGTGCATCAAATTCCAGATTAACATCGCACTCAGTGATAGACACTGCGTTTCCGGCTTAAGATCCATCACCTTGAACTCCAGCACTTGATCGTTGTACTTAACATAGATAATTAAATTCCGAGCATTAGAATATGGATTACTTCAATGGCAATCATGTCGTTCTTAGTAAGGCAGCGGTATTTTCGTAGCTCTACTTCAAGAATGGCCCTTGGATTACTGATACTCAGAAAATCCGTAGACATAGGTTTGAACTTGGCAAAAGAGGCCATGGGCAGTGACTTATACCTAAATGAACTTCGTAAGTCCGTGAAAGAAAAAAATTATTACTCAATTATTGCAATAGCACCTTCAGTCAACTGCAGCTGACGCATTATCTGAAAAATAGTTGAACTTAATCAATGAAAAATTACTACACGACAAACCAGGACGGAAGGTAACACTTTCCTTCCTCTGCCAAAAATTCCAGGACACCCGCATGAGTAGCTCGCTGATGATCTGGACTTGGGTTCTGAATCTTGAAAAGCAAAGGATACTGCACATTGAGGCGAGTCAAATTGTCAAGAGCAGAGTTGGGAAGCAAAATCTAGAGAAAAAACAATTGAAAAAACCAAAACAATGTGAAACTCTAAGACATTGGAATTAACTCACATTTCCACCATGATTCATCGAATTAATTTTGTCAGCGTCAGCCAAGCCTGTTAAATTACTTGAAGCATTTCACATGCCCATTCACAATTTACTAATTTTTTTACCAAAATAAGGCATCGAATAGCAACGCAGTTGTGTCTGATAACTGCGTCCCATCATTCCAAGAAAATGCTCGATACCAAACATGCTGATTCTCGTTTTCTTTTATGGCTAAAACTCTAACCCATTTTTCATCGTTGCTCAGCACAAACACAGGCAGATATTCGAATAATTGCATCAATACATAGCCAATCGGCATACACTGGAAAAGGAACGCAAAGAATGAAGAAATTTATTCAAGGTAGAGAGACAACAATCAGTAACGAGAGAAGTTGAATTCAACACTGAATTCACAACAGCGAATTACCATAACTGAAGTCTTTATAAGGAACATTTGTTTTCTGGTACTCCCGAGTAGGCGACGGAGGCTTGGAATGCTTTTGGATAGGAGGCTGTACTGTCCAACCTAAACAGGAATAATGCAGAAAGCATAGCTAGGCGACAAAGCAAAATCATACTGTCGGGAATATTTCCATATGGCGTCATTTGAGTGTAACGAACTCCTCCACGGCAGAAGGGTATGGACTTCTCTGCGGATACACATTTCCGGCAGAATTTGAATTATAAGAATGCCCTGAAATAGCAGCACTCCCAAAACTTGGATTCATCGAAGACCCATGCGCATATACTCCAGCAACGGCGATTGGCGGCGGCGTCGAGTAGAGAGATGGAACTGATGGCATTGGAGTCGTAGAAGCAGCTGACTGAGGAATCATGGCATTGTAGAAACCAGTTCCCTTAGTCTCGCGATGAATAACCTAAAAACGATTAATTAAACACACAATTACGTGAGTCAAATATGCCTGAAACATCTTCTTCAGAAACTCAGGATCCTTTTGAGCCATAGCAAAAACAGCAACCAT
This sequence comes from Ditylenchus dipsaci, assembly GCA_004194705.1. NCBI lineage: Eukaryota > Metazoa > Nematoda > Chromadorea > Rhabditida > Anguinidae > Ditylenchus > Ditylenchus dipsaci. Next base: position 117,116 of record SADC01001378.1, on the reverse strand, counting down.
AAACTCAGCAGGTTTTACTTTTTGGAGAGCATCGTTGAGCTTGAATAAATACTAGATTTTATTTGTAAGGGAAACTGGAAAAAGAAAAAACCTGTGTGTCCAAATCAACCATTGGAAGTTCTGAAGACGAAGATGCACCGGCGACAGCTTGATGAGGACGAACGTTGACTGAACTTCTTCTTAACTCGCTTAGCTGATCCAAAACGTTTTTCCCAGGTCAAAAATTGTTCCACATATCTAAAATGATAATTACTTTTCAACCTTTTATACAAATAAAAATTATATCGGGTATTACTTGTCATAAGAAGCATGGCCAGACAAAGCCGCGTTTTCCTGTTCCACTGCTCAAACTTTTCCTAACAACCAAGAAAAATATCAAATCCACAAATTAGATTCACGCTGGACACTACCTTGTGTGAAGCGTAATCTCTCTCTAAATTTAATATGGTCGCACGTACATCAGATTGGGTAGACATTTAACCAAGCAACGAAAACTGACAAGCCAATAACTAAACAAGTTTCAGTAGCTTTTAACCCCAAATATTTACGAAAATCTTTGGTATCAATAAACAAATATGCGCTGACTATGCTAAGATTGCTAACGTATAAAGAAAAAGCGTTGGAAAAGGCGCGAACACAAAACAATATTTAAAGGCTATAGGTGATTTGCGCCCTCAAAATGCTCATTTACGCCCTCAAATTAATTATTTACGCCCTCAAATTTGAAATTGATCAAAATGCTTATTTACGCCCTCAAATTACTCATTTACGCCCTCAAATTACTCATTTACGCCCTCAAATTTCTTTTTTACGCCCTCAAATCGACGAAAATGCTTATTTTAGCCAAAATTTTGCGGGAATTCAAATTTTTTAGTCTCAACCAGCGAAACCAGCCGATCGTCGACTTATATCATAAAAATTTTTACATTTTTCATGTTTCAAAACCTGTTTTCTGGACTAATTCGGGCATGCTGAAGATGGTTTGACGGTGGTAAAATCCCGTGTTCTCGAGTATATTTTGAGTTTTGGTGAATAATTGATTTCACCAAAATCAATTATTTCACAACACTCAAAAAATACTTGAGAACACGGCATTTTACCACCGTCAAACCATCTTCAGCATGCCCGAATAAATCCAGAAACAGGTTTCGGAACATGAAAAACGTTAAAAAATTTTGATCCAAGTGGACGACCAATTGGTACCCACATAGGTACTTCACCTAGGTACCATCACCAGTGCACCTCCGCCTGAGAAAACTTACCTCTCTCTCTCTGGTACAGTCAATCCCCGATTTAGTGCGACCTCGAGTTCGATGGACTTGGTCAAAAGTCTTTGAAAGTATCGAAAGTGGAACCCGATTTAGTACGAACCTCGATATAGTGCAAATTTTTTGCGGCTCTCAGGGTCGCTCGAGTGAGCTCCTCATGCGTTCTCCTACAGAATGGCTCAGGGAAACTGAAGATACCGGTTTGGAAAGTCTAAACACAGTCAGACATTCGAGTTCTGAAAATATTGCCATCTAAAATAGGGAATTCCCACCCAATTTGATCGATTTGAGGGCGTAAATAATAAATTTGAGGGCGTAAATGAGCAATTTGAGGGCGTAAATGAGCATTTTGATCAATTTTCAAATTTGAGGGCGTAAATAATTGATTTGAGGGCGCAAATGAATTTTAGCCATATTTAAACAGGGATCCTATCACTTAAAGGGGCATACCACGCTAATAAGAGGTGGTGCCCGGGAATTCAAAAATTTTTCCTTATCATTGAACTTCTGTACGGAGTTTTCGACTTGGTTTCTAATTCCCGGGCACCACCTCTTATTAGCGTGGGTATGCCCTTTAAAGGGGGAAAAACTTTATTTTGTCCCAGATTCACTTTATTTGACCCAGACTCACTTTTTTCTGTCCCAGATTTGATTTGTCTCAGGTTCACTTTTTTCTGATCCAGATTCTTTTTTTGTCCCAGATTTCCTCATTTCCGTCCCAGATTTAGCTTAAACCACAGGGGAGACCAAGTACTTACGAAATCGATCAAAAAATTTTTTCCGCAAAAATTTTGCCTTAAGGGACCAAGGTCACATTTTAAACTCTTACTAACTCTCAAATAATAACTTGCAAAAATTGGTCTTGTTAGGGCTATTTCAAATGGACGACCTGCGACTCGCTACAAATTGTGACTCGCTACTGCGACTCGCTACAATTGCGACTCGCTACAAATTGAATTTTCTATTGTTATGTGGGTACAGATTGTTGTACCAGACCAATTGCTGGCCTCTTCGCGACCAAGACCAGCACACTCCACATTGCAAGGGATAGGGGAACATGTAGTACATGTTTTTGGGTGAAATGGACAAAAAAGTTAAAGTGTAGCGAGTCGCAAAAGTGTAGCGAGTCACAGTTGTAGCGAGTCGAAGTTTTACCATTTCAAATATTAGAAACATGCAGAAATGTTCAGCGTGAAATTCTGAGTCGAATTAAGATAAGTGGCCGCTTGACCATTCGAGTGTTAATTCAAATCTTTCAAATTGCCATGATAAGGAAGAGACAGGGTCCTTTAAGTAAAACTTTATTTTAACTAAGTTTAAATTAAACGGTGACCAGATGGTGGGCTATCCCAGCTAGCCGGGCTATAGCCCCCCCCCCCCCGGTCAGGTTTTTTTCTTGTTTTTTAGCCTTATTTAGCTTTTTTTTGTCTTTTTAGCCACCCCCCCCCCGTCAGGATTTTGAGCCCTTTTAGCCACCTCCCCCCCCCCCCGCCAAAAAATCCAAGGTACGCCTATGTGTGTATAATGAAATGACTCAACTTTTATTTTTAAATTTGGTTTTATTTCTTAAATCTTATGTAGTGTTTGGACTAATTATGTGTGTGACGCCCTATTTTTTGTTCGTCATACTTTTTAACCCACCCCCTTGGTACCTAAATGATTGTAGCTAGGTAATGGTACCCAGGTGAGTGTATTCAAATGGTCGTGCCCATGTTTCAGTACCCAGATGGTGTTACCGGATACAGACCAGTTCCCGATGTTTTTTCTTATTTTATTCACTGAAGCTTGGCAAAAACAGCCTTTAAATGCATTTTTGATCAAAGAGTCTTGCCACTTCGGGGGCGCAGGGGGCTTGGTTGCTTGGGTTGAGATGCACACACCCACATACCTTAGACGCAAATCACTCGAAAGTGACTCTGGATGCATGAAAAAGCATGCATACCAGAGTTTATTCATGCGGTAGGCCGCGGTCAACAAAACTATGTTCAACAACTTTCTTTTTTACACTAAATTTTCCCATTTTTTTGTCCTTTCCCACCCCGGAATAGCCCTCAATCCCTTTAGAAATGGTCAAAAGAATGCTCTAATGTGGCCCCTAAACTCAATTTTTTATTGACCAGAACTCAAAAATAATGTCTTTTTTGAACTCCTGAGGTTATTTTAGGTAGATATAGGGTGTTTTGTACACTTAAAAAAATCTTTGTGTTTCAACGTAACATTTGTTCATATGTCTCTTGATTTTTATTTGGAAGGAGCGCATACAGGACCAGAAACACTTAACCTCGTCTTTCGACAAGAATCACATAGACCAAAAAATGCTAATATTAGAAAGGTCCGTACGGTTAAATGTCCCGTACGGTGAAATGTCGACACTACTCGGTAATACACTCAACTCCAAGCCCCAAGCCCCCTGCGCCCCTTTCAGGGGGCGCAGGGGGCTTCAGAGTTAGAGATGCGCGCACGCTGTTACCTTAGACATGATTCCGAGAAGTACACTTGATCATAAAATGCATATAGAGTCTATTTTTGGGTGCACTACGTTTCACCGTCCCTACTTTCACCGTTCACTATTTTCACCGTCACTATTTTCACCGTCACTATTTTCACCGTCACCTATTTTCACCGTCGCCTATTTTCACCGTCACTATTTTCACCGTCACTATTTTCACCGTCACTATTTTCACCGTCACCTATTTTCACCGTCGCCTATTTTCACCGTCACTATTTTCACCGTTCACTAAATTCACCGTCAGCATTTTAGGACCGCTTTTTAGGTCTAAATTTTTCGAAATTTTTAAAAGTTGTGGCACCAAATATTACCGAGTAGCGTCGAAATGTCCATACGGTGAAATGTCCCGTACGGTGAAGTGTCCCAGACGGTGAAATGTCCCAGACGGTGAAAAGGTCCGTACGGTGAAATGTCCGCGTCCCGTTCCAAAATACCGTATTTCTTCTAATTGCCGCACAGTCTCTAATAACCGCACACCCCCAACTTCACTCTGCTATTTCGGAGCAGAGTGAATATGTTGATCAGCTGTTCGATGCATTTTCTTAACTCTCATGAGCTCTACCGATCCCACTTTTCAGATCTTGGTTGAGCACCCGAAAATCTCGAGATCGAATTCAGAAATTTCGGCTCACCTTCAGACTGACTTAAATTTTTCTGATATCAATTGATTCTGACAAAAATTTAAACTGGCAATAATTTGTCTTGACAAGATCTATTTTGAATAAAACTCATATTAGCAAAAGCTGTTTCGAAATTAAAGATTCTAATGAAAAATGGTCTTGTCTTGAATTTTGCCTGTTTTATTGGCTATATTGAGTTTCGATTTTATTAGTTTCGGTTAGTGCCTGAACAACTAACCCACTTTAACCCTTCCAGTCTCCAAAATCTTGGATAGGTGCTACCTGGTGAGGTCGATATTGACTTGCATGGCCTGAAAATAAATTGAGTCAGGTTCAAAAATAAACCGTCCTATCATACGTAAAATCGTGTGGTGAATTGGGTTTGATAAGACCGAAACTCCGATTTTACCTACCCAGAACCAAAACCCGAAATGGGTACCCCTGGTCCAGGTGGATATCCATTTACGAGCATTAAGCAAATTGATCCACACCTAATTGATCCATACCGAATAGGTTTACATACGCATTAGCCCACACACGAATTGGTCCGAACTTTTCGAATTCGCTGAAAAATTTTTCGGGAATTTTAATCCGTTAGTCTGAACCAACCAAACCAAGTGGTCGTCCAGGGGCCTATTCCAACAGTTGAAAGTTGAAAGTGTAAAGTTGAAAGTTGAAAGTGAAAGTGTTCCAAGAGTTGAAAGTTGAAAGTAGAAAGTGAAAGTTGAAAGTGAAAGTTGATGGTGTTCCAACAATTGAAAGTGACTCACTTTCAACTTTCACTTTCAACTGTCAACTTTCACTTCCTCCTATATATTTCTAAATTTTAAATTCGTACATTTTGCGGGAATTCAAATTTTACAGTTTGAACCAACCAAACCAAGTGGTCGTCCACTTGGTGCGAAATTTTTTTTTACGTTTTTCATGTTCCAAAACCTGTTTTCTGGACTAATTCGGGCATACTGAAGATGGTTTGATAATAGTAAAATGGCGTCTTCTCGGGTATTTTTTGAGTTTTGGTAAAGTCGAGTTTTGGTAAAACCAATTATACGTCAAAACTCAAAAAATACCCGAGAAAACGGAATTTTACCACTATCAAACCATCTTCAGCACCTCCGAATTAGTCCAGAAAACAGGTTTTGGAAAATTAAAAACGTGAAAAAAAATTTGATCCAAGTGGACGACCACTTGGTTTGGTTGGTTCAAACTAAGAAATTTAAATTCCGCAATTCCGCCTAAATGGGACCCCATGGTTACTGATAATGGATTAAGACAAGGGTACTGTGGGTAAATTGATAACAATAATGATGTGTGGGTACCACTTTATAGGTATTCCCTGTTACTACTCGAGGTTGAAAATAATAAAAAGATCCGAATTACATATAACACGCCTCAAAAAGAACTTTTTTTTTTTTTCTGACTTTGGGGGTAAAACGGTGTTTTTTACCGGTCCTAAAAAAAATCTCAAAAGTTCTCTTATTCTGCCCCGAGGTCAGGGCAAAACAAGAGTAGTCAGCAGACTACTCTGATTATGCCCCAAAAATCCTAAATTTGGGAGTGAACTCCAAATCGACCTAATCTGACCCGCCAACGGGACGTATTCAGAGCACTTCAGAAACCGCTCTGGTTTTGACCTGTGAACCGGACAAATTTGCGAGTTTCCCAAAACAACTCTTAATATGCCCTAAGTTGGGGCAAAATAAGAGTACTCTAGAAACTGCTCTGGATCTGCACCATGTCGGGGCGTATTAAGAGTACTTTTCAAAGGTGCTTGATTTTTCCACATCAATTCTACACAGCTTGAGACGGTGACTAAAATGACTCAGGGTGAGTGGGTGACCAAAATGACTCAGGATGAGTGGGTGACCAAAATGACTCAGGATGAGTGGGTGACCAAAATGACTCAGGATGAGTGGGTGTTGAAAATGACTCAGGATGAGTGGGTGACCAAAATGACTCAGGATGAGTGGGTGACCAAAATGACTCAGGATGAGTGGGTGTTGAAAATGACTCAGGATGAGTGGGTGGTCAAAATGACTCAGGATGGGACATCTTGATCCCTTGTCAAATAAAAAGGACCCGCACCCAGTGGGAATCGAACTTACGACCATTTTTTCACGCTACTCCACCACTTTTGCACTGCGCTATGGTGGTCGTTACACCTGAGCGGTTATTGGTTATACTTATACCCAAAATCCACTTTTTCGGTGTAAAAAAATTAGTCCTCCTGGCCAGGAGGACATTCTGGTGGCATTCTCATGGAATACAAACCACGGGATTAAACATACATCTAAAAGTAGGAAATCTACAAAGAACTAAACCTTCCATTTTATTTTTCAAACAAAATTTCCAACAACAATTTTAAACAAAATAACGAGGAAAAGCAATAAAATGAAACTGTTAGATGTCTGAGCCTCGCCTTCTTTCATCGACCTTGTTCTCTACCCGTGCTTTGTGCTCTACACTGGTAACCAGGAGAACAATTTTCTTGAAGCCGCGCATGTTTCTGAGAACGGAGTCCAGTAGAAAGTCTGAAAAGCGGTAATTTGCAAAGAAAACAGGCAATCTACACATTCGAAACGCGAAAGAGTAGGGCGAATCAACAGACGCACTCACCATTTTCGGGTGACAGTTGAGCCACTACTGAGACATAATCTTGACTACCAACCAGCTTGTAGAGCTCATCGAATTCAGCACCCATGACTACATCACTGAAGCAGAGATTGCAGCGATGCATTTCTTGCAGTAAACTACCGCCATTCATAGGCTGGTTGGAATCTTTAGAGTAGAAGAGAGCTACAGGCACGGACTGGGGTAGCTTTTCAAGGAACACACTAGTTTCATCTGAGAATAAATATAAGGATTCGACTACTAGCAGTAAAATAAAGTGAAAAGACCTATTTTGGGAGCCTCTGAAATTCTGAGAAGAAATTCGAGGAAGCGCGACAAACAACTGTTGAGCTACATCAGTTGTTTCAGGAAAAGAAGAATTCAGAACAACCAGAAGACGATAGCCATCTACATCAGCAGTGCAAAGATACCGAAGTGCACATCCAGTGTCCTGAATTTTCAACTCAGTGATGAGATGACAATAAATGCTTTTACCTGTTTTCCATCCAGAACAATAAGACTACTGGAAGAGAGGTATTCAATGATGGCATTGTAGTTGAACTGGACCACTTCTACTTCTGCCATGTCAGATAAATTCAACTCATGTAAGATCTTGTCCTTTAGCTCTTCTACTGTCACCTTCTTAGTGGTTCTGTCGAAAAGCTTTGGCTGGTAGCTAGAACAAGAAAAAAATCCATAACGGCAGTGAATTGAAGATTTACCTGCGTGACGTGCAAGCATCGTAAAGTCGCTTCTCAGGAACAACCGGCCCAACAATTCTACTGATAGCTCCTCAGCAGACAGAAAAAAGAGGTCACCATTTTTCTGTAGAAAGCTCACGAGATCAGGGCACACATCCTTCAGCTCCTACAAGAAACAGACACATTATGAAAGAAAGGTCTATAGACTAACCAATTCTACGCTTTTGACATCTTTCTCTGCGAGGGATGACAGGACTTGAAGCGCTTTTGTCGAATTCTTCCTATAGGCACCGTTGAAGTTGATCCAAAACTGACCGGAGTGCAAATCCAGATGATTGTCCACTTTGTAGGCTTTGGAATAGTCTTCTGGCACGCCTACTTTTTTTTGTGACTTCTTTTCCTACAAAAAATGTATAACTCACAAAAAATAAAAACTGTGGAAATAAAACCTTTATGAAACCTTTGTTGAAGAGCTTAAGCACATCCGCTACGGAATTCCAGTGTTCTGTTGGCATGGAAGCTAGCTTTGCAACGTAGGGCTGTGCTCCTGGAAGAATTTCGCGAAGAAGGCCTGTTTGTTTCTCTACTTGATCCATAGGATACTTGATTTGACGGTTCTCCAAGTAGCGACGCACTACACGAACTTTGTCGACCAAGAAGAACGGTAGATGAATCTCTGTTTGCTCCACACTTTTCAAAACGCCGAGCTGCTGCTGAATACTGAGTTTTCCATAGACCCTACAGACGATTTGTTTCATGAACGCCGGCTTTTTGTCTACAAGCAATTCATTGTTGATGCGCACGAATGCGGCCAAACGATGATTGCCGTCAAGAACGAAGAATTGGTCTTGCTCCATCTGACTGACTACGAAAGACGTCTTGGTCTTGTTCCACAGGTTAGTCACGCATAGATGGTAGATTTTGTCTACGTGATCTTGGTCCACTTCTCTCATAGCAGTCCACTGATGCAGTTTCTCAATGGCGATTCTCTCGACATCTGGAAAAAAACATTATAAAGATTTTAAGGTATTTTAGACTGACATGGAGGAGCTAGGTTCCGGCTAGCACTTCGAAACAGCTCAATTTCTTCTTCAATTTTGCGGGCTACGATAGTGCCATGCTTTTTCGACGGAATGAGAGGTGAGACTTGAGGAGTGCTTGTTTTTTTGCGACTGCGACCACTACACCAGCCGAGACATCACCCGAAAGAGAGACTCGACATTCGCTACTGTCAGATGCGACAGCCGGAGAAAGAGAGCAGTCTACCAGAGCTGTCTTTTTGCGCTTGCGACCACCACCACGAGTAAGATTCATCTGAGGACTATTTGGAAGCGACACATTATTCGGAGTAGTTGATCCGGCTGTTTCCACACTACTTGACTGCGAATGCTTCTCTGAAGGATTGATAGTGAGAATAGAGAATAGGTGGATGCCATAAAAATAAATGCTAACCTGTGCTTCCGAAAATTGTTCCAACAAAAGCTTCAAACGTGCTGATCACTAACCCTTGCTTGCTGTTAGCCATTGGAATGTAAATTAAGCGATCTACGCGAGTCGTGCAGTAGGTTTTCAACACAAAGTCAATAAACTACAATATCTATCAATCAAAAGAGACAACTGTAAGCAAATTATACCCACCATAGCATTTGTAGCAGAGTCAACTACCCCTTCACGATACAACAGGATCATGTCAGCTTGTGCTTGTGCGGTTTGCGTATCTACCTTGCTGTAGTCACTGATCGAGAAGCGCTCCGGATTCACACAATAAGTAAGGCCAACGTAAGCATTCTTTGATAGAAACTGGTCCTCTACGACCTAAAAAGATAGTATATAACTTAGAAAATCTGCACCTTGATAACTTGAACCTCTGTGATAAGCGGACAGTCTTCCACGTCTGACAAGGAGAAACCAGCATCACAAGCATAGCCCTTGATTTCACCGAAAGTGCCTGAAATCAAAGAGCTTATCATCTCCTTTCGTAGATAGTAAAAAATCATACGCGTAGCAATGCTTTTGCCTTTCATAACTACGTAGCCGCGGAATTGTTCGAGCGAGGTCATTTATTAAAGCCAAATTCTACAACTTTACAACATTAAAATGACAAAGCACGTTAAAATCCGAAACTAACACACCAAGCGAAAGTCGAAAATAAAGCTCTATAAAGACGTTTTTTGTGAAACAGTGGACGCTGTTGTCTTACAACGGAATTTTTTTTAAAAATAACTGTTTGATTGACTAGTGTAACAGATAATCATTTCAAAATTTTCACTGATACACGACTACTGCTACTAACGAATAAGTGTATCACTGACCGTGAACATTCATGAAATTTGTAGATTTTAGAAAATAAGCGAACATTCATGGAAACTTTGAACGCTGAAGAAGTAGGAAATGCCACTACGGTCGCAGTAGGTACGTCTTAACAATTTTTTTAAACAGCGGTTTGATAATTATTAGTTCAGGTGCTCTTGATGTGGAGGAGAAACATTTGCGCTTCATGAATTCGTTCGATCAACGTGCAGTAAAACCGCTTCAATACGTAGAATTGATTGATCGAATTTGCTGCCATGGTAGGTGCGATGGTCGCTTCTCAAAGTAAGCAAATATCTTCACTCTGCTCTTCAGTTGAATTTTTACTTAGGTTTGATGTCTACACAGTTCGTAGTCGTCTTTCGTGTGATCCTATGGAGCGCATTTACCAGCAATTTTTCCTGATTCAGACCTGTGTAGGTGAAGATGGCATCCAACTACGTCTAGAAGGAAAAACAGTGTGCAAGAAATTTTTTTGTGCTGTAGTGGCTTTACCAGAGTACACGTAAGCTGATAAACGACTACCAGCCTTATAATTTATGGTACTAATTTCAGGTTCGATAGATTCATTGTCGACTACTTGAAAGGTAGACACCAGGGTGGGGCGCATGGAAATACCGGACGCAGGATGCACTCAGACGCTTTCTATGATGATCTGGCTAAAGTTGTTTACTTCTTGGACTGCGTAGCTCAAGAATCACCTACTGGAAACGAATACTACGCTCCTCCATGCCTAACCAAACGGTAACTTATTTTTAAAAGACTAGTTAAACCAGCTATTTTAAGTGAATGCGTAGAAATTGCGACTGGCAAACAGTACAAGCGTAACAGTAGCCATCCATACAGGCTGTTGAAAGAACTCGCTCCTCGTGTCCATTTTAGAAAGGTTTGACCTTATATTGCGCTGAGATCAATCATTTTCCGTTTAGACAAATGATTTGACGAAGTGCAATATCTGCGTTGAACTGAACACTGGGCTGCACAATGGTCGCTGGGTAGATGGCAAAAAAGCTGAAGCCGTAGCGCTGCGTCTGGCTCACTATGAGAACGTCAAGTGAGTTGCTACTTTAGCATTCTCACATAGCACAAATTGAACTTTTTAGGGCTGATCGAAGTGACTACGCTCTAAGAAAGCTTTTCTCGGTGAACAAACCTTGTGCTTTTTTAAGCGTAGCTCATGATGGTATGACGAAAATGCACACAAAAATACCGCATTTGCTGGAAGATCGTGCCAAGTTGCTAGCGGACAAAGACCTTGCGTTCTGCGATCTTAATGTAGCTCTCGTGCACAGGCCAAGTAGGTCAAATAGAAAATTTATGGTTCTACATTTTTTTTCAGTTTCTGAAGGTAGCAGTCAAGAATTGCCTTTTTCTCTGCATGGCTATTTCAACCTTTGTGGTGCTAACGTAGGAGGGACAAATTCGGTGCTCAGTCAGCTTCTTGATGCGGTTTCTAGAACGAAGCAAATTCCTTCGACAGTAGCTTTTCAAGTTGACAACTTCGGGCCTAACAAATCGTATGTTCTCTTGGGCGCCTTGGGCTGGTTTCTTCGAGTGCAGTCAGTAGTACGTGAGGTATAATTTTTTTTATAATTTTACCTTTTTTCTTTCTTAAATATTTAGTTCTACGTGGCATACAACGAAGTAGGGCATACGCATATCGACATAGATGCTTGCTTTGGTCGCTTCAGTAAGCGTCTTGACCGTAGTCAATGTCCGTCTCCACAAGGTAACTAGATTATAGTGGCAAAAAAAATTCTGATATGATTTCTATTTTTTAGCGATGCAGCAAGAATTTCAGAAGCTCAATGGTGTGCAGCGCTCAGCTTTACTCTACACTGTGTACGATTTCGAAAGCATAGTAGCAAACCTTGTGCTGCAGTTCGGTTGTATCAGGAAGAATCACTTCTTTCGTGTCTTTGTAGATCACAGTATGTTTTTCGAAAGCACATTTTTCTTATTTCATTTAACACTTAAGGAGGCATTCCGTCCCTTCAAATTGCTCGTTTTGTTCGTTCCGAGAATTGGATTAAGCCTTCGCCAACGTCAGATGCTTTTCTTTTGTTCAGGGTTAATAATCTTCGCTAATTACCAATTTCATTTTCCATATTTCTAGAGACTTCCACCAAAAGTTCCCCTACCAGCAGTAGTGGCTATTGACCGGGAAAAGATCATGAAGCTGGATGACCTCGTTGGCCGGTGTTGCACCATTCTCTCTGCTCGCGAACTGGCTAACATTGTTTCGGCAAAGGAAGTCTACCTTGATTACGTAGGCGGTTAGTCTTTTTCACTATCTACTCATTTTAATTATTTCTACTTCATTCTAGAGCCTTTTCAAGAATTGCTCAACCGTTTTCAAGCTAATGCATCTGTAGACCTACCTGCAGCAGTGCATCTTGCCGATCAGGAAAACCAGCTGGTAGGGCGCTTTCTGGCAGAAGATCAATCAGCTATCAGAAGAATTTGGAATGAGAAAAGCTAGCTACTTATCCCAATGTGTTATCTCGTTATTTTGTTTAAAATTGTTGTTGGAAATTTTGTTTGAAAAATAAAATGGAAGGTTTAGTTCTTTGTAGATTTCCTACTTTTAGATGTATGTTTAATCCCGTGGTTTTGTATTCCCATGAGAATGCCACCAGAATGTCCTCCTGGCCCAGGAGGACTAATTTTTTTACACCGAAAAAGTGGATTTTGGGTATAAGTATAACCAATAACCGCTCAGGTGTAACGACCACCATAGCGCAGTGCAAAAGTGGTGGAGTAGCGTGAAAAAATGGTCGTAAGTTCGATTCCCACTGGGTGCGGGTCCTTCTTATTTGACAAGGGATCAAGATGTCCCATCCTGAGTCATTTTGACCACCCACTCATCCTGAGTCATTTTCAACACCCACTCATCCTGAGTCATTTTGGTCACCCACTCATCCTGAGTCATTTTGATCACCCACTCATCCTGACTCATTTTGATCACCCACTCATCCTGAGTCATTTTGATCACCCACTCATCCTGACTCATTTTGATCACCCACTCATCCTGAGTCATTTTGACCACCCACTCATCCTGAGTCATTTTGACCACCCACTCACACTGAGTCATTTTGAACACCCACTCATCCTGAGTCAATCTGTGAAAAGTGCACTTCTGACTAACTTTCAATTTCATTTACAAGGCCATTCAAAAGTGCTCTGGATGTGCCCTATCTTGGGCATATAATGAGCAGTTTCCGAAGGTGACGGATTTTGCCCCGTCAGCCGGACAAATTAGTGAGTTTCTGTTAAATCGGCTTTTTTCGCTCTATTTTTTTTTGGATGGGTGATTTTTAGAGTACTTTTTCAAAAAGGGCATATTTGTCCCATCGACGGACAAAAACACGAGTTTCCCAAAACTACTCTTTTTCATTTTTTTTGTCCGGGTCATATTAGGTCGATTTTCGGGATTTTCGGTCATGGGACAAAAACACCGTTTTACCCCCAAAGTCAGAAAAAAAAAAAGTTCCTTTTGAGGCGTGTTATATCGAAATCGTAAAAAATACCCACAAATTTGGATTCTACGCAAAAAATTGCATCTAGAAATGACCAAAACCGAAAAAAATTTTACTTTCAACTTTCACAAAAAATCGGACCACCTATTTCAACCCACCGATTTTTACCATCTACTTTCAACTTTCAACTTTACACTTTCAAGTGTTGGAACACTTTCACTTTCAACTTTCTACTTTCACAAATTTCACTTTCAAGTGTTGGAACACTTTCACTTTCAACTTTCAACTTTCTACTTTCAACTTTCAACTGTTGGAATAGGCCCCAGATGGAGCAAATTTTTTTACTTTTTAAGGTTCCGAAACATATTTTCTGGACTAATTAGGACATGTTGAAGATGGTTTGATAGTGGTAAAATGCCGTTTTGTAGGGTATTTTTTGAGTTTTAGTAAAATCGAGTTTTGGCAAAATCAATTATTTCGCAAAACTCAAAAATAACCATACAAAACGGCGTTTTACCACTATCGAACCATCTTCAGCATGCCCGAATTAGTCCAGAAAACAGGCTTCGGAACATGAAAAAACAAAAAAAATCGCAGCAAGTGGACGACCACTTGGTTTGGTTGGTTCAGACTAAAAATTTAAATTCCCGCAAAATTTTTCAAATTTGAAAAAATTAAAATTATTTGAAAAGTGTGGATCAATCTATGTGTGGGCCAATTCATGTGCGGACCAATTCGGTATGGACCAATGGTAACACTTTACTTGGCCCCCCCCACGGCTGACCCACTTTCGAGGTGAATTTTTGAAAACCGATTGCATATTCGTGTTTCTCGACCCGGATTTTTACGGGAAATGATCATCAGATTCTGTGAAAGTGAAAAAAAAAAATTTTGCGATTTGCCTTGGTCCCCAAGGTAAAATTTTAAAAAAATTTGAAAAAAAAATATTTTTTAAATTGGCGCCTTTTGAATTTTAAAGGATTAAGGGCTGTATTGGGAGGGAAGGGAATAGAAGGGGGCCACTTTTAAGGCAGAACAATAGAAAAGTAAATATATGTATTCTTCGACTGCCTCACCATGTTTTTCAACTGGGCCGTGGCAAAAAGAGACTCTATACGCATTTTTTGATCAAGAGTACTTCTCGGAATCATGTCTAAGGTAAGTGAGTGCGCGCATCTCTAACTCTCAAGCCCCTGCGCCCCCTTCGGGGCGCAGGGGCTTGGGGGCTTGGAGTTGAGATGCGCACACCCACATACCTTAGACACAAATCACTCGTAAGTGACTCTGGATGCATGAAAAAGCATGCATACCAGAGTTTATTTATGCGGTAGGCCCAGTATTCAAAACTTTGTTCAACATCTTCTTGTTAGGGGCCTTGTGTGATTAGTGGCCCCTTTTATTCCCTTCCCCTCCCAATACAGCCCTTAATCCCTTTAAAATTCAAAAGGCGCCAATTTAAAAAATATTTTTTTTTCAAATTTTTCCAAAATTTTACCTTGGGGGACCAAGGCAAATCGCAAAAAAATTTTTTTCACTTTCACAGAATCTGATGATCATTTCCCGTAAAAATCCGGGTCGAGAAACACGAATATGCAATCGGTTTTCAAAAATTCACCTCGAAAGTGGTCAGCCGTGGGGGGGCCAAGTAAAGTCTAGCCGGACCAATTTGGTGTGGATCAATTCTCTTAACGCCCGTAAATGGATATCCACCTGATCAGAAGGTACGATTTTGGGTTTGGGGTCTGGGTTGGTGAAATCGGGATTTTGGTCTTACCAAACCTTATTCACGTCACGGTTTTACATTTGATAGCAATGTTTGTCTTCGATTTAGTTTTTTTTAATTTTCAGGTTATCCAGGTGGTATCCACCTGGACCAGTGATACTTACCCTGAACCAAGAGTACTCAGCCACGGTTTGGGAGTTAGAATGTTTAAAATTGCAATTTTGGCCCTATCAAACCGATTTCCCATAGAATTTACGTAAGAAAAAGTTTGTTTTAATCTTGGGTAAACTTCGTTTTTTGATTTTAATTTCCCAGTCCACAGGGATGGATATCTTGTCTAGGTAGTACCTACCCAAAGTTTTGGGAACCAGGTTGCTAAAATCTTAAAGGGGGGGGGACTTTATATACGCATCGCCTTTTGTCGAAAGTTCTAGTCCCTCTGGGGTGTCTTAATTTTATTTTTTAGTAAGTTTTTTGACTTTTAGGTCCGAAAATCATCGAGCAATCGATTGCAACCATTTCCGGCACTAATTTGCTGTCATCAACTTCCTCAATTTTGCGATTTTTGGCAATTACCACCAAAATTAGAGGAAACCAGCCAAAATGATGCGTACTAGGAACTGAGATTTTTCGCGATTTCAATTTACATTATTTCATACAACCGTGTGCTGAAAATGACGGCAAGAAGCAGAACTACATTTTGAGTGTGAGGTTGCAAATAAGTATGTAAATTAAATTGGGGAAAAACGTCGGTTCCAGGATACTACCGAAAAGTACTGGTATAGTCCTATTGAGGATTTCATCGAATTGGACTTTTTATATTTTAACCCTAACTTTATACCAACTTTTCATCTGTATGATAGCTCAAATGAAAGCCCAGAATCTTGGCTACATTTTTACACTAAACTTGTAAATAAAAGGATAAAAAAATAAGGTCTGTAGCAAGTGGTAGTCGAACCTGTGACCTAAGGCGATGCGTACACAAAGTCCCCCCCCCTTTAAATTCGATACTATCAAAGACAATCCCCAATCATTTACAGTTTTATATAAATCGAAAACAATTATTTGCATGAACATTTTATTGATAAAAAATTAATCCAGAAAAAATCTTGTCACGACAAATTATTGTCAGTTTGAATTTTTGTCAGAATTAATTTTTGCCAGAATCAATTGATACCAGAAAATTTAAGTCAGTCTCAAGGTGAGCCGAAATTCCGATTTTCGGGTGATTGAAAAATAAGCGCACATGTGCGGCAATTAGAAGAAATACGGTAACACCGAAATCTTATACCTTAATAGTTCTCTTTTCTCCTTGGTCAAACCCTCGCAAGTTACCTATACTTCAGAAGTGATTTCGATGTGAAAACTTTGTTATGTCATTCCCCATGGAATCGTGACGGCTCTAGGTAAATTGCCCCTCGGTAAATTCCCCTCTAAATTTGTCTTGAGAGGATTTTTTATTCAAAAATGTTTTTTCAAGTCCGGTTGGCTGTACCTCATTTCGTAACGCGCCATTTCGTAACAGGTTCATTTGGTAACAAGTTCATTTGGTAACAGGTTCAGTTAGTAACATTTTTTTCGTAACGCAAGATTTCGTAACAGATTCGTTTCGTAACAATTTTTTTCGTAACACGAGATTTCGTAACAAATTTTTTCGTAACCGAGATTTCGTAACAAACATTTCGTAACAGTGATTTCAAGGCTACTACCTAATTCAATTTGTCTACGTATTCTCTCTAATAGAACCACACTCTCTATTTGAACCACACTCTCTAATAGAACACACCCCTCAAGGGGGTCGTGAAATAGAACCACACTCTCTATTAGAACCACACTCTCTAATAGAACCACACCCCTTAATACTTTCTCAAGCTGCGCCAATGGCCGTCTACCTCTAATGAATTGTCGGAGCCTCGGAAAATCTATCGAAGAAGCTCATCACTGAGTCATTCAAATCGTGCGAAGTTTTCAATGCCATCGATAGATGTGAGGACGACGCCATCCACTGCTTCAAGAAAGTCGGGCCGGTCCGAGTGGACGAGGCAAGGTGAAGCGCGCGCGTGATGAAAAAAAATTCGGCTGAGCTGATACGAGTAATCGATCTAGAGGAAGCGCAAGAGAATGTGTTTAATTATGTGTTTAACGATATATCTCTAGGTCTTAATGAGCTTTGGGACCTGTTCTGGTTTGGGGGGACAGATATTTTTCAGGTCGATCAAGTTAATTATGGTGATCATGGTGACCGAAATCCGCTTGATTAACATAATTACTCATTAAACTATTCCTATAGGTTATCGATATAACCATGACTGTCATAATCAACAAAAATAAATATAAAATATGTGAAAAGTGGACGTCCCCCCTAAATCAGAGCAAGTCCGAGTTTAGTTGTAAATAAAGAATTTATGAGTGTATGCTGCAATGCTTGAATATCTTCAGAAGGTTGAACAATAGAACCACACTCTCTATTTGAACCACACTCTCTAATAGAACCACCCCCCCCTAGGGGTTGAAAAATAGAACCACATGTGGTTCTATTAGAGAGAATACGGTAATTTACAACTTTTTTCAAACAACAGGGGGACCAAGGCAGTTTTTTTAGGTTTTTTGAATTTTTTATTTTGTGTCAAACACCCAAAATCGCAAACCAACCCAAATACCCTCAAACTGCCTTAATAGTCCCAAACCTAACCCAAACATGAAAAATAAAAATTTCTTTAAAATGAAAAATAAACCATTTTTTCCAACTTAAAATTGTGTGAGGAATTGGGTTTATTAAGTCCAAAATTGCGATTTTACACACTCCAACTTCAAGGTACCACCTGGTCAGGTGGATATCCACCTGGATGGCCTAAAAATAAAAAAGGTAATTTAAATAAAAAAAAATCCATTTTTCCAAACTAAAAAATTTGGGAGAATCGGGCTTGTTAAGACCAAAAGTGCGATTTCACCTACCCAACCCCAAACCTAGGGCGGCTACCACCTGGACAGGTTGATATCCAGGTAACTCCAGAGTAGGCTACATTCACCCAAATGACCTGAAAAATCAAATGCTTGCTTTTATATCTGAAATTATATTAAAATAAGGAATGCGCCCAGGTGGATTTGAACCAACAACCTAAATCAACCCTTAAAATTACTAACAACCACATCATGCAGTGTGACCAAACCAAGTGGTCGTCCACTTAAATCAAAAATTCTTTTTTCACGTTTTCGGGTTCCAAAACAAATTTTCTGCACTAATTCGAGCATCCTGAAGATGGTTTGACAGTGACAGAAATCAACAATTAGCAATAACTTAAAATTTCTTGGTAAAAACGTGATTTTACCAACTGTCAAACCATCTTCAGCATACTCGAATCAGTGCAGAAAAATTGTTTTGGAACCCGAAAACGTGAAAAAAAATTTTGATCCAAGTGGACGACCACTTGGTTTGCTTCGTCCCTCTGGATGTCCCTCGGATGGAGTTCTGAGCGATTATAAGTGGTGATGTAGAGCTTGCTGGTTCGAATCCACCTGGGCGCATACTTTTGATTTTATTATAATTTTGAGTGTTTGAGTGGTGTAGAGGTCCATATACTCACCACCAAGGTGCTGGTTCGAACCCTCTGGATGCAATCAGTCTCGGGTACTGGTCACTAGGTGCTTAACGGGGTTCGGAGAGCGTGAGGTGCTTTTAGACGCTTTGGGATGATTTGGGTGGTTTCAGCAATTTGGGATGTTTTGGGGTAAATTACGGATGCTTAAGTAATTTGGGATGGTTTGGACACAATCTGAAAAATTTCGAAAAAAAAATAAAAAAAACTGGCTTGGTTCCCCCTGTTGTTTGAAAAAGTTGTGAATTAGATTAAATCAAATTAGGTAAAGTCATAGTATCACTGTTACGAAAATGTTTGTTACGAAATCTCGCATTACGAAAAAATTTGTTACGAAATTAGCTTATTACGAAATAAACCTGTTACCAAATGAACCTGTTACCAAATGAACTTGTTACAAAATGAACTTGTTACGAAATGGCGCGTTACGAAATGAGGTACAGCCGTCCGGTTGCCAGATCACAGTGTTTCAAGGGAGACGGTATATTCCACCGCGGTGAAACCTCCGAACGGCATTCAACTGGCATCCATTTCAACTGGCATCCATTGAAACTTTTGATTAAAAATCGGCAATTTTGACAGTAAAAGTTTTCGGAAAGTCACCCCTGATACCAAAATCTCTTCCTGAATCCGAATCCGTTGAGAATAGGTCCGAAAATTTTAGGGAGCTGAGATATTGGTATTTTGAGTGAAACATACAGGGAATTCGGACCATTCCCTTACTTTCAAGGATATCTCAGCTCCCTGAAAATTTTCGGACCTGATCTCAACGGATTCGGATTCAGGAAGAGATTTTGATGTTAGGAGTAATTTTTTAAAAACTTTTAGGCCTCAAACACAATGAGGAGTCTGTTTGCGGATGCTAAATCAGATTTGTCGCACGGAAATGGCCATAACTTTTTTTTCAATTTTTCAAAAATTATTCTGTTATCACCATTTTGTAGCTTAGATTCAGGCTGCCATATGAGCATTTTATAAAGTGGATGTCCTTTGAAAAATTGAGATAAAAATGAAAGACTCCGCCCAAGACTCCTGACTAGATTTTGAGTCAGGAGTCTTGAGCGGAGTCTTTCATTTTTATCTCAATTTTTTAAGAGACATCTACTTTATAAAATGCTCATATGGTAGCCCTGAATCTTAGCTACAAAATGGTAGTAACAGAAAAATTTTTGAAAAATTGAAAAAAAGTTATGGCCATTTCCGTGCGACAAATCTGATTAGCATCCGCAAACAGACTCCTCATTGTGTTTGAGGCCTTACTGTCAAAATTGTCGATTTTCAATCAAAAGTTTCAATGGATGCCAGTTGAAATGGATGCCAGTTGATATTTTACCGAAACCTCCGTCCTGGATTCCACTTCCAAAATTTTGAGGCTACAGGTTCAAATCCTAGTGGTAGCAGACTTTACGTATTAAGAGTTATGAACTGGTATTTACGAGACCACTCAATCTCAGGTTGAGTACGGCAAACCACCTGGTACCTTTTTCTAAATGGATATCCACATCCAGAATCCGAAATTTTGGATTTGGCTAAAAGTAGCTAAAATCATTGTACCCTGTACAGAACCGTGTCCTAAACACGGTTCGATAATGCTAAAAAGCGATTGGACTTGCAGTAACCCCAGTTCTGGAGTAGTTTCCTATCCCTTAGGGTATCTACGTCGTGGTATGGAGCTGGCACTCGCACTGTACCCAATGACTTTTTTGAGTCTCACTGACACTTTCAGTGAAAATTTTGCAGAAATTCAAATTTTTTAGTCTGAACCAATCAAACCAAGTAGTCGTCCACTTGAAGCAATTTGTTTTACTTTTTCATGTTCCAAAACCTATTTTCTGGACTAATTCGGACATGCTGAAGATGGTTTGATAGTGGTAAAATGCTGTTTTCTCAAGCATTTTTTGAGTTTTGGTAAAATCGAGTTTTGGTAAAATCATTATTTCCCAATACAGTCGACGCTCCAATAACATACACCCCAAAGTTCGTTCGCCTAGAGTCCGACACTTTTTTAGCCTCATTTTTTCAGAATTTTTCCTTTTCTTTTGACAGTCTGGTCGCAAATATCGCAAGGATTCCGATTTTGCCGATCGTTTTTGCAGAAAACGATGATTTCGACATTTAAAAAGCAAAAACTCCCATTAACACACACCTATTTTGGATTTCGGTGTATGTTAATGGGAGTTTTTGCTTTTTAAATGTCTGAATCATTGTTTTCTGCATAAATGATTGGCAAATCGAATCCTTGTGATATTTGCAACCAGACTGTCAAAACGAAAAGGAAATTTTCGAAAAAATGAGGCTAAAAAAAGTGTCGGACCCTAGGCGGGAACGAACTTTTGGGGTGTATGTTAGGTAAAAGGACAACTGCCGACGATTCCAACTGCCGACCCCCAACTGCCGACGAATTACCAAATTCTGATTGAAAGAAAAGTTTTTAGCTCATAAAATGAACCAACAACAAATATTTGGTAGAGAATAAGATTTTGTCCAAGGGGGCGCCCTGCGCCCCGAAGGGGCGCAGGGGGCTTGGTTGGTTAGAGATGCGCGCACTCACTTACCTTAGACATAATTCCGAGCAAGACTCTTGATTAAAAATGCATAAAGAGACTCTTTTTGCCACGGCCATGTTGAAAAACATGTAAAACAGACAAAAAGTCAAAATTTCGCAACGCCGAAAACTCAATTAAAGTTGAATTTTGATCAGAATTGATAATTCGTCGGCAGTTGGAATGGTCGGCAGTTGGAATGGTCGGCAGTTGGGATCATCGGCAGTTGGCATCGGCAGTGTGGCATCGATCATTGGCAGTTCGGCGTTGGAAGTGGCAGTTGGTTCATCGGATCGGCAGTTGGCCGTCGGCAGTTGGGATCATCGGCAGTTGGGGCGTCGGCAGTTGGAATCGTCGGCAGTTGACCCTCGTTTCGTATGTTATTGGGAGCGCCGACTGTATTCAAAATTCCATACAGTCAAACCTCGATTTAGTGGCACCCCCCAAAAGTTCGTTCCCGCCTAGGGTCCGACACTTTTTTTAAACAATTTTCAAAATATTTTATCGGTTCTGTTATGACAGTCTGGTCGCAAATATCGTGAGGATTCCGATTTTGCCGATCGTTTTTTGAAAAGTAAACAAATTTTGGGTTAAAAAAGTGAAACCTCGATATAGTGGCACCTGTTTTCAAAAAAGGGGTGCCACTATATCGAGGTTTTACTTTTTTACCCCAAAATTTGTTTACTTTTCAAAAACGATCGGCAAAATCGGAATCCTCACGATATTTGCGACCAGACTGTCATAACAGAATCGATAAAATATTTTGAAAATTGGGTTAAAAAAAGTGTCGGACCCTAGGCGGGAACGAACTTTTTGGGAGTGCCACTAAATCAAGGTTTGACTGTACAAAACTGATTTACTAGTATCAAACCATATTTTCAGCATGTCCGAATTAGTCCAGAAAACAACTTTTAGAAAATGAAAAAGTTGAAAAAAAATACACACTAAGTGGACGATCACTTGGTTTTGTGGTACCCAGGTAGTCGTACTCAGGTTTGGAAACTCAGGTATTGCAGTGGTACCCGCGTAGTAATATTTTTGTCTTGTGAAGACCTCCTATAATTTAAAATGTCTTTCTATTATTCAACCTCAGTTTTACAAATACATGCACCGACTAAACCAAGTGTCATCCACTTGGATCGAATTTTTATTTACGTTTTTCATGTTCTAAAACTTGTTTTCTGGACTAATTCGGACATGCTGAATATGGTTTGATAATAGTAAAATCAGGTTTTGTATGGTATTTTTTGAATATTGGTAAATATTTATTTTACCAAATTCGATTTTACAAAAAGTTCAAAAATACCCTACAAACGGCATTTTACCACTATCAAACATGTTCAGTATGCCCGAATTAGTCCAGAAAATAGGTTTTGGAGCCTAAAAAGTAAAAAAAAAATTGCTTCAGGTGAACGACCACTGGTTGGTTGGTGGATGGATCATCCAGTAGAACTGAGGTTAAATTATATAATAAAAATATTTAAGTGATCGGAGTCTTCCACATGACAAACAAACAACACATGACAAATGATTAATTTAAAAACTTTATTACGAAAAGAGTTCACTGCATTTTTGCGGACACCCAAATGAACCAAGAGGACACCCAAAAGATTTTTCACATCCAGGGTAAATCAGGACTACTGCGAATGGATCTAAGACATCGGTAGTTGATCTGGACTAGTGAAAGTGTATTAGGACCACTTAGGGTAAATCTGGACCCTTTGGGGTGGAGTTGGACCACTGAGAGAAAGAAAATATTGAAGGTTGATCTGAACAACTGAGAGTGGATCTGGATCACTGAAGTTGAATCAGGTAGGATCAAGCGGCCTTCAATATTCCTTTTCCTTTCCTATACCGACCATCTAAAGGTTGGCGTAAGGATGCATATGACACCAGAATTAAAAATCTTTTGAATAAAAAAATTCTCTCAAGACAAATTTTGAGGGGGAATTTACCGAGGGGCAATTTACCTGAGGGGCAATTCACCTGAGGGGCAATTTACCTGAGGGGGAATTTGGCGAGGAGCAATTTACCGCCGCCCATCGTGACTCTAGAAAGTTGCTAACTCGTTAAAAATTAAATAAAATTGATACAAATTGAGTCGATGTACAAGATGTCCCAAATTTTCGCCGGGATATGTTTTGCTGATATCTTTTTTAATTGATTGTGTTTCGATAAGATATTTTTTATATTTGAAAAGAGGACGCTCCGGGTAATTGAATAACACCTCATTTACCTTATGTTAATAAGGTTTTCGTACTTTGCTCACCTGTTAAACTTTTGCTTGGTTTAAATCTGTGCGATTATTTATTAGGGATGTATAAAAGACGGA
Source organism: Ditylenchus dipsaci (assembly GCA_004194705.1). Taxonomy (NCBI): domain Eukaryota; kingdom Metazoa; phylum Nematoda; class Chromadorea; order Rhabditida; family Anguinidae; genus Ditylenchus; species Ditylenchus dipsaci. The sequence goes on along the minus strand of SADC01001378.1, from coordinate 93,425 downwards.
TCTTACCTAGGGCGACCAGCCGATCTCAATAAACTTAAAGGGGCATACCAGCGCGCTACACTGCAATTAAGGCGGACCAGCAATTTATTTTTCTCATGACTGTCTTCTACAAGCGTTCTATTTAATCCGATAAAAGTTTTCTGCCTACTTTTTAAAAGTAGGATGAGGTCATAAATATCAGAATTGACATGAGACGAGTGAAAACAAGGACGATTTTAAAAATTGCTGTCCCCCGCCTTAATTGCGGTGTAACGCGCGCTGGTATGTCCCTTTAAGCAAGGAATTAATCGAGCCTTCGGCAAAACCTCCTGAAAATAGTTAAGCGAGCAATGAACAGGTACGGTCGGGTACTCCAATAATGCAGGATGTCCAGGGAGGAAGCATTGAGCAAGAGTTTGGAAATATTGAAACGAATTTGCTGTTTTACATTGTTAAAATGTTTTGTTGCTTTTGCCGATGTTTTTACAAATGCTATTGTGCATGTTTGGTGTTGAGTCTTAGCGGTAAGGCAGGAGAGAGAATGGACCAGCAAGAGAGAGAGAGAGCACACAACTAGCTTTATTCTTTATTCCACTAACGACTGATCTGAACACATACGTTCAGATCCTTATATACTGTTTACAGTGATAAATCGTCGTGAGACAATAGACGATTTATACGACAACACAACACCTCCCCCTTTAGATAGAGCGGGGAAGGGCACAGGAGATTTTATTGATATGGCTGTTCTTTCTTGTAGCACTTCTTTCCATCCAGCTGGAGCATTGTTCTTGGCGCTCTTTTTCTGGAAGATCGGCGCAGCGGAGGAAGAGGAGAAGTTATCACGGCATTTGAACAGGAGATTGAGCCACTGGCGACAAAGGAGGAGACTCGGCCACAGACAGCTGATCAGGAGAGCGGACTGGAGACTGTTCTTCGATTCCATTCCATCGCTGTTCTTGAGGAAGAGCCGCAGCCACTTGACTTTCGACACTTGGCAGATTGAAGCATTCCAATAGAATATCGGCTGGCAATTCATCTTCATCTGGGAAGGAACTTCGGCGTAGGTGATTGACGTGAAAATCTCGGATTCTTCCAGACGGCATTTGCACTGCATAGACCACACCTCGGCAATTGATGATAGTTCCCTTGACCCATTGGCGGCTGACGACAAGATGACAGAGGACTGAATCACCCGAATGGAACTGACGATTCTTGGCTCCATTGCGGCGATTGAATTGTTGTTCCATTTGACCATTTCGGACGGATTGTTCATGTGAGGACGGCAAAAGAAGATCCAATTTAGCCCGCAGTTTTCGGCCTAGGAAAGCTTCAGCAGGAGACACACCATTCGGAGCTGATGAACAAGGCGTTGTTCGATAGCTGAGCAAGAAGAGCTCAATTGCTTCCAGCAGGTTCCTCCCTTCTTTCAGTTTGAAAAGTGCATTCTTGAAGGTGGCAACGAATCTTTCCGCTTGACCATTAGACTGAGGATGATAGGCAGGCGAAAAGAGCTGTTCCACACCATTTGATTTGCAGAACTGGCGGAAGACGTTGCTGCTGAACTGAGTTCCATTGTCGCTGACGAGAGTTTCCGGCAGACCATGACGGACAAAGAGGCTTTTCAGCTTGCTGATCACGGCGTCTGCAGAAGTAGATTGCATTGGGAAGACTTCAGGATATTTGGAATAGCTGTCCACCACAATGAGAAACGATTTACTGTTGATTGGCCCAGCAAAGTCGAGATGGATTCTTTGCCACGGCTTTGTTGATTGAGGCCAGGAATGCAGCTGATGTTTGGTCGGCAGATTGGCAGAGAGAGCACACGGCGAGCATTTCTTGACCATATCTTCAATCTGGGATTCCATTTGAGGCCAATAGCAGTAGGAACGAGCCAATTGTTTCATTCGGCAGATTCCTGGATGACCCTGATGGAGCAGTTGAAGCACTGATTTCTGATTGCTGGCTGGAATCACCACTCTTTCTTTAAACATTAGCACACTGCTGACAATAGAGAGAAAGGAACGCTGATGAGAGAATAGCACCACTTCTTTCGGGATTGAAGGAGCACTGGCGAGAGCGTGTTGGCAACCCACACAAACACACAGTGAATTTTGTCCCTTAGGATCTTTTGTGGTCTTTGAAGACTCTTTAGTGTCCAAAGGATCTTTAAGAGACTTCGCCAACCATTTGACACGAAGCTCATAACCATTTTGAGAGATTCATCTTGAGCTGTAGATTTGGCCAAATCTTTGAAAGTGAGCGGAAGATGACGGATATTTTCTTGGAGCTGATATTGAATCGCCATTTCACTTGTTTGTAGAGCACCAATGATGACTTCCTCTGCTTCCGGAGCTTGTTTGTAGATAAGACGAGAGAGAGCATCGGCTTGGCCAAATTCGGTTGTTCGCTGGTACTCAATTTTGAAGTCGTAGGCGAGGAGAATAATAGACCATCTTTGGAGTCGATTTGCGGCATAGACTGGGACCCCTTTTTGCTTCCAAAGATAGCGAGAAGAGGCTGGTGATCTGTTTGGAGAGTAAAGCGACGGCCATAGATCATTTTATGGAACTTCTTGACGGCGAAGATCAGAGCGAGACCTTCTTTCTCGATTTGACTATAGTTCTTTTCAGCCGGAGAAAGGCTTCTGGAGGCATGAACCACAGCTTTCATTGATCCACTTGGCAAGCGATGTAGCAAGACGGCACCAATCCCCAAGTTTGAAGCATCTGCGGCAACGGTGATTGGTAGATTTGGATCATAATGCGTTAGCAAGAGGTCGGAAGCAAGCACTGATTGAATTTTCTTGAAAGCATCTTGGCAAAGGCTGTTCCACACCCACGCAGAGTCCTTTCTGAGCAGAGAATCCAGCGGCTGGCGAATTGACTGAAGCTTTGGAACATACGGCTGGTAAAATTGACCATTCCCAGATAGCTTCGGAGCGATGGCACATCGGCTGGACTTGGCATCTTGACCACAGCTTCAATTTTTGACGGATCCGGACGGCGACCTTCTTTGCTGATTATTTGACCCAGATATTTGATTTCGTCTTGGAAGAAGGAACATTTCTCGAGCTTGATCTTGAATCCATACTGACTGATTGATTCCACCACGGCACAGAGATGTTGCTGATGTTCTTCCACTGTTTTGCTGACGATGATGATATCATCCAGATAGGCCACGGCAAAGGAGAATTTGGCAAGCATGCTGTCCATAATTCTTTGGAAGATCCCAGGCGCTGGCTTGGCTCCAAATGGCAGGCGATTGAAAGTGAAGAGGCCTTTCAGGGTATTGATGACACAAAGCTTCTTTGAGTCATCGTCCAATTCCACTTGCAAATAGGCATCGGAGAAGTCGATCTGGGAGAAGACTTGACCACCATTGAGCTTTGAGAAGATATCATCTGGCAGCGGGAGAGGATGGCTGTCACTTTCCAGAGCTTCATTAAGGCCAGTGGAGTAATCATTGCAGATCCGGCTTGATCCATTTGGCTTTTTGACAACGAGAATCGGAGCTGCCCATTCGGAAGATTCGATAGCGCTGATCACCCCAATTGAAGAAGACGATCCAGTTCGGCAATGACATCCTGCTGGCGAGAGTAGGCCACTTGACGAGCTCTTTTGAAGACCACTGGCGAATTTGGCTTAAGACGGAGAGAGGCTTTCATTTTGTTGCAGAGACCAAGGCCTGCAGAGAATACATCCGGGAATTTGGCTTGGAGTGAAGAGACCACGGACTGACTGTTTGAATCAAGCACTGCATTGATTGACTTGGTGTCCAATTGGCGGAGCGGCTGGTCCAGGAATCCAAGAGCATCCAAGGCAGGAAGTCCTAGAAGATTGAGCATTCCCTTCTCAGCCACCAATATAGTCTGGATTGATGAGCGCCTATTTTGACTGAATTGAAGCTTGGAACTGACCACTGAAGAAACAACTATCACCATTGAAGAGGCGGCCTTGGACTGTGCTTGGTGAAAGAAGAGGCGATCCGATTGATTTGTAGGCCTCTTGAGTTATTGTCGAGACCTCCGCAGCTGTATCCAGAATGAAGGTGACAATTTGACCCCCAACTGAAATTTTTGACTTGATGAAGGAAGAAGCGCCACCAACACTGTTGATCTGAACGGAAGGCACCATCAGAGCGTTGACTTTTCGGAAAGGCTTGGGCTTTGGTTTGTACTGACGGAAGATTTCGCATTGTTTTTCCAGGTGCCCAATTTTTTGACATTTGGAACATTGATGACTGCGAAACTGACATTCCCTTGACCAATGAAGCTGACCACAACGGATGCAAGGATCGGAAGGCTTCTTTTTAGGTTCAGAATTCACTTGCTTTGGAGGTTGTTGCTTGTAGCTTTTGACTGCATTGATCCCGGCTGAGTGGACTTGAGAGCGTTCCAGATGCTTAGACTCGGCGATTGTAGACAGGTAGGCCACCGTTTCTTCCAGAGTAGTTTCGAACTTGACGGCATCTCCCAATTCATTAAGGCGATGGAGGAGACGAGTTCGCAATGCAGGATCCTTTGGAGATTTGAGGCCGAGAAGGAGAACCAAGCATTTGAACTGATCTTCTTTGAGCTCACTGAACTTGAATAGACGGAACTGTTCTTTGAGACGATTGAAGTAGTGCCGGAAGTCCTCACATTCATCTTTGGCGATTCGGAGGCATTCGTAGCGATCAATTACCAGAGAGCGGATAGAAGAGAAGAGCTTTGAGAGCTTGCTGATAGTTGCGGCATAATTGAAATCCACCACATCATTTGGAAGGCAGCTTTTCTTATATTCGGAGAAGGCTTCGGACGATAGCTTGGTCATTAGAAGTTTCACACGGGCTTGGTCATCCATAGACGGAGCTGTGCATTCCAGAGAAAAGGTGAAGCGCTGTATCCAGTTGTCGAATTTGGAAGGATCGCTGTCATCAGCTGCAAAGGTTTCCATATCCGGCAATTGAGGCAACGTTGAGATAGCAGGCGGAGCAATTGGAGCAGGCAGAGCATTGTCCCCACCACCACCATTTCGCTGAAGAAGAAGTTGCTGTTGTTGGAACATTTCCATCATTTGAGCCATTGTTGCTGCTTGCTGAGCCACCAGAGTTTTGAGTTCATTGACATCCATTTTCGACTGCGCCACTGTTGAGTCTTAGCGGTAAGGCAGGAGAGAGAATGGACCAGCAAGAGAGAGAGAGAGAGCACACAACTAGCTTTATTCTTTATTCCACTAACGACTGATCTGAACACATACGTTCAGATCCTTATATACTGTTTACAGTGATAAATCGTCGTGAGACAATAGACGATTTATACGACAACACAACATTTGGTGTTATTCGACTGACCGGAGCGTCTTCTTCAAATAAAAAAAATCTCGTCAATACACAATTAATTGATTGCTCGACAGTTTTTGGCCCTAGAAGTCAGTAAACTTATTAACATGTAGAGTAAAAAATATGTTACGCATCACTGGGAATCGAACCTGAGAGATCAAGATATTCGCATTATGATTTGCACCTCCCGCCCCCCCCCCCTTTAAATTCAAGGTTAAAGATGGGATCAAATGAGTTGTCATCAAATAAGTACGCACCGCACAAAATGGGATAGAAACTAGTTGTCGTATCAGTATTAAATCAAATATATAATTTCTGATGCCGTAGTAGGATTTGTAACCCTCCGAAAGTCGGGAAAATTTTAGGTCGATCTCGAGACTTTCGGGTGAAAATCCAAAATCGGAAAAGCGGAATCGGGAAGCTCGTGGGAGCTAAGAAAACGGGAAAAAAAACAGCTTTGGATAATATTTTTCAGGTTGAGACATAAGCGCTGAAAGTCGAGGGTGTCTCCCTCTTAGAGGAGACTTAGAGTATATCGTATCAACATCCACTGTAACGCATCACTGGGAATCGAACCTGAGAGATCAAGATATTCGCATTATGATTTGCACCTCCCGCCCCCCCCCCTTTAAATTCAAGGTTAAAGATGGGATCAAATGAGTTGTCATCAATAAGTACGCACCGCACAAAATGGGATAGAAACTAGTTGTCGTATCAGTATTAAATCAAATATATAATTTCTGATGCCGTAGTAGGATTTGTAACCCTCCGAAAGTCGGGAAAATTTTAGGTCGATCTCGAGACTTTCGGGTGAAAATCCAAAATCGGAAAAGCGGAATCGGGAAGCTCGTGGGAGCTAAGAAAACGGGAAAAAAAACAGCTTTGGATAATATTTTTCAGGTTGAGACATAAGCGCTGAAAGTCGAGGGTGTCTCCCTCTTAGAGCGTATCCTTCTATTACAGGAATTGCAGTATATCGTATCAACATCCACTGTAATTTAGATAGGGACAAATGGGCGATGGTGAAATTGTGACTCGCTACAGTTTTAAATTTTTAAATTTCATTTTTTGACGGTTTTTTGCATGTTCTTTTGACTTTTTTAACTTAGGCCTTAGGCTTAGGCAAGGGTAGGCCAGCGCGCGTTAGGACGTGCTCAAACGTGTGTCCCAGACTGAGCACCAAAACGCACCAATTTGAAAAAAATGTAGCGAGTCACAATTTATAGCGAGTCGAATGTCAGTCATGTGCGATGGGTGGTGGATTCGGTTTGGTTAATGTCGAACTTGCCGGTTGATAAATTTGTGGTCGAATACATGGAGAGCGAGGTCTGGAAATTTTCAGCATGTATTTTTACCTAGCAAATGACAGACTTAATTTATTATCAAGTTTTACTTGGTGCTTTGCCGAAAGTTTGCTGAGAAAACACAACTATTATTAAAACATTATAAAATAAATTGAGTACACGTGACTCATGTACCACCAAAAATATTTATCCAGCAGCAAACACAACAATTATCTTCAACTAAAGAAGCATTTATTTGTTCTGTTCCCTAGCAGCTGTGCTTTCCTTGATCCATTGCTGAATGCGCTCTTTGAGTTCCAAATCTGTATACATTGTTAAATTGTCGGTCAAAGTGCAATATTCCTAAAAACCTATTACCGGGAACCAACTCTTCCACCGTAAGCGGCTGTCTAGTGAAAGGATTCGTCTGGTCAGATAGCAGATGTCTAAGAATATTCTTTCGATCGAGCACCTAAAAAGAATTTAAGAGGTTTCATCATTTAAAAGGCTCGTTTACGTGTCCTGAAGGGAGTCTAGTTGGTTCGGCCATCATAGTGTAACAGAGAGCATCTAAAACAATTATAGAATTGAGACTCTTAACGAGAGTGCATACGATGAATGGCCCAGAAGAAAAGCACCAATAAATTTTTCATTTTTTTTTTCATAAATCGTGTTGAAGCGTACAAACAGTACTTTTATGGTTAAGTAATTGTTCAGACGTTATTTGCAATGAATCAGCTCTTGGAAATAAAAAAGCTCACGAAGTGTAGCAAAGATGGGAGGGGGACCGCAAACGGGCTTTCACAGCTTTGAACAGGACAAACAACTTTTTAGATGGATTTCTTTCAGGGTACCATGTAAATTACTTTGAACTCATCAGGATAGTCTTCTCCCCAATCCTAAAGATAAAAATTAAACTACGACATCAATGCTTAATTTTACTCGCCATTTCACTTTGCATTTTTTCGTTATAGTGTCTCTCAGCCATTTCCATTAAATTCTTAAAACGCTCGCTTTGTCCCATTCCAAGAATCGGTCGGCCTGATGCACTTCCAACACCCAAAATTTTTCCACAATACTTTTGAACACGTCGGGATTGTAAGAGCGCTAAAGAGATTACAGTTCACCTGCCCATTTTATTTATGGCTACAAAATCTACCTCATCTTGTGCAATATTTTCTGCAAACTGCTCTGAAGATAGATTGAGGTATACATCCACCACTTGTCCAAGCAAAAGTTTTGGATTCCATCCAAAACGTCTTTCGGCATCGCGAAGTTTCAAAACAGAACACTTTGGACCACACAACTAAAATGCGACTGGTTAACACTAACAAGCCGTTTATTAACACACCTGAATAATGTTGTGGTTGAGCATAGCAGCTACACGTTCACCCAGAGCTTGTTGACAGAAAATCCTAAATATAGCAATTAGGAAGTGGCTACAGACTTACTTTCTGCGAACTGAACCAACATACTGAGGATTATCCGTTGTCAGTGAAATAAACAGTTCCATTGTGTCATTGCATAGCACCAACCAGGTTTTCACACTACTTTTTGCTTGTGAAAGGGCATCGAGTTTCTGTTGACGAGTTTCCTAGATAAGAGAAGTAGAGTCAAGATGACCCAGACCCATTCGAACCTGTGAAAGAGCTGCCCATGCAGCCGTATCATTCATCTCCACCCATTCAATGTCGTGGATCGTCTTTAAATTCGTCATGGATTCGTCTAACAAGAAGGTCATATCATTGATGATCATGTTTGTAAATCGAAAGAAGTCCTGAGTGCAATCCCTAAACGCAACATTCTACAGTCAAAGCTCGATTTAACATACATCCTGGTACCGAGTTCAGGTATATGTTAAATCGAGCTGTATGTTAAATCGGGGGTAATTTGACCAAGTTTATTGTTGAAGGGACCGACACAGGGTATTTGTTAAATTAACTTCCGACTGTATTCCGAATTTCAACAAACAAAAAGCTTACCTCGCCATTTGCATTAATCTATTTCTATGTGCACCATGCTGCCACATCTCCTTGAAAATTACTTGGATGGACCGGCGTATATTGAACTTATCGTAGAACTCAGTGTGAGCACCAGTGGATTCGACATCTGCGTAGAACTTAGTAAGGCTTGGGAAGAGATTCTCCTCGGATATCGGATGATTCAAGATTTGCGAGAAGAAGTGACGAGCTTGAGGGTTATACAGCGGGCAGAGCAGAAAGATCACAGTTACTACCTTGAAAAACTCAGTAACAACAGAATGTGTTAATAGTAATAAAGCCAACCTTTGAAGAAAGGAAAGGATTCTTAATGAGATGAGTAGAACAAATCATGATGAGCAACTGCTGAGCGAAATCTGCTGAGTTCTGCAGAAAGATATTTAGCTCCTTCCTGAATATGTTTCTCAACTATTTTGGGACACCAGTAGAACAAAATTGTTACTTAATCAAAAATGTCAAGAAGTCGATTACGGATTCTACATATAGCTCAGGTGTAGCACCAAATGTTTTAGGCAGTTCCAAGGGAAGAGTCACATTTAAACTAAAAACTTTAAAAGTCCGGGCTTATACTATAAACACGATCTTACTAATCAGTTGCAATAGGACGCAAAACCAGTGCAAGCTGTTTGAAGCAAATTTGACTGTTCTCACCAGAAGGAACTCATCAAACAACAGACACTCATCACGAATCACTGCTTTGGCAAAGTTCTAGAAACGATTGAACATGTATGTTTTACCCTTATAAGAGCATGCCCACGCTTATAAGCATACCTGCACGCTCGAAAAAATCGGCGCCGGCGCCTCTTAAAAATTCGCGCTGGCGTCGGTGCCATCCTGGCACCGGCGCCCCAAAGTGGTGAAATTTTGCATGGCGCCGGCGCCCGGAGCAGGCGCCCGTGCAGGTATACTTATAAGAGTTGGTGCTCGGGAATTCAAATTTTTTTTAGTCATTGAACTTCTGTGCTGATTTTTCAACTTGGTTACTAACAAAACCATACCTAAAATCAAATTTTAGGCCTTGTTTTGTTAGAAACCAAGTAGAAAAATGCGTACAGAACTTCAATGATTAGGAAAAATTTGAATTCTCGGGCACCACCTCGTATAAGCGTGAGCACGCCCTTTAAATACCATACGCGCTATACTTTTACAAGTTTTAATACCTCTTGGTAATTTTTCAGAGTCCTCATATGATGGATAACATTTGGATGGTTGGCGTATCCGGGTCCACGCTTACTGATTTTCTCCTGAGCATCTTTCAGTTGTCTTTGAATATCATCTAACGTTCTTTTGGAGTTCTTGAGATGGTCTACAGCTAAAGTTAATTCAATACACAATTTAATAATGATTTAATGTGGTTGAAAAGCATTACTCGAGCTGAATCCGACGGCTAGTGCATGGCACGTCATATAAAAGCATTCGGTGTTGAATGTAGGTTTACAATTAGACAGATCTAAATTGGTGAAAACTGTTCACAGAAGCTTTACAAAAAAAACTGTGATTCAATTAGTTGAAAGAGATACCCAAAGTTTGGACAAACTCGGCGACCTGGTCTGAGCTGTGAAGAAATAACGAATTAACTAGAATGAACAACAAGAATCTTTTGTAACCTCATCGCCAATCGCGTCTCATCCTCCAAATCTACACGGCAATTGGGGTAAAAAATGTACTCATTTTGAACTTTTTCCAATTGAATCTTTTCTGACAAATCAAGCATCACCTGCATATGATTCCTACTACAACGAAAATGAAAAAGCTAAACAAAATTACAGAAAGAAAATTCATCATCACGCCATTACTAGCAAGTCTACTACGGTCAGCCTAAATTTTAGTTTTCAAGTGTGTCAAATACATATTTTAGTCCATTGGTCATACTTGTATCTGAGTTCTTTTTCTGTTTGACTTAAGCATCTGTGAAAGGAAATCCAACGTCTTCTCCCTAGAATTCGAATTCGCCAATAGTGTGTGGACTACTTTGTGAAGCAAGTTCTAAAAGAGACGTCTTGATCCTCAATATTAAACCTGTTTTAATGCAATACTTACCCGATGACCACCCAGCTTTGATTGAATGCCACCGTAATAACCACCTTTTTGCTCTTCTTTCAACAAATCCAAATCTTCCAAAAACCGTTCAGAACCTTCGTAGCAAAAATTCTGAAAAAAAAAGAATGTATATTTCTAAGGGAAAGTAGACAAACACACATCATCATCATTAGCGGCGACTCCTAAGCAAAAGAAAGGCCCCAGATATGAGATACGCACAAATTCGCGACCATTAAAATCAGTCATTGGCAATGGACAGAAGTCGGTACGAGACACAAGCTTAATGGCCCACAAATTTAAGAAAAACTTAATAACACAAACTCACTAAATCAGAGACTGGGCGTGATTTTAAAGCAATCATTTTAATCGACACAAGGCGAATGAGCACTTTTAGCGGATGCTCCGCCAGCTGATCCATGCGATGGCTGGCAGTGACGGCTGAGATGCAATTTCGCAGAATGCTTAGCACGGGAATAAGTTCCTGAAAAATCACAACATTTATAATGAACTTCTAACTGTAAAAAAACACGAAGAAACCCACTTCAGATAATCTCGACGTCGAAGAAGACGCAGCGCACTGTCCTGTGTTGACAAGTTCAAGCACGATTTTACCAAGAACCTCATCGTCAATGTATTGTTTATCATCCTCCAACAGTTGCTTTGCAAGTTTAGAAACCTGAAACATGGAAACCAATCAATAATAAATTAAAAACCATTTAGAATGAATTAAAGGATTTACCAAGGGTCCAAAGCAGACTGTCCAGCCCATTTCTGAATTTGTCATCGTTTTTTTGATCTCGCAACCTGAAAAGATCTAAGTTTGTAGTCTTCTTTATTATTTGTCTCAATTAATTATAAGAGTTTGGAAGTCCTCGAGAAAAAATATCTTAAAAATATCACGCTAAAAGAGTCAGTAAGATGAGCTAACTAAAAAAGCTAGGAGTCCAGGTAGGTTACGCTAACAGTATGCAGAGGAAATGGTGTTTGAAAATGCATACAATAATCTTTGGCGTTTCGTTATACAATCCTCAAAGATTAGACAATCAAACATTTCAATTCACTTCTTTCAAACTTCTTCAATTATTGCTAAGTAATATTTAACACTCTTTGCACGCTTGTAGACAAACCGATCTCACTTCTTATTGAACTCAAAAATGGCCGACATCAAGCCGAATCACAGTTTGTACATCAATAATTTGAACGAAAAAGTGAAGAAGGATGGTGGGTATTGTTCTTTTCATTTGTACACTTATTAAAAGTGCTTCTTTCAACTTTTTATTATTGTTTAGAGCTCAAGAAAGCACTTTATGCGATTTTTTCACAGTTTGGAACTATCATCGAGATTCTCGCTTTTAAGACGATCCGAATGCGAGGCCAGGCCCATGTTGTCTTTAAGGTTTTTGCTAGAATTGTACTTTTTTATGAACTAACAACGACAGATTTTTAGGAATTAAATTCGGCCGCTAATGCCCTTCGCTCTATGCAAGGTTTTCCCTTCTATGATAAACCAATGCGCATTCAATTTGCCAAGGAAGATTCGGATGTTATTTCCAAGGCTAAAGGTACATACGTGGAGAGGTTAGTATTAACACTAGCATTAACACCGTCTAACCGAAAAAATATTTTATTGTTTATCTAGCGTGGAACCATAGGTAAAACTATGAATTTGCAAAAAGTTTAAGTGGTAAGACACTATGAAGTGCGAAATGGTTAGTTATAGAAACAATCCGAACCTCTTTGAAATTAATTTATCTATTAACGTTTTAGACTTTTTTTCACCACTTTACTGTAGATTTTTCATTGAGTTGATGATTAAAGCATGAAATATCAAAACGAGTAAATGAATTCGGTGAAATTTTACATAAGTGCCATCAAATAAAATTACTTATAGACGTTTTCAGTCATTGCCATAAGCAGAAGATTTAATAAGTCTTTATGATGTACAGAAAAATAATCCATAAATGCTTTGAAAGAGGTTTTTAGGAATGGTTATCTTCCACTTTTTCTTGTTTTTTGCTTGAAACTCTAATGGGGCCCTCTTAATAAAACTTCTTCCACTTTACAGGTCTGTATCTCAGCATAGAGTAAATGTTTTGCGAAGCTGCTCTTCGATTCTGTTTAATTCTCACTAGTTTTGCCGGATTTGGATTTATCACCAAAAATCTACCCAAAATTAAACAACCATGGTCTCTGCTCTCAGCGGCATGTGGAAAATTCGAATTGTCGGGCAACAGTTCTCTTTCGTCTCTCACTATACTCTAATGAGTTTTTTTGAACGACTCATAAGAGCACCGGGAGAGACGAAAGAGAACTGTTCCACGGCAATTCGAATTTTGCACATGCCTCTGCGCGTAAAAGCCATGCTCCTTTAACAAATCATTATGCGTCTACTGATCGGATCTCATTCTGATCTATGGCGATTTGATCTTTACCTATCTCTGCATTTTTTTCCATCCTGTAAATTAACTAATTAACTTATTCTAAAAACTGGATATTTAGACCGAAGAAGAGTTTGTCGACGCAGAAGAAAAAGAAGAAGATAGTGGAGACCACAGCAAAGAAGACAAAAACTAATGTGAAGGCCGAGGGTGGTCAGGGCAAGTCAAACGCACCACCAAACAAAATCCTCTTTGTCACAAACCTGCCTGAAGAGACTACGGAACACATGCTGAAGCTTGTTTTCCAACCGTAATATCTTTTTAAATTGTTTAAACTCTCAAAACACCCTATTTTCTTTTCAAGAAGATTTCTTCTTTCGAAATTGTGCTTTTGACACAATTTTTGTGAACAACTCTCAAACAAGTTTTTATTTTTTATCCTATTTTACGGGCTGCAACATGATTGGTAATATTGCTGAGAGTGGTCTGAAAAACGCGGATTGAAAACACAATGCCGAAAAACACCATTTTTATAAAAGAGAGTGTGTTTATCAAAAGGGCATGCTTACCTGTTCCAAATTTGTCTACGCGAATGCAAAATTTATTTCTAATCATTAAAGTTCTCTACGGATTTTTCAACGTAGTTTCTAACAAAAATACACCTTTCTTTGTTGGAAACAGAATTGAAAAATCTGTAGAGAAGTTTGATGATTGAGAGATTTTTTTGAATTGGCGTGAAAAATGTTTGAATAGGTGAGCATGTTCTTTCACAAAGAAAATAGGGTGATACATTCACTTTGGGCAACACGTAATAATTCCTCACAAACCGCTACGGAGTTGCCAAAAGCCATGAATAACCGGTTTTTTGAGGTTTGCCGATGTGGTAAATTTTCCGCGAAAAATCTATTGATCGGGTTAGGAATCCAGTCCGATGGGCTTCATCGCCAGAATTTCCACAATATTTCCACAAAAAGAGGCACTTTTCGTCAAAAGGAAAAATTTTTCCATTTTGTATATTTACTTTAAAGAACCATCGCAGTCCCCGACAATGAGAATTTCAAACATTTAAAGGCTGCAGTTCAGAATCCAACCCCCCCCCCCCACGGGGACTGATCAGGTGGAGGAGATAACTTCATATTCGTGTTTCTCGACCCCGATTTCATGAGAAAGCCGGCTGTTTTTTTGGTTCTGAGAAAAAACAAATTTTTCGAACCACAGGGGGGTATCATGGGTTTTTAGTCAAAATTTGAAAAATTTAAATTGGCGCCTTTTGAATTTAAAAGGGAATAAGGGCTGTATTGGGAGGGGAAGGGAATAAAAGGGGCCACTTTTATGGCAGAACGTTAAAAATTCAAAATTTTTGTATTCTTCGCCTGCCTCACTATGTTTTCAACTGGGCCGTGGCAAAAAGAGACTCGCCGCTATTCCATTGTACCCCCCCCCCAAAAAGCTATTCCAGTGTACCCCCCCCCTCCAAAAAAATAATGACCTATTCCATTGTACCCCCCCCCTTAAAAACCAACTTTTTTATATGCACTCAAAAACCATTTTTATGTAATAATTTCGCCATAAAAGGATCAGAAAAGCCATTTAAATAGGGTTCAAGGGCTGTATTGGGAGGGGAAGGGAATAACACAGGGGCCATTTTTTGTTGGCTGCTTTACCATGTTTTTCAACTCGGGCCGTGGCAAAAATAGACTCTATATGCATTTTATGATCAAGTGTACTTCTCGGAATCATGTCTAGGTAAGTGCGTGCGCGCATCTCTAACTCTCAAGCCCCCTGCGCTCCCTTCGGGGGCGCAGGGGGCTTGGGGCTTGGAGTTGAGATGCGCACACCCACATACCTTAGACACAAATCACTCGAAAGTGACTCTGGATGCATGAAAAAGCATGCATACCAGAGTTATTTATGCGGTAGGCCCCAGTATTCAAAACTATGTTCAACATCTTCAATTTCGCGGCCAAAAAAGGTCTTTTCCCTTTTCCGGCCTTTAGCTACGAGCCAGAGGCTTAGCCATCAAAAAATTCACCCCCACAGGGTCCCGGCTCAGGCACAACCACCTCG
The DNA here is from genome assembly GCA_004194705.1 of Ditylenchus dipsaci. Classification (NCBI taxonomy): domain Eukaryota; kingdom Metazoa; phylum Nematoda; class Chromadorea; order Rhabditida; family Anguinidae; genus Ditylenchus; species Ditylenchus dipsaci. The sequence continues at coordinate 78,356 of SADC01001378.1, read as the reverse complement.
GGACATACCCGGATGGCCCTTGAGAGGCTTTTGAGTACTTATGTATTTGGGTCTTCCACAAGTTGCTGGGTTTGAGAGTGCCTGAAACCCTTTTTTATTAGTGGCCCCTGTTTTGTCCCTTCCCCTCCCAATACAGCCCTTGAACCCTATTTAAACGGCTTTTCTGGTCCTTTTATGGCAAAATTATTACATAAAAATGGTTTTTGAGTGCATATAAAAAAGTTGGTTTTTGGGGGGGGGGGGTACACTGGAATAGCTTTCTGGGGGGGGGGGGGGTACAATGGAATAGTGCCAGAGACTCTATATGAATTTTATGGTCAAGAGTACTTCTCGGAATCATGTCTAAGGTAAGTGTGTGCGCGCATCTCTAACTCTTGTGGGCTTGGCTTGGGGCTTGGAGTTGAGATGCGCACACCCACATACCTTAGACACAAATCACTCGAAAGTGACTCTAGATGCATGAAAAAGCATGCATACCAGAGTTTATTTATGCGGTAGGCCCCAGTATTCAAAACTATGTTCAAATCCCATCTTTTCGGTGTTTCTATGGGTATCCAAATACCCTTTTTGGTGTATTTAGCTTGGGGACGAAGGCAGTTAGTCAATTTATCGTAACCAAAATTTATTTTGAAAACCCATTTTTTAGTAAGGAAATTGTTTGAAAACTACTTTTTTATCGGTTTCAGCGTATAAAATTACTTAGAAGACGTCTAAACACTAATCATAGTTGACCAAAAAAGGAATTTCAAGGAAAGTGAATAATCTCCCGAGAGGCAGACATCACATTTTTGCAGACCGCATCTATGACTGTAATTTGTCAAAATGATCGTGAGGATCTGTTTTTTCGAATAAGCGTTTGTTAGCTGCAATCTGTTAGTAAAATTTAGACGACTAGCGTCCGACGCACAAAACCACCGTTTTCACACCAGGTAAATTTACACTCAAAGCTTCTCGAAAGAATGCCATAGCTGTGTTTAACGCTCAGTGCTTGGTCAATGCTTATAGGTAAAATTCAAGAGCTACAAGATAAGCTAAAAATCAGCGCAAATATTGAGCAAACGTTACTCAGAAATTACTGGAAAAGAGGTAAGACCAGCAGTTCCCTGGTATTAAAATTTGAAGGATACCTTTTTTAGCTTATCCTGTAGCTCTTGAATTTCTCTATAAGTATTGACCAAGCACTGAGCGTTAAACACTGCTATGACATGCCTTCGAGCAGGTTTGAGTGTAAATTTACCTGGTGTGAAAACGGTGGTTTTGTGCTGGTGCGCTGGTTGTACAAATTTTTGCTAACAGATTGCAGCTAACAAACACTTATTCGAAAAAACAGTTCCTCGCGATCATTTTGACATATTACAGTCATGTAAGTGGTCAGCAAAAATGTGATGTCTGCCTCTCGGGAGGTTATTCACTTTCCTTGAGATGGTCGTTTATTTCGGATAATCATTTTTATGGCGCAAATTAACTTTATTATAGCGCAAATACACTTTTTATTGGCGCAAATATTTTTTTGTCGCAAATAAACTTCTTTTTGGCGCTAATACACTTTTTATGGCGCAGATTCACTTTTTCTTGGCACAAATTTACTAAAATTGGTGCAAACTAACTCAAATAGCGCCAAAAAAAGTGAATCTGCTCCATAAAAAAGTGTATTTGCGCCGAAAAATACTTGCGCCAATAAAAAGTGTATTTGCGCCATAATAAAGTAAATTTGCACCATAAAAGATGATTATCCGTTCATTTATAACCGATTTTTAAATAACTTGACCCGTCCAAACAGTCGTACATATATTTTTTAAAAATAATCCACGTGAAATTCAGAGTCCAACGAGGCATTGACCGCCGCTCGGCCCTGCGAGTGTTAAAGGGGCATGCTCACATGTTCAAATTTTGTCCTCACCAATTCAAAAAAAATCTAGTCGTTGAACTTCTGTAAGGGTTTTTTAAATTGGTTTCTGTCAAAACTATACCTAAAAGTAAATTCTAGGCCTTGTTTTATTCATAGATTAGGAACAGTTTTTGTATTGGCGGGAAAGAATTTTTAACAGGTGATCATGCCCTTTAAAAATTCAGATTTTTTGCAAGATAAGCTATGTTATTTTTCTTCGCCTTAAAAAATAAGTTCAGATTCCTTGGTCTGAAGGACATCCGTCAAGTGCCCAACCGAACCGACATAGCCTTTGTCGAGTTTGAGACTGAAGCTGAGGCGACTTCAGCTAAGAAGGCTCTCAACAACTTCAAGATCACTCCAAATCATTCCATTCGTGTGGAGTATGCTAATAAGTAAAATTGATTTGGTTTTTCTGTTCTGTTGGTTCTTCCTTATTGTCATTGTGTCGTATAAACTTGTTTTTTTACGGTGGAATTTATCTTGACTACAGTTAAAGACGCTCAGTCATATTTAAACTATGGGAAATTTGCTAGATTTTATCAGAGTCTAATAATTCAACGTGAACTATCGCGTTTATGCTTTTAATTTAAACAGGACTGTTATGGCTCCAAGTGTAAATGTAAGTGTAAGTGTGAATGATTTTCGCATCGTGAAGACCCCTTACATCTACACTCACATTTACAGTAACATTTACACTTACGTCGTGAAGGAGCCATTAGGGTGCCAACTAGTATATAGACAAATCTCCTGAAAACATATTTTCTGGTACCGGCCATTGGTGGTGTTACCGTATTATCTCTAATTATATTCCCCCCCCTCGTGTTCAAAATCGTGTTCTTGGCATTGCATTTTTGACCCACTTTTTGAATAATTCTCTCAGGCAAATTACCCCTCATTTTGCAGACAGTGAGATGAGCTAAAAAATGAGAGGTAACTTGTCTGAGAGACTATAAAATTTCAGAAATAAATGTTGATGTGATAAACCTACCAAAAATAGATCATTCCCTTAAAGGGGCATGCCGACGCAGATAAGTTTCATTTCAAATGTTTGAATTCCCGGGCACCAGTTTTTCAGATGAGGACAAAATAAATTTGAATTCGCTTTTCATTTCAAAATTTTTTTGGGTGTATACTTTGGTCGTCTTATAATTTGTGGTCTCATTTTTTTGGCTTCCCTGCGACTATTTTATTGTCTTGTACAACAGGAGCGAGCGGTAAGTCATTCATGTAAATTTTCTTCAAAATTGTAATCTGATTCTTCGTCTTCTTCTAGATCGAACCAATTATCCAAATCGAGGACGTCATTTAGAGTTTCTATGTCGAGGTGATGAGGCAGAATCAGATGATGGGCTCTTCTTTCGACAACCCTATCGACTATATCTTATCGACCTTTTTCCACTGCATGCTGGCTTGGTTCCTAACTTTTTTCGTAATTTTCTTATTTGCGGCCTTCGAAAAACTTGTTCTCGTGCTCTGTAACTTGGAACCATCACTCAACAGATCATCGTTGGAGAAGTGGGAAAAGCAGACGTAGACTCGACTGGTAGCTAGAGGAGATCCTTGAGTTCTGCAGGGCAACAAGCGACTATCTCTCAGCGAAATACGAACTCCTTTATTTTGGCCAACTTTTTTCTTGCATACTGGACACACCATTTTGAATTTGCTGCAAACAGCATTGGGATAATTCAAGAAAAAGGAAAGAAATTAACTGTGTGCTGCGAAAGCGCCGAACGAGTATTAAAATTGGAAATTTATCTATTCTGAATTTACACTTTAGCCACTTACAGATGATTGATAATTTCACGGTCAAAGTCAAAATTACTGCCAAGTAAAAAGAAAGAGTGAAGCAAAAAACACCAAGTCAAGGTTGACATACAATCCAACCGTCTGAATGTGAGTCTTTAACTGCTTATACTATATGTAACCTGAGTTTCCTAGAGACAGGACAATAGCGTGCTGCGAAAAAAATGAGACCACAAATTATGAGACGACCAAGAAACACCATAAAAATGTTTGAAATGAAAAGCGAATTCAAATTTATTTTGTCCTCATCTGAAAAACTGGTGCCCGGGAATTCAAACATTTGAGATGAAACTTATCTGCGTGGGCATGCCTCTTTAAGGCAAATTGCCCTTTTTGGGCGATTAGCCCTAAAGCTAAGTCCCTAATGAGTGAGCGATTTTTTTGGAGTTGTTTAGGCGGGAATGGCTGTAGATTTTTTTCTCGGCCGAATTTTCTTTCTCATAGTACCATTTTAAAGCTGAGATTTAGGGCTACAAAATAAAAATTTTCCAGCCACATATCGCTGAAAAGTCTTGATAAAAATGCGTTTATTTGCACTCTACATCGCACTCATTGAGGACGCGCCTTAAAAAAGGCGCGCCAAAATAACTCCGGCTACACTATGCAAATCCACCATGCTCTACGAGATAACTTTAACAGAATTTGCGAATTCGATTGTAAAGAGTTGCCCTTTAGGGCGAAAAAAGGGCAAGTTTTTTGCTCTTTTTAATTGACAAAAAGGCGAAATGCTCATCTCTGTATATCTCGAGTAGACTCTATAAAGGCGCGTTCACAATAAGGAGGCTGTTTGCGGATGCTAAACCAGACTTTACACTCGGAAATGGCCATAACTTCTTTTAACTTTTTTAAAAATTTTTCTTTTGGTGCCATCTTGTAGCTAAAATTCAGGGCTACAAGATGAGCTATTGATAAGTTAGATATTGTTTAAAAAAATTGAGTTAAAAAAAGACTCCGCCCAAGCATCCGCACTCAAATTCGAGTTAGGATTCTTGGGCGGAGTCTAAGAATTTTATCTGAGTTTTTAAAGCAACATTCACTCAGTCAATAGCTTATTTGGTAGCCCTAAACCTCAACTATATGATATCAGAAGCTACATAAGCAGCTCAAAAATAAAAAAACTGCACCAACTGAATAATTTTGGGAGAACAGTAAAAAAGGGAGGATTCTGTTTCGCGGATTCTCAGTGAAGAGTTTGTTTTAGCATGCGCAAACAGCCTCCTCATTGTGTATGCGCCTTAAGGCCTCACCCACAATGCAAATTAAATCCTCAACCTTGGCGACGTGTTTTAAGATTTTTTCAGCAGGAAATCTCAGATTTTTATTTACACGTTTGGTGTCATATTGAAGCTGAGATCCAGGCAGAGAACTGGGGTTTAATAGGGGAAGAATACCCCCTATTTTAGGGGCATGTTGGGACAAAAACCCTATTTAGGCTTAACCATATTTTAGGTTTTTCACCCTAAAATAGGGGGAAACCTTTTTTAAGGTTCCCCCTTTTTAGGGTTTCCCCTATTATAGGGGGAAATCGAGCGCCAATTCAAATTACTATTTTGTTCTTTTCACTTATATTTGATTTTTCTGAGGGCAATACTTTTTTTCTGTCACAGATTTGATTTGTCACAGATTCACTTTTTTGTCACAGATTCACTTTTTTCTGTCACAGATTTCTCTTTTCTGTCACAGATTTGATTCTCGACACGAAATCCACAATTTTTAAAATTTTTGTGTGAAATTCAGGGGTGGGCAAAGACAAGATGGCTCAGGACCCACTCCGGAATGGCCAAAAGGCCAAAATAATTGGTTTTTTGGGGGTATACTATAAGCAATGAGGAGGCTGTTTGCGCATGCTAAAACAAACTCTTCACTGAGAATCCGCGAAACAGAATCCTCCCTTTTTTTACTGTTCTCCCAAAATTATTCAGTTGGTGCAGTTTTTTTATTTTTGAGCTGCTTATGTAGCTTCTGATATCATATAGTTGAGGTTTAGGGCTACCAAATAAGCTATTGACTGAGTGAATGTTGGTTTAAAAACTCAGATAAAATTCTAAGACTCCGCCTAAGAATCCTAACTCAAATTCGAGTGCGGATGCTTGAGCGGAGTCTTTCTTTTTAAACTTAATTTTTTCAACAATATCTAACTTATCAATAGCTCATCTGGTAGCCCTGAATCTTAGCTACAAGATGGTACCAAAAGAATAATTTAAAAAAAATTAAAAAAAAATTTTTTAGCCATTTTTGAGTGTAAATCTGGTTTAGCATCCGCAAATAGCCTCCTCATTGTGAATGCGCCTTTACTCAAAATTTTAATTTTTTTGCTTTTCGAGGATTTTGATCCATTTACTGATATAGCTCAAGAGGGTAAGCAACCGACTCGCCAACGTTCAAAAACTCGCCAATGCGAAAACTCACCAACGCCGAATTCTACCACTGGCGACACTCGCCAACGAAAAACGCTATTGCTGGTAATTCAATATTTTGTTTCTTTTTTCATCTTCTTGTCCAGGAAGAAAGACAAGAATAGCTTGTCCACTTCCATCATCTTCAAGTTTCTTTTTTAGATCATAATTATTTTTAACTTATAGCTGTACAGGGTGACCCAAAGTAGGGTTTTTCCCAATTTCGTATAGGCTTCCCAGTATCGGTGAAATTCAATTTTTGTGGAAATTGTTGTAGTATAATTTGAGGCTCCAAAACATTTTTGTTCGAAACATGCCAATTATTTCCAAGGTTTTTTCAGTTTAATCAATTATTTTGATCCTACTTGGGTCAGGTGATGATGATTCTCGAGATTTTGCGCGATAAAAAACCGAGAAATTTCTCCAGCAAAATTTAGTTTTCGTTCACTTGCCAAAAGTTCATTTCGCCTTTTTCAAATAAAATTTTTGTGGCATTATGTTTTTCTATAAGACAAGTTTTTTAAATTGACCTCTCATTTTGTAGCCAAGATTGTCAGTAGGGTTGCGCGCGTTCGTTTAATTTGGCCTAAGCCGTTTACCGTTTAGGACCCGTTTATCAAATCCGTTTATCGTTTACGTTTAATGAAAATGACCCGTTTAAACGGCCGTTTAATCCGTTTAATTTTTTATTTTACATATTTAAGTGTTCAACCACATAGAAACATCATTCTCAGACAATTTTATTGACAAACAGAAACGCTCAATAAACAGAAGAGTAAATTAAACGTAAAATGCAATCGAACCACGTATTTACGAACCCTCGACTTAACAAAAAATCTAACATAACGAACCTTTTTTCGATGCCTATTTGGTCAGTGATTCGGGAAAATGACTAATAGCCTACCCCGATTTAACGAGACCCCCAATTTAACAAAAAAAATTACGGTCTTCAGTAGGTTTGGCCCACCCGCAATTTCCCCCCGCATCCCAAAAAGCGGGAAGAGGCCAACCCTAGTCTTCAGAGGTTTCGTTAAGACGAAGTTTGACTGTCTTAGTCATCTCCGGATTCTTCGTCATCTGATTTTTTTTTTTGCTCAACTTCCTCTTCATCAGGCTCTGTGGAAGGCGCAAATTTTAACTTTTTCATGTGCCATTATATAAGAAAGGCGATATTAAAAGGACGAAACCAATCACCAAAACAATAATGGTTAAAATAGAAGAGCACCCTTGCTACAAAAACCGAAGAGAATACCGTATTTCCTCTAAGGCTCAAACTGTTTTACCCCGCCAAATTACTGATTTACCTTGCCAAATTAATTTTTTACCCCGCCAAATTTGAATTTTTAGCAAAATACTCATTTACCCGCCAAATTACTGATTTACCCCGCCAAATTTGAATTTACCCCACCAAATTCAAATTTTAAGTCAAATATTGCAGTAATTTTGCGGGAATTCAAATTTTATAGTTAAAAATAACTTGAATTGCCCAGAATCCCACCCGGAATGGCCAGAAGTCCCTGAAGTTGGTTTTTTGGGGGTTTACTAAAGGGGGAGTGAACTTTTTCTGAAAATTCGATTGAGCGGATCAGAATTCCAGTCCGATGGGCTAAATCGCTCAAAATCTCACCCTGAACCATTCTCAACCATCTTTAACCACCTTAAACCATCCGAACCAGTATCTTAATCCCTAAATCAGTGCTTAGGATGGTTTAAGAGGGTTGAGAAGGGTTCAGGTGGAATTTTGAGTGATTTAGCCCATCGGACTGGAATTCTGATCCGCTCAATCGAATTTCGCAAAAAGTTTACTCCCCTTCAGTAAACCCTTCAAAAACCAACTTTCAAGGACTTTTGGCCATTCCGGGTAGGATTCTGGGCGATCCATTTTTTACTAATTTGTAAATCATGTTTAAACGACTCCTAAGTAATTTTTATATGCTTAAAACGATAAAAAAAATTATTTTCTAACATTTTTTCACACAAAAATGGATTTTTAGAAAAATTTTTTTTTGACTAAAATTTGACTTTTTGCCTTGGTCCCAAGGCAATCCAACCTGAAGGGTACCTGGATACCACAAAAAGATGGAATTTGAACATAGTTTTGTTGACTGGGGCCTACCGCATAAAGAAATTCTGGTATGCATACATTTTTATGCATCCAGAGTCCCTTTCGAGTGATTTGTGTCTAAGGTATGTGGGTGTGCGCATCTCAACCCAAGCAACCAAGCCCCCTGCGCCCCTTCGGGGCGCAGGGGGCTTGGTTGGTTAGAGATGCGCGCACTCACTTACCTTAGACATAATTCCGAGCAAGACTCTTGATTAAAAATGCATTAAGCGACTCTTTTTGCCCAGCTCCAGTGACCAAAACGCGGTAGAATCCCTTAATACAAGGTGTTTTGCCTTGGTCCCCACAGGGCTGTAAATTTTTTATTTTGACATCCTACATCCACATCTACATCCGGCCAAAAAATTTTCGACATCCACATCCACATCCGACATCCGACATCCGACCCAAAATTTTTTGACATCCAACATCCACATCCGACATCCGGCCTAAAAAAGTTTGACATCCACATCCATCCGGATGTCAATTTTTTTGACATCCTGACATCCGAATGACATCCGGATGTCAAAATTTTTGACATCCGGATTTCCAAGTGATATTTGGATGTTTACATCCACCTCCGGCTGGATGTAGATGTCAAAAATTTGCTGATATTCACTTTTAATTAATAGTATGGGTACAATGGCCTAATTCGGCAAGAGATACAAAAGATACGGTGACAATACATGCGCACAACGATGGTAAAGTTTTATGAAACAAATAAAACATTCATCAGACCAAATTGAATCCCAGGAGCACTTTCCTTTGAAGGAACTCCTCAAACGAGCAGCCCTTGATACCAACAGAGTTAATCTACAAACGGGAGAAACCTCGCTTTGGAGCTTGGTTATATTGGAAATATTAGAATTCACCGGCATAGTAGAGGTTGCGACTAATTGAGTGAAAATTTTTAGCGGGCGACTCTTCGTTTTGACGACGGGAAATTTGAGAGGGTTATCCAACTACGTTTTTGCCATCATCCTCAATTTTACACCTTTTCCTCAATTTTAGTTAGGAATTCTTTGGGAGTGAATGGGCTATTGGAAATTGTAGATTTGGAATTAAAGGAATAGGACCAACGATGAGACGGAAAGAAGAAAAGAAAATCTTTCTGAGTTTTGCGAGATTTTAGATTATTCATTTTTGCGGATTTTGGCCTATGGTTTTTTTCGAAACAACAAAGAAGAAGATTTAGAACAAGGAAAGAAGTATCTCTCGACCACAGACTCAAAAAATCCGTAAAAGCATATTGACGTCCGCCATGAAAACATCCAAAAAAACATCTGGAAATCCGCTGATATCCGCCATGAAAACATCCGAAAAAACATCCGGACATCCGCTGACATCCGATCTAAAAATTTTGACATCCAACATCCACATCCGGCCAAAAAAATTTTCGACATCCACATCCGACATCCGACCCAAAATTTTTTGACATCCAACATCCACATCCGCCGGATGTGGATGTTTCGGATGTACACATCCACATCCGGATGTATCTTCCGGATGTTTTTATAGCCCTGGTCCCCCAAGGCAATAAGTCTTATTTTGGCCAAAGAATTTTTTTTCAAAAAATCTATTTTTTACGTGGAAAAGTGTCAGAAAACAACTTTTTAATCGTTTTAAGCATATAAAAATTACTTAGAAGTCGTTTAAACATGATTTACAAATGTGCAAAAAATGGATTTTTGAAAATATCGCATATCGCATCGCAAATTTTTGAAAATATCGCTTTGAGATTTTGTCATTCTGTCAAATAATTACAGTTCTGTTCCACTTATTTGTTTTGTGCACTTTTTTACAGAATATGCTCCGGGCTTTCTTCTGTTGATAATACTACTGGTTTCAGGATGAGCCATATCTGGAAAATTGTTTTGTCTTAATTTTTAAAAAGATAAATCTAAAATTCTGGCTGAAAAGCCTCCGTTTTTTGCTGAAATGTCTCCGCCTTTTTTAAATTTTGTCTTCAAAAGCTAAAGTGTATGTGCTTTTGCTGTGCGGAGAAACAATTCATTTGCTGAAATGTCCTCTTGAATCCGAATCTGTTGAGATGTGATCAAAACAATTTTTATGAGCTGAGATATTACTATTTTGAGTGTATCAGACAGAGATGTTCACCACTTGCCTACTTTGATGAATATCTTAGCTCATTAGTAAAAAGTACCCAAATTTATGTCCCAGACCCCGGAAAATGTGCGCAAACTCTTCATTAGTCACAACTTCCGTAAGCTGGCCTACCCCCATGCTAAGGGCTAAGCCTAAACTTGTTTTTTGCAAGGGTAGTTACAGCAATTTTTAAAGGTCGGATGCTTGGGGGGGGGGGGGGTATTCGCTACTAGCGCCAACAATTTCATTGAGCAGATTTTCGTTAAGCAGGTTTTCACCTAGCCTTACGACAATAAACTTGTAAATAAAAATTTGAGATTTCTTACTGAAAAAGCTTAAAATACCTCGCCAAGGTTGAGGATTGATGACGCATTGTGGGAGAGGCCTAAGACTTTTTGGCCCGAAATTAAGACGAGGACTAGAGTATAGAAACTAAGACCTCGTACAACACACTCATTTAAAGGGCATGCTCACGCTATTACAGCTAGTGCCCCCAATTCGAACTTTTCTAAACATTGAACTTCTGCACGTTTTTTTAACTTGATTCCTCATAAAACAAGGCCTGGAATTTAATTTTTGGTATGGTTTTGTTAGTACCAAGTTGAAAAATCTGGTAAAACTAAGTTTTGCATGATTCAAAAAAAATTTGAAAATATCATCAAAACATAGTTTCAGTATTGTCAAACCATCTTTAGAATTCAATAATTAGTGCAGAAAAAAAGGTTTTGGAACCCAAAAAGCAAAAAACAAATTTGGATCCAAGCGGAGGACCGCTTGGTCCTATTGATAAATGATCGGCTCATGGAAAAATGTTTAGATTTTTAGGCCAAAAACGTAAAATTATCTAGCGTATGGCAACCGGACATTTGGCATAAATTGTGCCAAATGTCCGCCGGAGGAAAATTTTTTTAGCCAACTTTTCGGCGACGGAACGAGCTGATTTTTTCAGGATCAATTCTTCTCAGCTATATCTACTGATCCTGAAAAAATCAGCTCGTTCCGTCGCCAAAAAGTGGGCTAAAAAAGTTTTCCTCCGGCGGACATTTGGCACAATTTATGCCAAATGTCCGGTTGCCCTAGCGTAGAGATAAATTTTATCGATGTACCGTATTTCCTCTAATAAGCGCCCCGGGGCGCTTATTTTTCAAACCCCTAAAAATTTTGAAATTGTCAATTAGAAATGGCCTTAACTCCAAAATTTTAGTCAAAAAATAGGGGGGGGGCGCTTATTGGAGCGGGGGCGCTTATTAGAGGAAATACGGTACTCGGTGTGTATGAAAATGCTACGAGTACTACAGAGATGTACTAGACTACAGACTCTTTATTGGATAACAGCATAACAGTGCAACAGACAAGTAAACGGATATATATTCGTGCCTAGGTCTCGCGCCGTGTTTTTTAAGCATGACTCTTCTCGAGAATGATAAGCTTCGGCTTCACGTTAGATCCCACACGGGCCGACAATTCCTTATGCACCTAAAAAGACGACATAAGGGACTGGAAACATAACGGAACGCAGTTAAAAAAAACCTCATATTTGATTTGTTCCGAGTCAAGAATTTCTAGCTTATCTTTGATAATATGACCGATGCGCAAGTTGACATCATCCTGAGTGGAGTCACGAGTCCAGAGCGCAACCTCGAATCAATAGACTTAACTACCCCGTGACAAAACTTCGATTTGCTACCTTATCCCCCACTTTTCGCACGTTGACAACAGCTCCACAGATATGATCTCCCAGCTCATCAAACTGCTCGCCGACGATAGCCATAAGAAGTTCCAGCCAATAGGTGTCCAGCTTCTGAGTGCGCTTGTTCTTTTCAATCACCATTAACCAGCGACCTCCTTCGATGTTCTGAGGATCTTCCCACATCGGCTTGATACCCTCCTTGAAAAGATAATAGTCGCTTCCCCAAGTCAAACCACTCGCCGGCTGGATGTGATTGTAGAGACTAAAAAGAGAAACTGATTAAATCAACCAGTTGAAAAAAGAACTGGAAGTTTACGCCCAGAAGTCTTCAACGGAGTCAAAAACTGATACACGCTTCAGGCACTCCTCAAGAAAAAGTAGTCAATATAATCACAGGTTACATGAATTACAAACCTCCCAATTCTTGGCGCGATCACCCTTCAAATACCAGAGAGCCCAACGATTTTGCAGCGGATGACGGTAAGCCAGCTCAGGCGGGATGGCCACGGACAAATTATCGCCAGCGCTCTAAAACACGAAAATGGTTTAACATGAAAATTCAACACCAAAGAAATTGTGACCTTGATTTCCTTGTCATTAGTCTTGATGGAAGGCGAACTCAGCGAGGGCACTTCAGACGACGCCTTAGAATCTTGCTTAGCGATCTCCTCAGTTTCAACAGCTGTGGATAGATCTGACATTTTTTCTTTCTTGGCGTAGCTTCGAAATTTACTAAACAAAGAACCTTGCATTGTGAAAGGGACGATATACTCGAAATGAACAAAAAAATTCGACACCACTGACATAGCCTAAGGGCTAAGCCAAAAAATTTTGGGGGGGGGGGGAGGTATATTACATTGGCGCCAAAAATTCTATTAAACAGCGTCGGCTGAATATAATAAGAGAAAAAGCAGCAAGCGTAAATATCGAGAAACTAAAACAAACCAATTGATTCGACTATAAAATTCAAACCTCTGACATGCCTGGGACCTGCCAATTTGAAATGCACATATTGTTTTATCAGGCGCGAGCATGCTGCAGCAAAACATTTAAAAGGTCAATTTAAAGTTTAAAGTTTATTGATTTTAGAGTTTATTTTATGCGGTAGGCCGACCATTCAAAATAGGATCAAATTGAATTACCACACCTAAAGTCTGAAATCCCACACCTTTTTTAATTAATTCCCACACCTTTTTCAAATTCGCGCTAAACATACTGAATTCCCACACCTTTTTACTTAATTCTAAGGTTGTATAATTCTCCGAAAAAATAAAAATCGGAGAATTCTCCGAGAATTCTCTCGAGTATATGGAGGATTTATTAAAGAAAAAATGGAAATTCCGGAGATTTGTACAACCCTAGTTAATTCCCACACCTTTTTTCTGAAATCGCTAATTTATGTTCGAAATTCTTTTCTGAGGTGCCCCCATAGTAAATCGAGGTCGCTGAGCACGAATATGCCCTCAGAATTACATTGTTCCAATGTTCCAAATTATTTTGAGTTTGGCTGGATTGGTCAATCTACCCATTTGAATCGATTCAACTGGCTTTATTGGTCAATCTATCCATTTGAATCGGTTCAACTGGCTGGATTGCTCAATCTATCCATTTGAATCGATTGCAACTGCCTTCATTGGTCAATTCATCCACCTGAATCGCTTCAACTGGCTTGATTGAATTCATTCATCCAATTTTGCCTCTACCATCTGGCATTCAATGGAATTCTGACATTTGTTCAATTGATCATTGTATCATTTGCCTCCACCTCTCCATCATCTAATTAATCGACCCATTTCTTTTCATCCACAGGCCTACAACCTCTACAATCCAATGCTCAATCATACAAAACTTCATTATTCAACTTCCAATCATCGTTGGGTCATTTCAATCTGAATTGTCACGATCGTCAGGGCTCTACGATACAAGAAGTTAAAGGGGAGTATAGAAACAATGCAATTCTGAGGGCATGTTCGTGCTCAGCGACCTCGATTCACTATACTAGGACGGTTCGTACTAGGGTTGTACAATGGGAATATTCCCAATGTTCCCGGGGATATTCCCCGGTTTTCTATATTTCCGGGAATTTCTACAACTCTAGTTCGTACTCATTTGATCACAACTCATTTGATCCCACTCATTTGATCCCACTCATTTGATCACATTTCATTTGATCACAACTCATTTGATCCCACCTCATTTGATCCCAATTTCGGTACTAGGCTAATTCACTCCCGGTAAATTCATTTCCCGGCAAATTTTTTGCCCAGTCATTCCCCAGTCAGTGCTAGGATTTGAATCCGTCTAGTAGCATTAACTTTTTGTGCTTATTTCATAGCTTTTTCGGGGTAAATCTGTTTTTGGGAATCCATACCGCACTAAACACCTAAATTATCCTCGAACTACTTCAAACCACTATAGAAAACTTCGAACGGCTCTAAAGCAACTGGATGTTCAGTTGACGAACCGACCTGTTGACTGATCGATGATCTAAGTATAAGTCAAACTGGACCATCCGGTTATTTCCAGGTCATAAAAGTTCGAATAATGTGGTCTTTTTCTCCTTGTGGGCTCTCTGTTGTTGTTTTCTAGTTTTCGTAAAGCCTGAATCATAAAGACCGAAAGTTCCTCACTTACTTGACCGTAGTTTCATACTTATCCCAACACAACAAGAGAGAAGCATTTTTTATCGATAAAGTAAGAGATTTTTTTAGCAAATGTAACGAAGAAATGAGTGACAAACGTAAAACATCATATTAGCTTTGAAATTCCTCATTTAGTTCTTCTCCCATCTCTAAAATTGGAAACTTCGCCGGATAATGCTGTACGACACTCCATTCAATTTAGGCCCTCCATTCGATCTGACGGCTGATAACCACGGACTAAAATTTCTATATTCGGGTCGCCACAGTCATACTCTGGACGACGAGGCTGGCGCAGCACTTTAACAGGATTCATTCTTGCTCTAGATAATAAAAAAATTCATTCTTTAAGACTGATCTATACACTCCGTATCATAAGTATAGACGCACCCATATTTTGTGATATTTAGCGATTTTTGACTAAAAGTGAGAAATGTTTTAATATACAGTCACCCCCGCTATAGTGACACCCTCGGGACCGGCCTTGGGGTGTCACTATAGCGAGGGTGTCACTATAGCGGGGTGTCACTGTAGCGAGGGTTTTCAAAAAGTTTCTTGAAAAGTGTCACTATATCGAGGGTTTAGCAAATGGTAATACAGTCACCTGTCGATTTTATGTATAAACCAAACGCTCATACCGTCTAGGGTCTAACAACTTTTAACCCAATTTTAAAGTCTTTTGACAGCTCTGATGCGGCAGTATAATCTAAAAGATGTAGATTTTGCTGGTCGAAGGTTAGTCAAGGAAACACTATAAATTCTCCATTTAGACTCGCAATTCTGGGATTAAATTACACATTTTTTCAGGCTCTAAATTGATGGTTGCGGGCCTAAATAGCGAAATAATAGTGTTTCCTGAGAGAAAACCGAAATAAATAAATTTCATTAAAGCAGTCACAAGAATAATGCCGAGAAACTGCACTACAATTGCAAACATTAATCAAGACTGTAGGACATTTTTGAACTGTACTACAGTTTTTCGGCATTATGTACATCATTGGGTTGAATATTGGCAGCAAAAACAAAGCAAAAACCACGTAATTAATATGGAATAAATTCACTGAGAGCTCGAAATTCATTTTTAAAATAACTTTCACTTAAATTTGCAACTTTAATTAACAAAACTTGACATGTGTCACTATATCGAGGGTATTTTTATTTGTTGGGACCGGCCTGGGGTGTCACTATAGCGAGGGTGTCACTATAGCGGGGTGTCACTATAGCGAGGGTCTAGTCTAAGGCGTTTTAGACAAAACCAACCAAATCGTCTGCGAGGTGTCACTATAGCGGGGGTGTTCCTATAGCGAGGTGTCACTATAGCGGGGGTTGACTGTAACGAGATACATTTAGGCGAAAAAACATGTTCTGGCGCAAAAACCAAGTTAGAAAGCGCAAGAAAATAGTTTGTAGTTGTAAACATT
The DNA here is from genome assembly GCA_004194705.1 of Ditylenchus dipsaci. Taxonomy (NCBI): domain Eukaryota; kingdom Metazoa; phylum Nematoda; class Chromadorea; order Rhabditida; family Anguinidae; genus Ditylenchus; species Ditylenchus dipsaci. Next base: position 62,309 of record SADC01001378.1, on the reverse strand, counting down.
GAAATCAGACGTATCATAAGTATAGACGCAGTTCGGTTTGTAATGCGCCGCTCGATGTTTTCATTTATTTTGAAGCAGATATCATCTTACTTCTGGTTCGACTGTGTCTCGGCTACAATTTGGTAGGTCAAAGTTATTTGGAGCAACAGAACCTTTGGGCCCCACTCGCCAGAACCAAAGGGGTCCCAGTCATTTTAAGTCTAATCTATGCAAAAAAATGTTCAATTTGAATTTGCGCCTTACTTATTTTTCGCATAGATTAGACTTAAAATGACTGGGACCCCTTTGGTCCTGGCGAGTGGGGCCCCAAAGGTTCTGGATAGCCGGAAAATCTAAAGAAAATGACTGTTTAGTCACATAAATAATAGCTTTTCTCAAAAAATGTTGATGAAAAGATAAAATCCATTGCATGATTCAAAAGCTCTTTGATTTCTCTACATAATGACATGTTGACTGTTGTTTTATAAAAATACAGGGCTGAGAAACGGACGGTTGAATTTCGACAAGACAAAACAGGCTAAAAATAAGGCAAAAAGAGGGGTCTTTTACTTTCTTAACTTCAACCGTCCGTTTCTCAGCCCTGTATTTTTTATCAGCCCTGTATTGCAAGGGTTTAACTGTCGACAGCGACAAAAGCTGAGCATCTGTCGAGCCGGCTTTTTCTGAGACCACGATTGCATTAGGCGAAGACACAAAATTGGTGATTGCAGCAGTTTTAACATTCACTATGACATTCCGACGCTGTAAACACACATATCGTTTTGAAAACAGAAAATTGATAAATTACCACATGGGCATTAGGACGCTGTATGAAGATGTGAGAATTGAGTAGGCGAAGACCGTTGACTGACCCAAAGATGGTTTTTGCCGTACCGTTGCGCTTACTCGTCTTAATGCAGAGCCAGCTTTGAATTGTCCCGTCGCTCACTAGCCTATTTTTCACAAAGTCATAGCCACTGGCGATCAAGCACTGCTTTTCTAGATTCGTTCAAGACAAAATCCCCTAAAAATACCCAATAAAGAAAAAAGAATAAACAAAAGTTCTCTACCTGAGGAGATACACCTTCGTTAGGCACACCGCTTAGGAGGGCATCACCCACTTTCATAGCCATCGATATTGCTAAAACCAGAAAATTAACAATAGATAGATCTAACAAAAAGACCAACATGCTTTCGAAAACGTTGAATTCCAAATTTTCGAAATTGGGATCAAATGAGGTGGGATCAAATGAGTTGTGTTCAAATGAGTGTTTACGACTAGGACACCTCAGAAAAGAATTTTCGAACATTAATTAGCGATTTCAGAAAAAAGGTGTGGGAATTCAGTATGTTTAGCGCGAATTTGAAAAAGGTGTGGGAATTAATTAAAAAAGGTGTGGGATTTTAGACTTTAGGTGTGGTAATTCACATACAGCCTTCAAAATGATGTTCAACGTCTTTTTTTACAAAAGTTGTCTCTTTCCACCCTAATACAGCTCTAAATCCCTTTAAAATGGTTAAAAGGGTACTTTTAACTTAAAAGTTTTAAATGGCCTCGAAACTCAACTTTTTATAGGTCACAAGTTGTGACTCACAACTCAAAAGTATTGTCATCTACTTTGTCTAAAAGTTATGATAGTTTGTTTGAAATCAATAAATAAGAGCATATTTGAAAAATTACACACATTTGAAAAGAAGTGTAACGAGTTGTCAATGTAACGAGTTGGTGTGACGACTCGTCAATGTAACGAGTCGGTGTAACGAGTCAGTATTTGTAACCAGTTGGTTGTATAACCTTTTGAATCGGCTGCCTATCTTTCAATTATGAATAAATTTATAAATTTGCAGCGCGCTCAAGAATTAAAGAAAGGATGTCGGTGCAACTTCTTCTGAAAAATCTGGGCAAATTTCCTTCGGTTCGCCACGCAGTATGAGCACTTTTAGTTTTATTCATTTCTAGTTCTTATAATATTTATAGAGCTCAGCTATTGCTTCTGTCCAGGAAGTTTTAAAAGATAATGGAAGCGAAAGCAATCTCACCTCATTGAGCAACGGTTTCCATGTGGCGAGCTACTCGGATAATAAGGGCATCGCAACGGTGATATTTTTTTTACATTATCATGGCATATTAATGATATCGTCTTCAGGTTGGTGTGTGGGTTGACTCTGGAGCGAAGATTGAAAATTCCGACAACAATGGCGTTGCTTCTTTGTTTGAGCACCTACTTTATTCCGTAATAATTTTTCAGTCAAAGCTTAGACTTCTAGCATGTGCTTACTGAGTTGGCAATGTGGTCATTTATTTACGAGTTTATAGGGTACTCAGAAGAAGAGTGGTCAGCAGCTGCAAAATGAGCTGGCGAAGGTTGGTGCACGATTGAGTTCCTTCAGTTCTCGTGATCACACTGCTTATTATGCGCAATGTCTTGCATCTGATGTAGATAAAGGTTGTTTTTCGGCTTCTTATTCATAATTTCGAGGCACTTATTTATAATTAAAATTTTACTCCAAGACTATAAAATTTTTGAGATTATAAATCAAAATCCATGTTTGAAATTTGTGCCCTGTATTATGTGTTCACGGCCTGTTCGTCTTCAAGCTCAATATTCAAGCTCAATATATACGTTTTTGGTAACTCAAGTAATTTCACGGTTGCGATCAGAAAATAAGCTCTAATCTCTATCCTATAACTGTCAAAAAGCTGTGTTTAAGGATTGAACTTGCTTATCCTCAGCATTCTTAAAATAATTTATTCTAATTAATCTCAATTAATTCTAACTCCCAATTAATTAAGTGGTCGACATCTTGGCGGATGTCATTCAGAACACCAACTTCACTGATGCTCAGATTGAAGAACAGCGAAGCGTGGTTTTAAAGAAAATGGATGAGTTCGAGTCCAACTATCGTGAAGTCACTTTTGACAATCTGCACAAGACGGCTTTTCAAGGCACTCCTTATTCTCTTAGTCCACTTGGAAGCAAAGAAATTGTTGAGTAAGGCTATCATTGAATAAAATAAAAAAACTTAGATAAAAATTAGTGTTGCAGGAAGCTAACTAAAAAGGACATCCAGGATTACGTCGACGACAGCTACAAAGGGGCACGAATGGTTCTAGCTGGTGCTGGTGGTGTTGGTGGGTATTGTAAGGCAAAATAATTTTTGATATTCTGAGTATTCCAGATCATGACGCTTTGGTGCGTTTGGCAGAAAAGCACTTTAGTGGCGTCGGCAATGGCTACAATCGTAAAGTCCCTGATCCTGGTCTTAAGGCTGGTACTCGATTCACCGGCTCTGAATTTGCCTACAGAGACGACAGTTATCCGCACTTATTTGCTGCTCTTGCCGTTGAAGGTGTTCCCCGTAATCACCCAGATTATTTGGCTCTCCAGGTATATCTTCTGCGTCACTTGCATTTTTGCAATCTTCTTTTGTTCAGATCGCTAGTCAGGCTGTGGGACAATATGATAAGTCTACCCAGATGTCTGGCAACGCTCCATCTCAGCTAGCTCAAAAAATTTCGGCTCAAAAATCAGTGGTTGCTTATGACAACTTTTCCCTGAGCTATGATACTGCTGGTCTTTTTGGCTTCTATTTCGTGTCGGACGGTCATTGCGCAGATGAGACTCATACTACGCTATGTACTATTTTGAGAGAGTGGAAGCATCTGGCTAATGGGGTCACCGACAAAGAACTGGTTCGAGTCAAGAATCAGTTGATCACTAATCTGTTTTCGCGCTTGGAGACGAATACAGCTCTTGCCAACTACATTGCTACCGAAGTAGACTTTTTTGTAGGGTTGTCGATGCATCGAAATTTTCGATTAATCGAATCGAATCGATAATCGATAATCGAAATTTTCGATTAATTGAATCGAATCGATAATCGAAAATCGAAATTTTCGATTAATCGAATCGAATCGATAATCGAAAATCGAAATTTTCGATTAATCGAATCGATAATCGAAATTTTCAATGAATCCAATCGAAAAACCCGAAAATTTTTTGATCCTCTTAACACGCAAAAGGCCGACTGTAACTTTCTGGTGTATAACCCTAACTTTTCACGCTGAGCACGATGGCGCACGAAATTTTCGTGAAAAGGTGTGAGTGGAACGGGTAAAATAGCTCCTAAAAATAGGTCACTTTCACCTACTCTTAACCACCTGGAATTTGTGCGAAAAATCGGCGGTACTCGCTTAAATTAAAGAAGGACTTAGATGTGTAATATACCAGAACAGAGGGCGTAATCAGGGCTATCTATTGTTCGCAAACTTGTATCTGAGTGATTTCAGATTACCAGAGCATTTTGGATTTTCTCATTACAAGCCAGTTTTCGAAAACCCTCTATTTTAATCATGAAATGGTCCTAGACATGCCTAGACATATGTAAAACACTCGTGTCTTACATATCATTTCGGACTTTGGCTTCCAAAAAATTATTTAAGACTTTTTTGGCTTTCAAAAATTACTTTAGGCTTGTGTTTTCTGGAAATTATTTCAGACTTTTCTTTTCAGCAATTACTTCAGACTTTGGCTTTTCCATGTGTACACATTCTCCGTGTGATATAAAAGGCTACCTTAAGACCGCAGAAGATTCCATTAATAATGGAATCGAATCGATAATCGAAATTTTCGATTAATCGAATCGAATCGATAATCGATAATCGAAATTTTCGATTAATCGAATCGAATCGATAATCGATAATCGAAATTTTCGATTAATCGAATCGAATCGATAATCGATAATCGAAATTTTCGATTAATGAGTGCGATTAATCGATTTCGATTAATCGAATCGACAACCCTACTTTTTTGTGTTTTTGTGCTTAAATGTGTGGATTTTTAGGCTTGTATTGCGGAAAAATCACTCCATTGCATGAGCTTGAGCGGAAGATTCATTACACTAATGCTGCAGCAGTCCAGGGAGCAATGACACGTCATGCGTATGACAGAGACTTTGCAATCTCTAGTCTCGGTGTGTCTCAAAATTTGAAGTCTTTTTCATAAAATTTAATTTAAGGTTTGGCTGATGCACTTCCTGATTGGTTGATTATCCGGTACAGCATGAGTTCGTGGCGTCTGTAGAGAAACAATCAGTCTAGAAATATTCTCAGTGAATGAAGTAAATTCGATAAATTAATGGATTGTTCGGAGTGTCTAATGTGAAAATATGATAAATGTTTTAGGGATTAGTTGTATTCATTTCAAACACATTTGAAATTAAATCGGCCCAGATTTTATCCTCGCTAGAAGCGGACAATTCCTTTACCGTATTCACTCTATTAAAGGGTCCAGGTCTTATACATACTTGCACGCGACCGAAAAACTAGCGGCGCGTCAGCGGCGGGCAATAATCAAGTCAGGGCGGCGGCGTCAAAAAAAGCGGCGCCGGCAGCGGCGGACTTAAAGGAGCATGCTTTCCTGTTGATAAGTCAATTGTTGATATTTGAATTCCCGGGGACAAAATCCTACACTATGGTTTTGGCACGAATTGTTTTTTGAATGCTTGCGCATTTTTTGTTTCAAATATTTTTTTTGAATTTTTAATCACGTCAAACCCGGCAATTGTGGGCACAGCAAGAAGTATGAGTACTCACTGAACCTGTAACATTTAGCCGGATCGGATCCCGAGGTTGAGCATGAGTCAGACCTCTTCAGAGTGTCGTGCACTTCGAGTTTTGGATTTGCTGAGCCTTTGCTCGGCCTTATAAATTTTTTTTCGGTCTGATCAGTAGGTGAGCCTTTGGTTTGACTTTAGAATTGATTTTGGTCTAATTAGTAGGTAAGATTAATTTCAACATACACAGATTCACCTAAATAGGTAGAGATTTTGGTATAAGGGCAGAATTTTCTAAAACTCTCGCCTTAGCGCTGACAAATCGCCACACTGACGAAATCACCAACTTCCATAAAAAATACCGAGAAAATTCAAGAAGAGTCGGTAAGGTATGAACAGAGGTATTTCACTTGCTCCGGCATTTCCGCTTTACACAGTGAACACTCACCGTCCCCCACAGATTGAAGGCCGAGCCAAAGGCTCAGCAAATCCAAAACTCGAAGTGCGCGACATTCTGAAGAGGTCTGACTCAAGCTCAACCTCGGGATCCGATCCGGCTAAATGTTACAGGTTCAGTGAGTACTCATACTTTTTGCTGTGCCCACAATTGCTGGGTTTGACGTGATTAAAAATTCAAAAAGAATATTTGAAACAAAAAAGGTTATCAGTAAAAATGCCAAGACAAAAATGCCAAGAGCAAAAATGCCAAGAGCAAAAATGCCAAGAGCAAAAATGCCAAGAGCAAAAATGCCAAGAGCAAAAATGCCAAGAGCAAAAATGCCAAGAGCAAAAATGCCAAGAGCAAAAATGCCAAGAGCAAAAATGCCAAGAGCAAAAATGCCAAGAGCAGAAATGCCAAGACAAAAATGCCAACGCAAAAATGCCAACAGCAAAAATGCCAACAGATGTATTGACTGCAACCCCTGCGATTCTGAGCCTAGTCTTGTTTCCTTATAAAGTAGTTATGTTTAATCGAAAGTTTGCTACGTATTTTAATCATATAGAAGTTTCAATTGAGCTCCTGGGGTTACTTTTTTCGGGGACTCCTTGTGTGTCTTTGTGCTTTCATAAATTAATGACATTCACCCTTTATGGTTTATTTTTACACTCAACGGTGCATATCCATCCTCGATGAGTCCACTTGGATCAAATTTTTGTTTTGTTTTTGGCTTCCAAAACCTGTTTTCTGCACTAATTCGAGCATTTTAGAAATGGTTTGACAGAAGTGAAACTACGTTTTGATGGTATTTTTACAGTTTTTGTAAATCTTGCAAAACGTAATTTAAATAGTGTCAAACCATCTTTAGAATGATCTAATTAGTGCAGAAAACAGGTTTTGGAACCTAAAAAGCGCGAACTTTTCTGATTTAAATAGACGACCATTTTTAAGCACCATCCAAGTACCATTATCTAGGCACTCCACCTGAGTACGGATAGATGGTCAGTGCCTTGGTATTACCACCTGAGTACCACTTTCTCGGTACCACCGCCTCCGTCTACCATCTGGATACTCTACGGGATACGAAACTATTTCAGAACTGATCTTCCTGTCAGTCAAGTCGATGTTTTAGCGTTATCAAATCATGTTCAGGGCTCGATTCTGGATAGGGTAAGATAATTTTTTGCGAAACGTCGCGGACCCAAGAGAGCGATATAGAGAAACTTAAAAAGTGTCACATCATATCAACCTCCCTTACACAACACTAGCTTTCTCAAAATCCAATGAACAACATGGAACGACCTCGAACACACAATTTATTTAACATTCAAACAACAAGGTTAACAATTTTTCTGAAATTTAATAGCCCTTGTGGTTGGGATTCTTGAAGTAAATTCAACCTGTTGTGTTCAGACCAAGCTTGGAATCAACAATTTCCTGAACAGAACGTACTACTTCTGGCTTGCAGTCCGCAATTCAAATCGAGATCTTGTCACCATGCGAGCAAACATTGAGTAATGCGCCACTGATATGTTGGTTTAATTCATTGAACTGTCCTCCAAGAATGGCCATGAGAAGTTCCAGCCAGTAGCGATTTAACTTGGTGTGCTACAAACAATAGACGTGAAACGAGATAAAAAAACACAAAAGAGAATTAGGCGAACCTTACAAGCTCTCTTCACATCTATGAAGAGCATCTCATTGTTGATATTCTTCCAAATTGGCTTGATTCCCTCTCGAAAGAAGATGTAGTCGGTTCCTAAAAAGGTAAACTTCAGTAGGTGATCGCAACAAGTGTTCAAAATAATACCATAGCGAAGCTGGTTAGCGGCGATTACACGATGCTAGAGAGCCCAGAAGATTTCGATTGTATTGATGGAGCACAGCTTGTGAAGACAAACCGACCATTCGTTGCCCTAAGAACAATGAAGAAGTGAATTTTCTTTGCCGAATACAGACGAAGCAAGAGATGTAATTTGTGCGAGGCAAAGAAAGACATACCGTTCGCTCATCAACTGGCTTCCACTTGTCGGAATCTGGCTTCTACACCCAAAACAATCAGGCTGGCACAAGCGCATGCTCGCCTTCCAACTGGTTAAGCTCCATCACACCATTTTTATTTTTGACAGCACTGCCTACCTATTCCTTTTCTTCGTGAATAGATATATTCAAGCGTTTGCAGGTTACTTGTAGAGATAGCTGTAAATAATTCATTGTAAATTACAATTTGTAATGCTGTCATATGTAAAAGCATTGCTGTATTAACGTTCTTCTACAGGGTTGGCCAAATATTTTGGAACACTTTGAAGGCGCACAAATTTTACTTTCAGCTGAGTCCGAAATTTCGGATGCTGGAGGTACCAGGAGGTTCTCTTCTACATTTCAGAAATTTATACATAAGCATTCGACTTTTTGAATCGAAAAAAACTAGAAGGCAAAGTGCTAGTATGGAATAGTTAAAAGATTGACCCGAAGACTAGACTGAGAACCGGAGCTATTGCTGTCAATATATCTGTTGGCATTTTTGCTGTTGGCATTTTTGCGTTGGTATTTTTGTCTTGGCATTTCTGCTCTTGGCATTTTTGCTCTTGGCATTTTTGCTCTTGGCATTTTCGCTCTTGGCATTTTTGTCTTGGCATTTTTACTGACCCCCACAAAAAATGCTTGCATTCAAAAACAATTCGTGCCAAAACCATAGTGTAGGATTTTGTCCCCGGGAATTCAAATATCAACAATTGACTTATCAACAGGAAAGCATGCTCCTTTAATATTTATATCGGCGGCGCGGTAGCGGCGCCGGCTTTAGCGGCGGCTTAAAATTTCAACAGACATATAATATTCTAATTCTGAAATCTTAGTCCTCATAAAACCTCATAAAAAATCTCTTACGCCATTTTTTCTGAATTTTCTTAGACCGAGTTACGCACAAAAATGGCTGGTAGTAAATGAATGGGCATAAGGGTATACACCCCCCCCCTAATTTTAATGGGTCTTTTTATCCGGACTTTTCGAAATCATTTAAGCAGCTCTTTTTTGTGAATAAAAGCCCAATCTTCATATTAACATACAAAGGGGAAATATTATAGCTTAGTGAGAGCAAGTCAACTTCACAAAAACAATTCAAAAAATTGAGGCTCCGGGGGTATATACACTAGAAAAATGGTCCATTTCGGGGATGACCAGTATTTACACGGCTCATGGTTCAATTAAGGCTACCATCAGATTATTCGCCGCAGAAAACTACAGGTCGGTCCAAGAAAGTTGAACACTTTTAAACGGGCACAACTTTTTTTCTAGAGCGAATTGTGGAAATCTGTAAATGCCAATCGACTCAAAAAATATACAATTTTTGGTATATAATATGAAAGATACGATTTTTGCTTGGTCCCCCTGTGGTTCAGGTCCCGGACTGTAGATGGTCCCTGGATGGCCAGGGTCCAAACCACAGGATGGGACCAAGCAAAAATCGTGTTTTTCACATTATATACAAAGAAAATTGTATATTTTATCTGAGTCGATTGGCGTTCACAGATTTCTAGAATTCGCCCTAGAAAAAAAGTTATGGCCGTTTAAAAGTGTTCAAATTTCTTGGACCACCCTGTACTTTGAACCGCCAAACGGTACAAACTCTTAAAAAAATCTCGAAATTTGACCGAAAACACGTTTTGCTGTTTATACTCATAGCAAAACCAGGTTACTTAGATTACTTAACTGTTCAAATTTCAACCACGACAAATGATGATGAATAAATTAAAAATTATGTGCTTTACTATAAATCGTGGACACACAAATATATCAGCTTTCAAGATATATTTTCGTCACCATTCACTGAAAAATTGGATTGTTGTAAATCGTCAGCTACACAAGGCTCATCGTTCCATTCATCATCAATATCAGGAATCGGAAACCTCAAAATTGCAGCAACGCCTAAAACAAGTAAACGAGTAATTAGAAAAACTTAGTAATAATGCAAAAATCTAAAAAAACATAATTATCTACCAGTTAATTGAGTCAACTGCTCCCCCGTCACATGCATGCTGGAGAAAATAAGAACTGTTGCTCCCTGATAAGTTGAACGTTTAACTATATTTCGTGTAGCTGGCAAACCCATACCTGATCTCTTATCGTCTCTACCAACCTTACATATTTTCTTCGCTGACCAAGATTTTTAGATCTGAAATAAATTGAGCGGGATCCTATTATTAAAGCAATTAGAAAACTGACCGGAATAGCGAATCCGAAATCATCAGCTAAATTTTTAAAAATTTTACACGTTAGTTCACTGCAGTATGCGGGAATACAATGCTTAGATATTTTCATTGATACGTTTCCACATTTTAACAATAAAAAAACTGCTCATTTATGAGATTTGATCAAAAAGCTTTCGAAAAAAGTCTCAAGAGGCCATTGCCGTCTACGACAATAGCAATCACGAATTTTCTTCAATAACAAACACGACTCTTCACCAGAATAACTAACCGTGTCTATGGCAAGCTGATCACTAGCAAGTTTAACGTGCGCATATCCATAGACAGCCCTGAATGAAAAGTTCAAAAGAAATGATTGCTCTAAAAACGTATTACTACTTGTTGGGATTTATAGACATCAATTCTAGAAAGGTGTTCAGCGCTTTCACTTCTGCTTGAGCCTAAAATTTGATGTCACAAGATAAAAATTCACAGACAAATCATCAACTGATTTAACTAATGACACGACGACCCCTTCTGCTGCTTTATCAGGAAGTATTGATGTGGCAATAAAAACAATTAGATGACTAATCTATTGAATTTATTATTTTGCAAATCCAAGTGACGAAATGTATCTGATATATATTTCTTGGTGTATGGCCAGTTAGCGATGGTTTTTTTCAAAATTTTTGATATTTTTTGCCATAAAAGTACTCTTTTTGTGGAAAACAGTTTTTCTGAGGCCACATAGTGGTTGAAATTTCCTCAGGAATCCGAATCGAGAAACAGACATTCGAAATAACGGTAAAATATCAACTCGCGAAGGATTTAACTCGCGAAGGTCAACTCGCGAAGGTTCAACTCGCGAAGGTCAACTCGCGAAGGGTTCAACTCGCGAAGGTCAACTCGCGAAGGGTTCAACTCGCGAAGGTCAACTCGCGAAGGTTTTAAAATTATGTTCTTGTATGGGCCATTATACTGTATACACGGAACTTGCAGATGGTCTACAAGAATAGGCAATAGAAAAAAGAGTCACCTCCTCTCCTCAAAAGCCCACCTCGGGTACTTCCCTTGTGAGTACTTCTACATGCGTACTAGAATAATTGGGTAACAGAACCTGAAGGTCATCATCTGGGATACTCACCCTTTATCCTAAGATAGCCATTTGCTCTTCTGGCATACCTTACCACTCTTCCGGCTCACCTAACCATACTCCTGATATGCCTACTTACTTTCTTGGCATGCCCATCCACTCTTATGGCATACCCACCCTTCTTACCTATCCAACTAACTTACTACCCTTCTACCCACCCATTTATCTACCATAAATACACATCCACATAACTCATCTATCCACCTACCATATGTACCAGTTATTCTCCTCCCTAGCTACTCTCCTCCCTACCCTAGGACCCTCATATCTTACCTACCCACCGAGTGTAGCATTTAGGTAGGTCCTTTTGGTAGGTTGTGAGTGCCATCTTTTTGTTCCCAATGTGGTTAGAAATCTGAAGAAGAAAAAATTCATTTGGAAAACGGAAGCGCAATTAGGAAATAACTCATTTGCTATCAAATTATTTAAAAAGAATAGCGGGGGAAAAAATGCCAGGTGAAAATGATGACAACAAGTACTTCAATAAACGTTTCAGATACCTATAAAAGCGTACTTTTAAAAAAACCTTCGCGAGTTGACCTTCGCGAGTTGAACCCTTCGCGAGTTGACCTTCGCGAGTTGAACCCTTCGCGAGTTGACCTTCGCGAGTCGAACCCTTCGCGAGTTGACCTTCGCGAGTTAAATCCTTCGCGAGTTGACCCTCGTCCGAAATAACGCGTGATTGTTGAGATATGACCTAAAGTTGTGTGCTTGTCATTTTTTAATGATGACCATCCAACTTTAGTTCATATCTCAGCAAGCACGCGTTATTTTCAAATTCTATATTTTTATTCGGATTCCTGAGGAAATTTTAACTACTGGGTGGCCTCAGAAAAACTGTTTTCCGCAAAAAAGTACTTTTATGGCAAAAAATATCAAAAGTTTTAAAAATAACCGTCGCTAACTGGCCACTCCCCATACTTTTTAAATTTTATCCGATGGCCATACTTTGTAGGATAAAATTTTCTATGTGCGCCTCGACTTTCAGGGCACTATCTAAAGAAAATCATTCAATCGTATATTGATTTTTTGATTTTCCTGATTTAGCTTTTCATTCCGCACAAGTTTTGTTTACATCGCAACACCGGATTGTCAACAAAGAGGGGCTCAAAAACATCCGGTAGACTTCGTAGCATTTAGCGAGTGCGTGGAAGATGATTGGCAAATAAAATCCTACAGATAATTTTAAATAGCCCTCATGTGAAAGCGAAAATAATAGCACAGGGCTGTCATGCCAAGCATCAAGTAATATCAAGAACTACCTTAGTATCGCTAAGCTTGAGAGAGACTGCAGGATCTGATAGTACTTCTTTGAGAGCATGCTTGAATCTGCGGTAATAAAGTTTGACTTAAACAACATAACAGATGTAATTTCTTAAAGGAGGACAGACTTTAGGGGGAGGAGGGGGGGATTATGACTAGAAAATGAAATTTTGCGAGCTTAAAGAGCCATCACCGTCCCCGACAACGGTCGTCCCCGCCAATTCAAAAAATATCCTAATCATTGACCTTCTGTACGGAATTTTTAACTTGGTTTCTCACAAAACTTTACCTAAAATTAACTTTTAGGCCTTGTTATGTTAAAAATCAAGCTGAAAAATCCGTACAGAACGTAAATGATTAGGCGAAAAAATTTGAATTGGCGTGGGACAATTCAAAACAGGTGGCAATGGCCATTTAAGCTAATTTAATTTTCATTTTGAACCTCTTTTTTTTCACACCAATCAAAATTACAATAAATCCACCGACAGAAAAGATCAGATCGAAGCTTCGAAATTTGAAAAAAATTCGAAAAAATTTGCCCCGGTCAAATTTAGGAGGGTCCTGGTAGTTTTCGGAGCTGTTTTAGAATTCACACTTAATCGGTACTCTAGCAAATATAAGTATATACAAGTTTATACTCAAAATGACACTATAAATCAGGGCTAAATTTTGATTATAAGGTTGTATATAACTGTGCCTGCAAAATTAGCGAAATTCATGGTAATTTTGATTGGTGTGAAAAAAATAAGGGGTTAAAAATAAAGTTAACTCCAGCTTACAAAATTCCATTTTCTAGTCAGAATCCCCCCTTTTAAAGTCTGTCCTCTTTTAAATCTCACCCGCTAGAAGAATGAATTAACAAGAACTTGTTTTTCTGTGCTATGATGTGTTTTAACCCTTCCTGTTCGGCATACTTCATCAGATATTCAAAAACTGCTCTTTCAGAAATCCTGCAATACTCTGTTCTTATACCGAAGAGAAAATTAAATCAATAATACCTGGACTAGCTACTAACACACACTTAATTTGATCCAAATTTACGTGACGCACAAACGCAGTGGCGATGGCATTGAAAAATTGTTGCAAACTTTTTTCGTGGTGATGAGAAAGTCCTTTCCTTTTCCTGGCTATTTGCATGTCAATCTTAGCCTACAAAACACAGATAACTTTACTTTTGAAAATCAAGTCAATCCTTACCTTGACGACAGTCATCGAGGCACTCATAAGACACAAATTGGCCAGTCCTTCGTGCAATACGACTGCTGCCACATCTGCAGAATTACTTAGATCTGCACACAATTCTAGGCGATAGAGCTAAAAATTTGGATCGAAGAATTACAAAAAACAATTAGTTTGTCTCACATCCATCGCATCCCAACAAGACTTTTGGAGTGTAAATGGGCGATTCAACTCCAGATCCAAAGTGTGATAAGCACCTAGTTTGACATGCGCACTTTCTTGGATGTTCTTGCCTGCGAAATATTTTAAAAATGAATTCTTGGAGGATTCAAAAAATACACCTTTTAAATGAAGAGTGCAAACAGTTGGATCAAAATGCACAGTTTCTACTTTTATAGACAAAGTCATCTGAATTCGCTGGCTACTCTTGGAACCTGTAGCACTCTCCGTAACAACTTTTCGGAACGTCGAACATCGCACCTTAAGCGAGTTTTAGAAAATTAAAAAGCCGTACAAATTTATTTGAAAACTTACGGTATCGCCCAAACGGACCAAGTTGAATATGTGCCACATATCCTGAAAACAGTCACGTGTTTTATTATTATTCTTTTGAGCAAACGAGAAATTGACCTCATCTTCTTCGCAGATCAATTTAACATATCTGAACGAAATATTGTTTTCGGTTTGACGATGGTTGCAAAAGCGTTATGAAACCAACATACCCTGATGCGTCTTTTTCCAGAAAACGTCTTATGATCTTCATTGCTGACAAGTAGGCTCAAATTTTTATTTTTAGAAAACAAATTTTTAATGGGGTTCTTCTGTTCAATGGTGGCCTTAGTACGAAAACTAACATTCCTAAAGTGCATGCATGAGTTAAAAAAAAAGTTCCGGAGTGGTAGCAGTTTGCAAAAGCATTTTTTTACAATCAAAATTGCGCCAAACTGGCATTTTGTCTATAAAAGAGCTTAACATAGTCAGATTTCGAAAATGGAAAATTTCCATGCTTTTTCACAGATTTGCATTTTTGCAAGCTTTTTAAAAAATTGTTTTTTTATATTCTTCAAATTCTAAAATCTTTTTTTCTTCTAAAATGAAGAACTAAAAAGAGGAGTAAAAAGCAGGAACAATTAACTTTCAAATTCTACTAGCCATTGTCCATACGTTTACCTAATGCCCAATACAATAAAGAAAGTGTCTATGCTGACCATAGATTCACCGACATCAACACTGCCTTTTGCTACATCTTCTTCAGCTGCTCAAGATGATGTAATTTTACCCTTTATCTACTATCATCTCCCCCATAGAATAGCGCGCATCACCTTATCGGAAAGATAAGGATGACGATTAGTGGCAAATTAGATTGCAATAGCTTCTAGAGGACTGTTGTTTATACTTAAAGTAATTCAATTAACCAATAATTAGTTAATGTATTGTCCGACACTGCGGTAACGGGTTATCTGATCGCCGTTTTCTTCAAGGATAAAATTATCGGATTCTCTTAGGTTAAGATTATTCCCAGTCTTTGTGTGACCAGAACTTTTTTTAAAAGTTACAAAATGTTTCTTTAGACAACATCAACAGGTGGGTCATGTGAAATGTGCTCAAACTATGAAACCAATCTCACCAGACTACAAGATGCAGAAAGGGACCTAAAGGTGCTATGATTTATCTGAGCACATTAAAATTTTACCTTTTTCAATTTCAGGAGCAGTTAGTTGCCGCTCAAGAACTTGCTACTCGATACGAAAAAGACTTATCTGGTGAAAGAATTTACCGTAAAGAGCTGGAGTCCAAATTAACAGCCCTAAGTCTTGAAGCTGACAATAAGATACAGCAGATTTTGGACAGTAACGCCAGCTATGAAGAGCGTCTGGAGCTTTTGGTTCTTTTTTTTTATATTATTCAATCAGTTTACGGCAAAAAAAAGGTTTGCCCGTTCTGATCGATCTGGGCACAGTCGAGTTTGTTATAGTGATCACTTCAACTATAGTGTTTACCTGGTTAAGCTTAGACTGAGAAAAAAGGAAAAAAACCTCCATATGTTGCTCACTGTGGTCGGTCTCTAGGGTGATCACTTTATCGAGACTCGACTGTAAACCTTTTTTTGGGCTACATGTAGTAGTCTCAATCCGCTCGGCTGCAATTTTCATTGGACTCGTTTGAATATTCCCTGGCAAAACGGCACTACAATTCGTAGAGCCTTCCCATCCTCTTCAATACTACACTCTGTACTAAAAATATAACCCTTAGGGTCAGAACTAAAGGAACACGGTATTCTTACAAGCTTGTCTTCTTATAGGTGACAAAACAGGAGTCAGACCTAAAGTTTATGCAAGAGGATATGGAATCAGCTAGAATTAAGTGCCAATCCATTGAATCTGAAATACTCGAGCTGAATCGACGGTTTGCTCTTTTTTTTTAAAGAAATTTGCAACCTAATGTTTTTAGTTACCAAAATTTGCTTGGACTAAATAAACAAAAAGCCAACGAAATGCGGGAGCAGAACATTGATCTGCCACAAACTGTAGAGGACTTAGAGGTTAGTTTAGATCAATTAATGTAAACAAATGAAGATAGTAGAAACCAGTGAACAACATACCGTATTTCCTCTAATAAGGCGGCCCGCTCTAATAAGGCGGCCCCCTCATTTTTTTTACTGAAATTTCAGAGTTAAGGCCATTTTTGATTGACAATTTTCAGATTTTTGGGGGTTTGGAAAATAAGGCGGCCGGCCTCCTTTTTAGAGGAAATACGGTAATAATAGATGGAATACTATGTCTACATGTAAACATAAAGATTCCAGCTAGTCGCTCTTCAATTGCGTGAGGAGCTCATTGAGACACGGGCTGCCTACGAACATTCTGTGGATGAGCTCAAAGAAGAATTGACTGGTTAGAAATATTTTACGTTTGTGTATGCTCTATTTCTTCGATTCAATCTCCTCCCTCTTGACTTAACTGTCTTATTCATTTTTTGAACGTTAAATTAAGATAACGTATATGTTCTAATAATCCCTCGCCCCTTCTCTAATAATCCACCTCCCCTCAATTTTTCGACTAGGATTTCACAGTTAGGGCCATTTTTGATTTACAATTTCATGATTTTTCAGGGGTTGAAAAATAATCCCCCCGGGGATTAATAGAGCATATGCGGTAGGCTTTTTTGATAAATAGGAGCAAGGTACTGTAACAGAACACACTTATAATAAAGTTGTTTTTTAGTTGCTCGACAGCATGTCCTTGAGATGCAAATGAGGTTAAAAGAGGCTGAAGATTTGTTGGATGAGTCCTCTATCGGTCTCCAAATTCAACAACAACAAGAAGGCTCTGGTGACAATGAGTCTGGTCAGGTAAGTCGTTTTAATTCTATTTAAAATTAAATATTATTCCTATTTGCTGTGAGCATGGCCTTTTAACAGGGGTGGTGGTGGAGGACCCTTGAAAATTTTTTTGTTCTTTTTTTGAAACTTTAATTTTTTTAGTTTTAAAAATTTACAGGTAAATTTTTTATTTGAGATCATTTAGGTAACAAAAGTCTCTCATTCAAAAACTTACAATGAAGTGAATTTTGCCAAAAAAATTCGATTCGTTACTTATCGTCAAAAAATTTCAACTTATCCAGTGCTTATTGATTTTCGAGCGACGAAAATAAGGATGTTTGTAAGTAAAATCTGGTTGCGAGATTTGTACTGTTTTTTAAGGGCCATGGTTTTGGCGCGCAGTGGAATGTGCAAAATTTGAATTGGCGGGGGACACTTCTCTTTCGTCTATCAGTGTACTCTTTCGAGTCGTTTAGAATTACTCGAAAGAGTACACTGATAGACGAAAGAGAAGTGTCCCCCGCCAATTCAAATTTTGCACATGCCACTGTGCGCAAAGAATATGGTCCTTTAAGAATATTATGCAGTTTTTTATTCGAATATTTTATACTTTATTTATTTTTATATATTCATGCTGTTTTACGGTACTTCTTTAGTTTACATCACGGCTGTATGTGAAAACTCCTGACAAATGTGTGAAATTTCCCGACTAATTAATTAATTTTCCCGGCAAATTCAAATTTGCCTAAAAGTAATGAATTTTCCCGACAAATCTGTGAAATTTCCCGACAAATCTGTGAAATTTTCCGGCAAATTTTCCGATCATCCGAAAAATGTTTTTTTAGTTCTTTGAGTAATTTTCAAAGAGAGCTCGCAAATAATAAAAATAGAAAATTAGTCAATGAATCAGCTTACTGTATCCAATTTCCTCCATTTTCAGTCACCCATTCATCGACATTTTCCTTGCTAGAGCAATTGTCCATTCGCGCGCCACACCACGCTTCTTTTGTTGCTTAGCTTGGAATTGCATCTCTAAAAGTATCACCTAAGTCATTTCAAGTAATTTTTTTTGAAACAAGAAACAAGGCAGCCGACACACAACCAATTAAACATTATAATTAAAGTGTTTGTCGGGAACTTTCAGAGATTTGTGGGGAAATTTAACAGATTTGTCGGGAAAATTCATTACTTATAGGCAAATTCGAATTTGCCGGGAAAATTAATTAATTAGTCGGGAAATTTCACACATTTGTCGGGAGTTTTCAATTTGATCCTTACATCACCCTCATTTTTTTCGATTTTCTTGCAAATTTTTTTATTCCCTTACTCGCAAACATACATATAAACAATTTGAGACCACAAACTGAGCATAACATCAGGACCAGAGAATTTTTTTCGCCAAACAAAATCTGATACATAAGAGCGAAATACTGATCGATGAGTACCGAATTCTTGTTTGTGTCTTCGTTTGAGCTTTTGCCATGTAGATTCGATCGTCTGAGTATGCGCACCGGTGTTTGGATCAACGAAATTGACGCTGTGATTATAAGTTTCATCGTTATTTTTGCTTCGAAGGCGCATTCTTGATCCACACACGCAAGTTCGAAACGAGTGAAGGGGTTTGAGATGTTGAAACCACTCCACGAAATCCTCATCAGTCCACTTGAGCAACTTGTTGTAGAGCTTTGAGAGAGTGAAGCTTCGAAGTTCTTCCATACTGAAACCGGAAAGGATCAAATGACGGATGAAAAATGAACGAGCAAATAAAAAATTTCAAACAAAATTTGCAAGAAAATCGAAAAATTTGAGGTGTGATGTAAACTAAAGGAGTACATGTTTCACAGCACAAATATCGGACACTGTGCAAAATATCAGAAATTATAAATAATTAATGTTCTAGATTAAGTAAAATTTTCATAGGTAAAGTACAGATAAGAGCCCTGGCTTACAGGGTTTATAAGCACTGATTAAAATATAACCCTTGTGGTTATATTCGTGGTCGAGGTCGATGCTGCTCACACTCCTTGGTCGAGGTCGTGGTCGAGGTCGATGTTGCTCACAGTCCTTAGTCGAAGTTGAGGTCTCGGCCGATGTCATGGTCGAAGTCATCAGGACAAAAAAATTTAAAAAAATGACAAATTTCAGATAATCGAACGATAAATTTTTTTAAATCTCGTGACTTTGTATCGCGCAGAACATTTTCCACATGACAAAGAAATCATTTGAAGAAATTGAATATCGACCGTGGTCGATGTGATATCGACCTCGGCCACGACCTCGACTATGGAGTGTGAGCAACATCGACCACGGCTACGATTTTCACATAGACCGTGCTCACACTTTTATCGACCTCGACCTCGACCAACCACTGTGAGCAAAGCATAACTTTTCGACAAAAAAGGCTGAATTGCACTTAATTAAATGGATTAAAATAGTGCGCCAGTAAAATATTTGTAAAAGCATTTGTTATGTAGCGTTCGCCAAATCAAGTACGTTATGTGGATGACACTAATGGAGAGATCCAAAGACATCGCCAGATCATTGCTGACTTAGAACACCAAATATCTTCTTTCCAAAGAGATTTTCGCTCACAAATCGACTTGTCAGTTAATGAGTATCGACAGAAGTGTGCTACATTACAACGTGAATTGGACACTAGTGAGACCGTGCAAAAAGATTTTGTTCAACTGTCACAAAGCTTACAAATACAACTAGAAAAGATTCGTCAGGCAGAGCGTGAGGTTGCTATAAATATTTTTTGACATTTTGCGAGACACTTGTGTTGCTTATTGCAGGTGAGATGGCAATTTGAAGGTGATATTGAAAAATGCAACCAATGTGAATCAATATTTGACAAAACGAGAGAGGAAAAAAAGCACTGCTTGCACTGCGGAAAGATGTATGGTTTGTTAACATTAAAAAAAAATCTTCAGAGCATTTTAAAGAGGAGCTTTGTGATTTTTTACTTTGTTCGGACCCTTCAGAAAATGAGAAATCGAGCGTTTGGGCTCAAACGAAAGCCTACGATATGCTGAGTACAATTATCTCAAATTCAGCCACTTTTTCTTGGGAATTCTAAGATTGGGGGCCTCGTGGGCACTAAAAGGTTCAAAAGCATTTAATTTCGGTATGTGTTGGCGGTGCCCCCGAAAAAATTAAGCCTTGGTCCCCTGTTGTTTTTTTGCAAATTTATTCTAATATAATTAAGTTCATTTTTGAAAACAACAAAAAATAAAAAAGTGTCCCGCACGCATCCAAACGTGTGAAATTCTCGTTGTCGGCGACGGCTATGGTAAATTTTAATTTTTAACACATAAAGTACATTAAAATAACATTCAAGACATTTGAATGTTATTTGAGAGAATTTTTTTTTGAAAAAATTAGCTTGGGATACCAAGGCAAAAGTTGAATTTTCTGCGATGGGGGGACCAAGGCATATTTTATTCGGGGGCACCGCCAATACATATAAAGCCAACATTTGGGTCAATTTTAATTTTTTTTGCAAAATCTGAAAGCGTCATCGGAAGAGCTCTTTGAGTTAAGTAAATGCAAAAAACAATGGTTCAAATGTTTTCTCTGGGCTGAGATATAGAGTCCATATGCTGGGGAGTTATTAGAAAATGAAAATTAGAAAAATTAGAACATAAAAAGTAGTACGAGAACGTGCTGCTTACAGCTCCGATTCATGTTCCATCGCTATGGTGCCTTTTTTATGGTACCTTTTGGTGCCTTTTTTAGTTTCAAATTAAAAGCACCTCTACTAATAGAGAATTGCACGTCCAAAATTATGGTGTCGGTTAAAAATGTTTATTAGAACGTAATGTGACACCAAAACATGTCATTTTTGGGATTTTGAAAGGGTCTTCCTACCGAATTCTCTCGAAATAAAAAATGAATTCGAGCTTTAAGCAGCACATTCTTGTACTAAATTTTTATGTTGTACAGTTATATGTGAAAAAATTCAGACAATTTACACCTTGCGCGCTTTCCTGGGATGCCTTTTTACTGAAGCTATTTTTGCTGGGGTTTCTTAAAGGGTAATGTATGTATACATAACAGAGTGCTTCGAAAAAACTGGTTCATTTCATGAAACTGACTAGAGATTACGCTCAATGGTGAAAACTCAAAAATTCTGACGTTTTTTAGTAAAATTAAAATACTTTAAAAAAAAATGAAACCTTTAATTAAAACAATCTGATAGAAAATGGAAAAGGAGAAGGGATAATTTGAAGAACGTTCGTGGCTCAAACATTCATTCTCAATCGTAGAATTTTCAAAAGAATTTGCCTCATTGCTAATCTGCAAAACGTCGTAGATAAAAAATTCCGGCGCTACTAGCGAATAGCACTTTGTTTTGGTCTGGGACATAAATTTTGGTACTTCTTACTTAAAGGGCCATTGCCGTCTACGACAACGGTGTCCCCGCCAATTGAAATTTTTTTTTGATAATCATTGAACTTCTGTACGGAATTTTTAACTTAGTTTCTAACAGAACTTTACCTAAAATTAAATTCTAGGCCATGTTTTGTTAGAAACCAAGTCGAAAATTCTGTACAGTAATCCAACGATTAGGTAAAATTTTTTGAATTTGCGGGGGACAATTTGAAACGCGTGACCATGGTCCTTTAAGTAAAAAAAAAGTGAAAATGGTTGGGAAGGGAGGGGGGATATTCGCAAGTGGTTCCGTAGTCAGCTAAAAGAGAGCTATTTTTTGCTATATAACGTTTTTTAATGCGTGACGGGGTGGTTGTGTCTCTCCCGTGTTAGTTATAAGCATTTGCATAAAAACTGTAATGCTTTCAGTTTATTTTTTAGATTTTGCTCTAAGTGTTTGACAAATACCATAGTCTCTGGTCCCAAACATAGACCAGCTGAAGTATGCGATGTTTGCCATACTCTACTGAATCGGTTAGTTGATTTCCAGTCAAATCGCATGTAATTTTAAAGGCTATATTTCAGTGAATCTGTTCTTTTTTTTCTAAAACTGGTAATAGTGCTAGCAACAGTGCCACTTGATGAGTTGAATCCTTCATTCATTGAAGAATTTATCACAGAAATTTGAGTTCTCTTATACAAATTAGTTCGCTTTTCTTGTTATGGCTTGTTCACGTTCTTAGAGTTTGAGTTCAAGTTCGGGTAAAAGGTGTTCATGTACTCAAAAACCCGAAACCTACCTCTAACTCTAACTCGATGGTGTTCACGTACATCGAGTTAGAGTTCGAGGTCGAGCTTGAAAATTTTCATGTATATAGCTTAGATAGCTCACAGTCTCACCCCAAAGCCGTCTAAAGCCACTAAAAGTTAGTTTTTGGGGATTTGCTACAAGGGAATCCAAGTTATATGCATCAACACCTTCAAATTTAACCTCAAACTCTAACTCTAACTCGAGCTACATTAACACCCTCGAGTTAGAGTTAGAGTTAGGATCAGAGGTGTTCACGTAACCAAAATCCCGAACTCTAACTCTAACAACGTGAACAAGCCATTAACTGAAATATTAAATTAAACAAGTAATATCTTTTGGTGTAGTGGTATTTTAGTGAGTGTCCTATTTAAACACTTCATATTTATTTATAAGGCATAACAAAATTAGCAGATTTAAATACAGCTCATATTTTGTTTATGCAGTTGGTGTCCATTGTAAATAAAGACCTTTGAATAATTTTTTCTCATTAATTTTGGTTACCAATCCGACTTCATAATAAAATTTCACGTGACCACCAAAGTTATAGACTCTTCGAAAATTATTTTTTACGTTTCGAATACAGTAGCACTCAAAAATAGGAGTATTTTTTCTGTTAACAAATACCTCCTTTTAATACAATCCACTCTCATTATATAACACCACCTCTCAAGTTCGTTCACCCGACACTTTTTTCAATACTCCAATTTCCATGTATAAGATTTGCCCCGTTGGACTCAGAATTTTACGCTGAGCACGCTGGTGTTTTGAACACGCGAAAGGCCGACTGTAACTTTCGGGTGTATAACCCTAACTTTTCACGCTGAGCATGATGGCCATGTACGACGAAGTTTTAAACATACTTCTACAAACTTCTCAAAAGAGGGAGAACACAGTCTCACATGTAATCTAACCATTGTATCTGATCCAGTTTTTTGCGCTCTATCATGTGATATTTTTATTTTCTAAAAATTTCTTGAAATTTTTTGAAAAGGTTGCATTCTTCACGCTGATCACTTTGCTATATATATACTCTCAATTTTCTTTAGAAAATTACCCAAGAATATGCCAAACCAGGTATCCTTCAAATTTCAATTTTAGGGAAACTGCTGGTCTTATCTCTTCTTCTGCAATTTCTGAAAAACTTTTGCGTAATTTTTATGCTGACTTTTTGCCTATCTTGAAGCTCTTGAATTTCTCCACAAGTGTTGACCACGTATTGAGAAGTTAAACGCAACTATGACATGTCTAGGACCATTTCATGATTAAAATAGAGGGTTTCGAAAACGTGCTTGTAATGAGAAAATCCAAAATGCTCTGGTAGATTGAAATCACTCAGATACAAGTTTGCGCGCAATAGATAGCTCTGATTACGCCCTCCATTTCGGTATATCATACATCTAAGTGCTGCTTCAATTTGAGCGAGTACTACCGATTTTTTGCATAAATTCCAGGTGGTCAGGATTAGGTGAAAGTGACCTATTTTTAGGAGCTATTTTACCCGTTCCACTCACACCTTTTCACGAAAATTGTTTGCGCCATCATGCTCAGCGTGAAAAGTTAGGGTTATACACCCGAAAGTTACAGTCGGCCTTTTGCGTGTTAATTTTTTCGAGAAGCTACTTCGAGTGGGTGAAACGAGCATTTTAGCATTTAAAAGGCTGTTTGTACTAATGCGAGCGTTTTTTTGCTCAGAATTTCACGCTGGAAAAGATAGGGGACAAAAAAAGATTTGAAAAAGTGCTGTTTTTTGTAACTTTCAGGGGTCGATTGTATGAAATCGGCTTTGTATTGTACATTGTATGAAAAAAAGATGATATTACGCCAATTAGGAGTTTCGCCAATCGCTTATTTCGTTTATAATACGTTTCGACAATCGGATGATTTATCGAAAACTACTTCAACAATCAATAACTACGCTAGTAGTTTTGGCACTCTCTGTTGTGTTTTTCACGGTGGGGTAGCTTCGCCTACTTTCTGTTTTGTTGTCCTAATTAATATCTATATGTGTTTACTGTCGACTCTCTTAACACTCCGCCTCCCAAGCGTAGTAATTGCCCGAATTGACTCAGAATTTCTCGCTGAACACGATAGTGCAAACAATTTTGAAAAAAAGTTGGTATGAGATGGCGAAAACCCCTCCTGAAAGTAGGCTGTTTTTGGTCACCGCTTTTTAAATCTAAATTTTTTTTTAAATTTTAAAAGTCTTGGTACCAAATTGTAGCCCGGAATGTCAGCTACATTTTGGTACTGCAAATTCTGAAAAAAATAAAAAAATTTAGAACTAATTTTTAGAAGGCGTTCAATCTCACACTTTTTCATCACGGTAGAACGCAGGGTGAGCGTCTTTTATAGTTTAGAACTAGAATTTTCGTTTTTTTTAGAAATTGTAGTACCAAAATGTAGCTGACATTCAGGGCTACAATTTGGTGCCAAAAATTTTAAAAATTTCGTAAAATTTAGACATAAAAAGTGGTCCTGAAATGCTGACGGTGAATTCAGTGAACGGTGAAAATAGTGACGGTGAAAATAGGTGACGGCGAAAATAGTGAACGGTGAAAATAGGGATGGTGAAACGTAGTGCACCCAAAAGGGATCCCCCCCCAAGTGCACAAGTACCGTTTTCTGCACGTTTTGCAAGATTTACGAAAACTATTAAAATATTATAAGAACGTAATTTTACTACTGTCAATTTGACAGTGTGAAACCATCTTTGGTGCTTGAATTTTTCAGTAAAACTGAGGTTAAATTATAGAAAAACAAGTATTGAGATTCTCTTAGGTGTTTCTATCTCATTTCACGCCATTTAGGTGGATATTCAATAGATCAGCTGGTACCCACTCCAGATTTTGTGGCCCAAATTGGTAAAATCGTAATTTCGGTCTTTATAAAGTGGTTTCGCCAGGTAATCTTAGAATAGGAAAAGCTGATAGTTTTTGAATTTGGCTAATTTTATTTTTATTGGGAAGCCAGGTGGATATCCACCTACCCGATGTATAATAATTACCCACGATTTTTGCTCCGCTTAAGGGACAAATACATAAAACCTTGCTGTATTTCAAGGGGTAAATTAACTTTCTGTGTACAAAAACAACAAAAAAGATGGGCTAAAGTGCACAATCCGCCCTGGCCCGAAAATGGCCAAAATGGTGTCCTAAGGGCATTTTAGCTACTTTAAACGTAAAAAGCAAAAAAAATTAGCGGGAAGACATTTTTTAGCACTTTTTCAACAATTTTTTTTTGCATTTTGCCTTGATCAACTGCTAAAATAACTTGAACAGCTGCTTCAAATTTTGTCAAAATAGGTACTATGGTGAAATGTAAATTAGCTAAATACCGTATTTCCTCTAATAGCTCCACATGTGGAGTTATTTTTTAATCTTGCTCTAGGGTGTGGAGTTATTAGAGCATGTGGAGCTAATGGAGCATGTGGGCTTATACTTCAATTCTTCGACACCAAAGGCGCTGAGAAAATTTTTATGAAATTTAATCCCTCCCTAGAAAATATATACCTTAATTTGAGTACAGGGCATGTTTGTGGGTGCTACCCCCACGTGTTACGTAAGTAGTTTTTGGGAATTTTGTAACCATATTGTAGCCCCAAATAAGTAGGAGTTTCTCGTATTTCTGAGCTTATCAGAAATTTCCATTTTTTATATTTAGAATCTGCCCCGTAGCAATAACGAATGCGCGGCTAGATGTGGAACATCTCAGAGCTCAGTCCACTTTTTGAGAAACGGTTTTCGCATATAATATTATACATATTTTATCCTCAGGATTTATTACAACACTCTAGACTGGCTATGGCAAATCAGAACTGGCACTAAATACTGAAAAGTATCCGCAGTTCCGGATACTTTTCTGACCTTGGCGGCTACAAATGCAATTTACAAAGCAAGTTGAGTCTTTTTGAATCCTGTCAAACTCAACTTGCAGCCTAGATTGTAAGGAACATTTTGATGGTTCATTTTATTCTTCGGCTGTATAAAAACAATTTCGAAGTTTGAAAAGTAGGCTCCTAATACCAGGCTACTTTTTGAACTTCGAAAATCGGAGAGTTATTTGGTCGTATTTTCAGTCTGAAAAGGCCGGAAAATGAAAATGAACCACTAAAATGTTCCTTACAATTTACAGTCAAAAAGCCTGAAACTGAGAGTTAGGCGCATTCAGTTCATCGTTCCGATCAACTACCACAGATTCGTCAAAGTGAAGAGATTCATCGCTCAGATAACTATTTTTTATCGTCCTGATCTGCGTCGATTTCTTTAGCATCGTTCCTCGCCTGTCGAACTAGCCTACACATAACAAAACATATTCGCGGCAAGACAAAACGCTCGAAATTGAAAATTTTGAAAGCACTGGACAAAGTGACCTCCTGAGTGTGGAGTTATCAGAGCATGTCGAGTTATTTTTCAATGACCCCCTAGCATGTGGAGCTATTAGAGCATGTGGAGTTAATGGGGCATGTGGAGCTAGTAGAGGAAATACGGTAGATTAGGTTGTAACATAAGTTCTGTCGGTTTTTGTTCATGAAGATTTTGTTTCAATGTAAAATATTTCTACCATACTGTTATATGTCATTTTGTAGAAAAGAATCTCCTATTTCATCGCTCTATTTCAGATTTCACAATTTCACAACAAAATGTTGATTTTTAGCCTTCAAAAAATGAGCTTCAGTTGAAAAAATAATTATCTCCGATATCTTTAGAACTAGTCAAAAGTTCAGTCAATTGTTAGGCGCTGCAGCACCAACTTAGCACCATATTGTAGCGCAGATTAAGAGCTTCAAAATCTGTTTTACAGAATGATTTTTGAAAATCTGAGTATTGAGATATGACTGTTTTAAAAAAGCAAATTCTTCAAAAAATGACTGAAATCCGGAAAAATTAAGAAAACTTGAATTTCAGTCATTTTTTGAAGAATTTGCTTTTTTAAAACAGTTTAAACAACATTTTGTTGTGAAATTGTGAAATCTGAAATAGAGCGATGAAATAGGAGATTCTTTTCTACAAAATGACATATAACAGTATGGTAGAAATATTTTACATTGAAACAAAATCTTCATGAACAAAAACCGACAGTACTTATGTTACAACCCAATACTAAATATGAATCATCCGATTGTCAGAACGTATTATAAACGAAACAAGCGATTGGCGAACCTCTCGATTTGCGTAATATCATTTTTTTGAAATATCTGATTATTAAATAGGTGCTTTTTGAATCATCCAATTGTCGAAGCTATGTAAAGCTTTACAGGCTTTAAAGCCGTCAAGGAGTATGAAGATGTTAATTTAGAGGGAATTCGGATTTGAACCTTCTTTTGAATTTTGTTTTTTTGTCTCGACAGGGAAGTTGTATTGTATCGTTTTCAAAATTCTGATATTTGTAAAAGGCATCTTTGTGGGCGATGTTTGGTGTATTCCATTAATGATATTTTTGGTTTGTGTACAATTGTGTAGCCCTGAATGGGTAGGTGTGCACTGTACAGTAGCGGACAAAAAAATTGAACACATGGTTACATTTTATAAATCGTGAAAGTTTTGGAATTTTTCCTGCGTGTTGAAAGTTCTGTTAAAGGCAAAGATGTAGCATTTTTCTTCCTCTTTCAAATGCTTAGTTCAATTTTTTTATTGTCAGGCTTTGACATCGTTGTAAATTCATTTTTCTGATACGAGTCCATTTTATACCCGGACAAAAAAAATTGAACAGGCAACCGCAATAAACAGAAACCGCAATAATCTCAGAAAATTCATTTATTTCACACTATTATTTCGTAGCCCTGTTTCTTAGCTACAATTTGGTGGGTCAAACTTCTATTTTTGATAATTATGGAAAAAGTTATGACCGTCAACATAAAAGTGTCAATTTCTAGTCAAAATAAAGAAAAATCTAAGGAAAATGACTGTTTAGCCACATAAATAATAGCTTTTCTCAAAGAAATGTCGGTGAAAATATGACATCCATTGCACCATTCGAAAGCTCTTTGATTTCTCTACAAATAACACGTCGACTGTTTTTTAGAAAAAATACAGGGCTGAGAAACGGACAGTTGAAGTTACAAAAAGTGAAAACCCTCTTTTTGCCTTATTTTTAGCGTTTTTTGTCTTGTCTAAATTCAACTGTCCGTTTCTCAGCCCTGTATTTTTTCTAAAAAAACAGTTGCGGTTGCCTGTTCAATTTTTTTTGTCCGGGTATAAAATGGACTCGTATCAGAAAAATGAATTTACAACGATGTCAAAGCCTGACAATTAAAAAATTGAACTAAGCATTTGAAAGAGGAAGAAAAATGCTACATCTTTGCCTTTAACAGAACTTTCAACACGCAGGAAAAATTCCAAAACTTTCACGATTTATAAAATGTAACCATGTGTTCAATTTTTTTTGTCCGCTACTGTATGTTTTTTTTGGCGCTAGTAGCGAATACCTCCCCCCACCAAGAATCCGACCTTAAAAAGTTGCTGTAACTACCCTTGCAAACAACAAGTTTAGGCTTAGCCCTTAGGCTTGGGGTAGGTCAGCGTACGGAAGTTGTGACTAATGAAGAGTTTGCGCACATTTTCCGGGGTCTGGGACATAAATTTGGGTACTTTTTACTAAAGTAAAAAAAGTGAAAATCGTTGGGGGGGGGGGGTTTGGGTGGTATTCGCTACTAGGGTATTTTTCTTTTAATTTTATAGTTTTGAATTTTTTAATTTTTCTCATGTAAAAATATAGGTCTTGCGTGTTAAAAATTTTGATTTTTTTGTTTAATAAAGAATTTTAGAATTACAAAGGCATGTTTGTGGGCAATGGTTCGGCGTGTTCCAAAAATGATATTTTTTCAATACTATATCAATTCCCCATGGGGAATCATTCTTCAACCCTTAAAAATCAGAAAATTTTGAGGTCGATTTTGAGATTTTCAGGTACTCAACAAAAATCTGAAAAACGGAATCAGGTGAACTCATGGTGGTAACTGAGAAACGCAAAAAAACATATTTGCGAAGTGTTTGCTCTAGGCTGAGGTATGGGGTCCGCAGGGTGGGGAGTTAATATAGTGAATACGGTAACTATTTTGTATCCCTCAATAGGTAGCTTTTTCAAAGGGGCATGCCCACGCTGATAAGAGGTGGTGCCCGGGAATTCAAAATTTTTCCCTAATCATTGAACTGTGTACGGATTTTTCAACTTGGTTTCTAACAAAACTATACCTAAAATTAAATTCTAGGCCTTGTTATGTTAGAAACCAAGTTGAAAACCCGTACACAAGTTCAATGATTAGGGAAAAATTTTGAATTCCCGGGCACCACCTCTTATCAGCGTGGCATAGCTTTTCCTTGCTGCAAAAGGACTTTTTTTTGCTCCCAAAAGACTTTTTTTGCTGCAAAAGGATTTTTTTTGCTCCCAAAAGACTTTTTTTGCTGCTAATTTTGTCTGCTGCAAAAAGACTTTTTTGCTGCTAAATTACTTTTTTTTGCTGCTAAAATACTTTTTTTGCTGCAAATGTTTTTTTGCTTCACATGCCTTCTTCGCAGCATTTTTCACTAGAAATATCAATTATTATACATATTTTGTGGTCAATTCGTCCACGGTCAATCCGTGCATGCGCCAATGCGTCCACACGTCAATTTGTCCACAGGTCAATAAATCACACTTTCGAAACCTAGGTAGTCCCTTATTCTCCAGGTGGGGTCCGGCTGGACAACTTGAGTACAGTCAAACCTCTAAATAGCAACCCTCTATATTGCATCCACCTCTATGTTGCATCCGCTTTTCTTGTTCTGGTTGGCCGGAAAATAAATAACCTATTATCAGCCCTCTATATTGCATCCGGGCAGGGCCGGTCCCTTGAGGGATGCAATATAGAGGTTTGACTGTACAGCCTGAAAAATTTGCGACAAAAACCGACTTTTCATATACACTAAAGTACTCGAGGCACTGTTCTAGGCATGATATAATTATTTATAAGCTCAATTTGAATGATTCCTTTTATTTTAACGTCGACTACCTGGTACTTATTCATTTCAGGGGCAAAAATTAAATAAAAACTTAAAAACTGCGTAAAACAATTACTTAGAAGATGTTTAAACACTTTTCTCAAATTATTATAAAATGCGCACATATATCCTCCGCCCCCCCCCTCCCCCGAAGTGCATAAGTGCCGACTACCTTAAAGTGGGTACTGTTTTTTTATAAATAACTCAGGGTATTGAGATTCTAGTTAGTCAAAACAGGATTTTAATCTCAACAGACTGTTTTCAGCACACAATTTTGGGTTGAATAGCATGATTATTCGTTCGTGATAATGAAAATTTTGTGGACAAATTGACCACAAATATGTATAATAGTTGATATTTCTAGTCAAAAATGCTACGAAGAAGTCCAGTGAAGCAAAATAACATTTGCAGCAAAAAAAGTATTTTAGCAGCAAAAAGAAGTACTTTTGCAGCAGACAAAATTAGCAGCAAAAAAAGTCTTTTAGGAGCAAAAAAAGTCCTTTTGCAGCAAAAAAAGTCTTTTGGGAGAAAAAAAAGTCCTTTTGCAGCAAAAAAGACCTTTGGGAGCAAAAAAGAAGTCTTTTTGCAGCAAGGAAAAGCTTTGCCCTTATTAGTGTGGGCATGCCCCTTAAAAGGACCAAAAAATCATAGTCTTTTAAAACTCTAACAGCCGAGCGGCCCCTTGCATTTTTTGAACAGTTTTTCATGCTGATTCTGAATTCGAAAACAGATTTGAAAAATTCGATGTCTACGCTGTGTAAACCCCCCTTTAAAGTTGGGAAGCTGAAAGTCACGTGTGCCATGTCTGTTATGCATTTTTCTCTGGGATATCAAGAATACCCACCCGCAAATGTACTATAGCTTATTCGAAAGCTGAGATCATGAGCTTTTAACGACATATTGCTTTGACATTGAGCTTAATTGGATTCGATATTTTCGGTGCAAAAAACATTTGCGTCATTTTTCAAAAACTGTGATGGTGTTTAAATGTGCAGCATTACGTGTGATGTGGCCGTTTCTTGGATAAATAGTATATATCATTCGAAAGAGCAAGAAAAACTGCACCAGATGGTGTTTAAAAATAATATAAAAATGGCTGTCGGGATGTGAAGTATAAGTTCCAAAGAAAACCAAAAAGAAAATTTTTAAAATATTTTGACGTAAAACTCGGATTTTGCTAGTAAAACCTAAGTTTTTAACACCGGATTCGTGTTCAGCGTGGTAGATTTGCTTGAAAAAATGCTCTTAAAATTTAAAGGTCGCTGTAAGTTTTAAAAATTCCGCTCGACACAAAAAAATTTCCTTATCCTTGACCAAAGCAAGGGTGGTCCGCCGACAGGCGGCCTCCCCACTCCCCCCGAGCTAGTAAAAATAGGCTACCAGACAATTTCTAATATTTTTAGAATTTGTCGCGCGACATTTTCTAATATTTTTCGGTAAATTCGGTTGTTTTGTACCGAATTTACCGAAAAATATTAGAAAATGTCGCGCGACAAATTCTAAAAATATTAGAAATTGTCTGGTAGCCGTAAAAATATATTTATTTTAGTTTATCGTCCTCTTCTGAAATGAATTATAGCAATAGACGTGGTGGTGGAGGCCTTGGCGCAGTAGGAAATAGAGGCAGAAATATGTTTATGAAACCAGGTAATTATTTTAAAAGGGAGGGGGTGCACATCGAAGAGCGAATATTTTGAATTCTCAGATTTGATTCCCAGTGGGTGCACACCCTATTTTTATTCAATTTTTCATGTTTTAAATGCGATTTTGGTATTAAGATGGTCCTTATTCTCTGAGCTATTCAATAACACCGTCAACGCACGGTTGGACAATGATCTCGGCTGAGTTGCAAGCCAAAACACTACCTGAAACCTGCTTTTTGTCCGAAAATCCATGATTTTCGGGGTTTTTCTCCAATTGGTTCATTAAAGTTCTCTGACTCTTTTCACAACTGCACACGTTTTATATACTAGTGTGTAATCAAGACTCTAGGCTTTCATTTGAGCTATTAAACAAATAAAAACTAATACTTAGTTATAGCTAAAATTTAAAAAAAAACCAACGATGTCCAATTACATGCACTCCATCCCATGGCTGTCACTGAAATTTTCGGGTTTTTTCTGGAACAGACATTTTCGCGTGATTATTTACAAAACTATACTCAAAATGTAGCCCTGCTTCTTGGCGTTATTATCAGGATATGGTTGTAAATGATCATGTAAATTAAAATTGCGAAGAAACGTTAGTGCCAAATTAATAACGAAATCCTGCCTTCAAAATACTCTTTTCTTCCTTGGTCATGACTTCGCTAGCTACCTTCTGGAGTGATTTTCGTGTGTAAAGGAATTTCTATCTGGTTCCCGGTGAGGTCATTAAACGCATCGGCAAATAAATATAATTGGTAGATGTTTTGGCAATATAAAACTAAGTACATAGCATTTGTGTTAGTTTCTTTCCATTTTAAAGGCGGGGGGGGGGGGGGGGGGGACTTTATATACGCATCGCCTTTTGTCGAAAGTTCTAGTCCCTCTGGGAGTGTTTTAAATTACTTTTTTAGTAAGTTTTTTTACTTTTAGGTCCAAAAATCATCGAGCAATCGATCGCAACCATTTCCAGCACTGCTTTGCTGTCAGTAACTGCCTCAATTTTGCGGTTTTTGCAATGACTACCAAAATTAAAGGAAAATAGCCAAAATGATGCGTACTAGGAACTGAGATTTTTTGCGATTTTAATTTACATTATTTTATACAACCGTATGTCGAAAATGACGGCAAGAAGCAAAGCTACATTTTGAGTGTAAGGCTGTAAATGAGTATGTAAATTAAAATTGGGGAAAAACGTCAGTTCCAGGATACTACCGAAAAGTACTGGTATAGTCCTATTAAGGATTTAACCGAATTGGACTTTTTATATTTTAACCCTAACTTTTCATCTGTATCATAGCTCAAATGAAAGCCAAGAAGCTTGGCTACACGTTGACACTAAACTTGTAAATAAAAGGAGACAAAAAAACAGGGTTTGCACCCAGTGGTAGTTAAACCTGTGACCTAAGGCGATGCGTATATAAAGTTCCCCCCCCCTTTAATGGTCATTTGCTTAAATTGGCAAATCGGGGATTTGCCGACAGCAAAGCAGGTTACAATCGATTGCTCGATAGTTTTTGGACTTAGAGGACAGTGAACTACTAAAAAAAAACAAAAAAAAAATGGTTATGCACGCATTGGGAATCGAACCTGAGAGTTCAAAATATTCGCTCTTCGATGTGCCACCCCTTTAAGGTTTTAAGGTTTATAAGAATTATATTAGCAAAATTTTACTTTATAGCTGATGATGCTGACTCGGCCTTAGTGTTGGAAGAAGAAAGATCGGTGGTTGCTGGTGATGAAGCACCAGCATTTTTGTACAACAATCCTTATTTATCGATGTCTATCCAACAGCAGAGGAGTCGTCTCCCCATATTCAAGGTTGCCAAGAGATTCTCTGATAATTAATCGTTGACTTAACGTAATAAAGTGATACATTTTCAGCACAAGACTCAACTTGTATATCTTCTAGAAAAATTTCAAGTGGTTGTGGTCGTCGGAGGTATCTCTCTGAAATAGTAAACATAGTTTCATTAAATTTTATTCAGAAACTGGATGTGGCAAGAGCACCCAAATTCCACAGGTTTTTTCAATCAATTCTGTTTTCGCTTGACCTTTCATATTATTTTCAGTACTTGGCTGAAGCTGGTTGGGCAGCAGATGGACGAAAAATATGTATAACTCAACCACGGAGGTTTGCCTGATTTTCTATTTATTGAGCTATTCTTATTTGTTTTTGCAGAGTAGCTGCTGTTACTTTGGCTTCGCGGGTTGCAGATGAAATGATGTGTGCTCTGGGCGCCGATGTGGGATATGCAGTTCGTTTCGATGATGTTTTTCTGAGAGAACCAAGATTAAATTCATGACGGATGGTATTCTGCTTCGAGAACTGATGTCGGACCCACTTTTGTTAGCATATAGTATTGTTATGGTGGATGAAGCGGTGTGTTTTCTACAATTTAACGACCTTTTATGTAATGTAACTTATAGCATGAAAGATCTGTAAACACTGATTTGATAGTTGGCCTTCTAAGAAAAATTGTAACAGTTCGTCCAGACCTCCGAGTTATTATTTCTTCAGCGACCATTGATGCAGAGGTATAAAAATGCGTTGGACCCTATTTATCATATAAGCAGTCGTTTTAGTTTTTTCGTGACTTTTTCGAGTTGAATGATAGCAAGGACAACAGCAAGGATACTGCTACTATCGTCTCCGTTGAAGGAAGAACTTTTCCAGTTGAAATGTTTTATACCAAAGTGTAAGCTTTTATGAAATTTTCTGTGTCTAATTGATATCTCTTTAGTGCCGTTCCAGATTACGTGCAAGCGACAATTGACAAAGTTTTGAGTCTTCATGCTTCTGAAGGGCACGGGGATATTTTGGGTAAGTCCTCATGAGAATATAGTAAAGTAAAGGCATCTTATTTTACTGTTTTCAGCTTTTCTTACTGGTCAAGACGAGGTAGAAAAAGGTTAATTTAAAGATATATAGATATAAGTAAACTAAAATTGGTCTAGCTTGTGAAAAGCTACGCACTGAGGCCAGCAAAATGAAGAGGGATAAAGACAAGCTGATGGTTCTCCCGTTGTATTCCGGCTTACGACAAGAGAACAAGTAGAGCTTTTTGGTCGAAGTTTCATTCATATCTTATTGTTAACTTTTTTCAGTTACGCGTCTTCGATTCCGCTGCCTATCAGTCAAGAAAAGTGGTGTTATGTACGAATATAGCAGAAACGTCGGTGACAATTCCTGGGATATGTCACGGTAAAATTAGTGTGTTATGTTAACTACTCTTGCTAACTATTCCTCTTTAGTGATAGACTGTGGCTTCGTTAAAATGCGCGTACACAACTCCAAAAGTGATCTGGAAACTTTGATGGTAATCAGAATTTTCAATGGGTCAATGGTTTTAAAACATACAACCTGTTCAAGGTTCTCCCAATTTCCAAATCTTCTGCCGATCAGAGAGGTAATAGTCTAAAATCGAATCGTTTATATATTGAAATTTAGCTGGTCGAGCTGGAAGAATAAGACCGGGCAAATGCTTTCGTCTATATACAGAGAGTGAATACAATAAGCTGACGAACACAACGATTCCTGAAATCCAAAGAGGAGATCTTGCTTCAGTGGTTTTGAAATTGAAATCTCTTGGAATACAGAATATCCTCAAATTCAATTATTTATCGGTAAGTATAACAGTCCTTTTTTGATTTATGAAAATGGAACATACCGTATTTTCTCTAATAATGACCCGGGGTCATTATTTTTCAACCCCCAAAAATTCCGAAATTGTCAATCGGAAATGGCCTTAACTCTGAAATCCTAGTCAAAAATAAGGGGGGGTCATCATTAGAGAGGGGGTCATTATTAGAGAAAATACGGTACTCACTCTTTCAGAGGCCTTCGAGTAAAGCAATGGTCCATGCTCTGCATCTTCTGTATGCCCTAGGTGCGATAGATGATGCTGGTCTTCTAACCAATCCAGTAGGGACGCAAATGGCTGAATTGCCGCTTCAGCCGATGCATGCCAAAGCTTTAATATCATCCGCGGAATTTGAGTGTAGCAGTGAGATAGCTATAATCATTGCCATGATGCAAATCAAGGATGTCTTCAGTGCGCCCAGCGAAAAAAAGCATAAAGCAGAAGTAAGTAAGCGCAAATTTGCTGTTGAAGAGGGCGATCATTTAACGATGCTTAATGTCTTCTCAGCCTTTGTGCGGGTAAGTTTTTTGAAGAGCATTGGTAATATATCTTCACATATCGGGAATTTTTAAGGCACAAAAGTCGCAGAGTTGGTGTAGTCAAAACCACTTAAATTATCGAGCGTTGTGTCGTGTGGAAAAAGTTAAAGATCAGTTACTTGGATTTCTGAAGAGGGCCGGATTGAAGATCCTCTCATGCAAGGACACCATTGGTAAGTGAAATTTTAAGTTGAAAACTACATTAGTGATGTGGGATATGGAATTAAAATATGGAACTTAAATATTCAATCATTTGTACAGGTGACACAGCGAAAATAAGGAGGTGCTTACTGACAGGCTTTTTTCCTCAGATTGCCTACTACGATCACACTGGTATTTCTTTCCATCATATTAGGAAGAGTCCGATTTTGCATTTTGAGTTTTTACGTCACTGTTAGAGGCGAACACTCGTTTAAAGCTTTCAAGGGTCAGCTATAATGTACAGGTAGCTAGTTTAGTTTGCCTCGCTCTAAATAAATATTCATCTCTAACATTACGCAGGACTAAATATCCGAAGTGGTGGGTCTATCTTATTTACAATTTTTTGTTTGAGCAGAAACAATACGCTTTGCGGTACCATTGAATAAGAGTTTAGAAAATAATTCAGGGTTCTTTTTACCGACGTTATGCAGAATTCAATAAGAGATATCAGTGAAATAGAGCCAGGATGGATTGAGCAGGTGACCCATTGCTTCTTTGATGAATTCATTTGTGTTCCATGGTGTTCATGGATAAATTATGAATAATCCTAAAACTTTACACTCGTCTTCTTTTTAGGTGGCAAATCACTACTACGAGTTTGGATCGGTGATAATTCCCTCTGAAATTCTTGTATTTGATTAATGATCTTAGTCGTTAAGGTTCATGGTGTCAAGAGGAATTTGGGTATGGAGCAGGACAATATTGCCGAAGGACGTAAAGCTAACATCAATTGATATCTGTTTCCATTTAAATGCCTGTTATTGTTTACTGGTGTACTTACTGTATAGTTTCGGCGTCGTGAATAAAATCGGATGGCGTTACTCCAGGTTTCTAATGCCGTCAAGAGTCATAATTTGCAAAACTTCAATGCCTCGTCTAATATACAGAACAAATACCTATGGCATTATTGTTAATTTTTATACCAACTTTTTCAGAAAAAAGATATGCAGAAGATTGGGTTTACAGAAGCCTGCATTTTAAATGTAAATTCATTTGGTCGAAGTCTCTTCGTTATGGTCAGGTTTAGTAAGTTTTCAGTAAATAATTGTTTTATTTCCAGAATTTACATGGTCCTCATGATATATGTCCAGGTATTATTGTTCAGCTCCAGGTAAAGATGGGAAAAGTTCAGATGGACAACATACCAAGGTCTGCATTTTTGTTTTGGACAGATAGTCCCTCCGAAGGAGTACCGTAAGCGTATGAAATTTAGAAATCGATACAGTTGACCAATGCGCAAAACTTTGACATCTTGGCGGATTCTTTCAAAAAATCTATCTATACAAGTGGAAACTCAAAGCAAGCAAGGGATTCAAGATTTCAGTATGAACGTTTAATAGCGATAGTGGAAAAGATCAAACATGAAAACAAAGGGTTAGTCTTCCTCAATGAATTTCTCTTGTGAAGAAGTTAACTTTTAAACACCTTATATTCTCGTTGTACCGAGTCGGTGTACCGAGTCATACTTGTACCGAGTCGGTGTACCGAGTCGTACTTGTATCGACTCGTTGTACCGAGTCATTTGTTGTACCGGATCGTTGCTATACCATTTCTCAAATTTTTAAATGGACGAGACTTTTTTCTGCCCGCTTCTGGCTTTTTTCTGCCCGTTTTTGCTTCTTTCTGCCCGCTTTTTTGACAATGATCACAAATAACCCCAATTTGTGAAAACTAGACAGCTGAGAGCTTTTTAGAAAATCTGTAAACAAATTCGGATTTCTTAGGAAATTTTGTATACTAGTGCTGCTAAGAATATAAAAAAAGTATCACAAATTGGGGTTATTTTTGATCATTTTCAAAAAAGCGGGCAGAAAGAAGCAAAAACGGGCAGAAAAAAGCCAGAAGCGGCAGAAAAAAGATTTATCCATTTTTGAATACTCATTTTATGATTTAGGGGGATAAATAAATGATTTGGAGGGGTAATGGCTCATTTATAAACGTTGTCGTTGTCTTGTCGTTGGAATATTTTGGGTGAAACAATTTGAGCCAATTTAAAAAAAGGAAACTTGTTTTTGTCTCGTTGGGACACAAAAAATTCAAACGCCAGTTTGAGTTGAAAATTAAAGGCCCCTTCATTAATAAAGGATCACCCCCCCCCTTCGAATAGGGGTCGAAAAATAAAGGCCCTGGGCCTCTAATAGAGAATATACGGTAGCCGGGTTTTGCTCCCTGTTTAAAGATATTTCTGTTTTGATGCAGGAGAAAGTTTTTTTAATTCTATAGTAATAAACTAAATTTTTTAGACATAAGCCGCTTATAGTGGATGGACTCAATGTAGCCATGTCGTGTAGCAAATTAGATAATCAGTCTCCAGATTTCGTCAATTTTATAACTGACCAAATTGACTTTCCATCTTTTTGTCAGCTGTTAGTGGAGCTTCGAAAAACATACTGTCCCATTCTGGTGATTTTCAAGCATATGTTGATGGACGGATTCATACAAAAGTTGCGACAAATTGACGTATATCACTCTGTTTGTTTAGCAAGGTACTGCTGTAAACTGCTGGATTGACCATTATCCTTTTTAATTTAGCCACAAAGCGAAGGATGATTTGTTCATACTAAATGCTGCACTTATGTTCGGACCCACAGCACATGTTTTGTCAAATGATCGCTATTTGGACCATCGAAGTAATATTCTCAAAGATGAGTTTACTCAACAACTTTTTGATGAATGGTCTCGTTCCAATTTCGTTAGATTATCACGAACTGGCAAGATGGTAAATAAGACTATGTTTCACAATTTGTGATGATCTGTTTCA
Source organism: Ditylenchus dipsaci (assembly GCA_004194705.1). Taxonomy (NCBI): domain Eukaryota; kingdom Metazoa; phylum Nematoda; class Chromadorea; order Rhabditida; family Anguinidae; genus Ditylenchus; species Ditylenchus dipsaci. The sequence goes on along the minus strand of SADC01001378.1, from coordinate 23,282 downwards.
TGACTTATATTTTAGTTGCCGACACAAAATGATAAGAGGTTGCAGCGTTAAGCAAACTGTCATCAGAGCAATATCATTCAATTATTCGTGTGCTATTTCAGCGGTGGGTAAGCGTTTCTTCCCTTTTTTGAGTTTGTGCTTTCTTTGTTTTAGTTTTTTGCTGTTAGGACACATCTTTAAGTGCGTCTTAATGCGCTCTGGCTTACACTGCTTTTAAGGTTTGCATAAAAATGGAAAAAACATGCGAAACTACAAACCAAAGGGCACAAATTTAAAAACGGAGACTGCATCTAGCCTTAGTTTAATAACAATGAATGGAGCCAAATTGTCTAATTGTACCATTTCAAGATGTTCAAAATGGAAATCGTAGTTGCATAGCAGGCCAAGAAAATATCATTAGGAAATTGTGTTGTTTATATCAAGTTGTTTGAAGTTATAAAATTTTTGAATTGCTGTTGTTATTTGAATGTTCACGTACATTATGTCACGACTACACAGCTATATGGTGTTCATAGATTGTCTGGGCCAAAACTAATGCAGATTTCGTTTCGCTTTTTAGTAGAAAATATGTTGCGAAGAACCTTTGTCTTGAGAGCTATTGTTGAAAATTACGACTTAAACCTTAGAAAGACTGTTATGGTATGTTTGGCACAGATAAAATTTTGCTAGCTTTATGTATTTTAGGGATTGGTGTCAACTCGTCATCGGTATTTCTGCTCAACCACACATTTGCTGTCTCTGGTTGGATTTTACTGTTTTATTTCGTTATTAAAACTTTGGTCTCTGTTTAGCTGACCGTAAATGTTTTTTTATTCAGAACCCAAAATGGACACCATCTGGTAATCGACATTCTTGGAATAAAGGACAAACACAATCAGGAGGAATTGTTCAGTGAAGCCATATGACTTCGAGCGAGTTGTCGAAAAAACGGAAAGGGTAAACTTTATTCCAAAAGCCCTACTTCAACGGCTAACCATTTAGGAAATAATTGTAGAGTGGTTGAAGAGTTCGCGCGAAATTGTGGATCCCGATGAGCTAACTTCGACGCTACAGCAATTAAAAAATATAGTCCAGGTAATTTTCATCTAGTGATTGCAAAAAAAACGGTAACATATTTGCAGAACACGATCGTCGATTTGTCAGCAGAAGAAATATGTACAAAAACACGTGATTCCCCGTCAGCGCTAGACCTTTTGGTGGAAGTTATTAAGCAGCTTGCTTTGATTTATGCTAGAGGCCGACCGCTTACTGACAGGCAGCAATTAGAGGATAGCGAAGAAATAAGGAAATGGTTCGTTGTTTATTCTACTTCACTAAACTTGGGTGAATTACCACTCATTTAAAAGATTGGTTACTTGATCGTTCGAACGGCATAAAATTACCAAAATTTGGTAGTTGTATTTTTCACCATAGAATTGTGTTCGGTTTGTAGCAATTTACTGGTAGGATACAGTTGCATGAGGCATAGGTACTATTATGAACAATAAAATGCATAGGGTTGTCGAGGCCTCGGATTTTTCGAGGCGAGGCCTCGATTCCTCGACGCACCTCGAAAGTTTCGAGGCCTCGCCTCGCCTCGAACCTCGATCCTCGAAATTTTTCGAGGATTCGAGGGGAATCCTCGAAATCGAGGCCTCGCCTCGACAACCCTAAAAATGCAGAAAACGGAAACAAAAATTTGAAAAGCGGAATAGGTAGAGCTTGTGGTATATAATTGAAATAGTGATTATTTGCCCTGATCTGAGATCTAGATCATGGTGAAAAGCTACGCGGCTAGGACCAGGGCAAGGGACTGTCTTTGATCCTGATCCGAGGTATGAATATCTTCCCAGCTTAAGCGATCAGTTAAAAACTATTTACAATTCCATATATCGTATTTCCTCTAATTTCTCCCCCGGGGAGTAATCAGAGGCATGCAATTTTTTCAAACTTTAGGTGGCCTGAAATTTCTGTTTTCATTTACTGTTTTGAGCTGTGTAAAAAGTGCCTGTTAGATTTTTAAAATCCCTCTCAGGCACTTTTTACACAGCTCAAACAGTAAATGAAAACAGAAATTTCAGACACTTGAAGTTAGGGGGGGGGGCGAGTAATTAGAGGGAGGGGAGAAATTAGAGGAAATACGGTATCATTCAAACTCAGGCTGTTTTATAAAAATTGTTTTCAGCCTGTATGCCAAGCTTGAATTAGCCAATGTGCAGCATACAAAGTTATTCGCAAAGACTATGCTTGATGCAATTGAAGGGAAGTTCAATTTGGATGACATAAATTACAAACAGCTTGGTGGTTTCTTCATGGATCTAACCAGTGGCGAATTTTCGTTTGAAATGCTTGTTGCTGCTGCTTATCGCAACAATCGGTCAGATATGTTAAAAAATTGGCTGAGATGGTAGAAGTGGACTCAACCACACTGGAAAAATGGACACTGATAAATTCTAATGGAATTCTTCTTCTCTCACTCTATCGGTTCAAATTATTAATGGACAAAAAGAAATTGGACATCCGAATGGTTTATCCGGGTACGGAAACTTTTTCGCTGTTGTGTTGTCGCAGAGTGTATTAAAGTATTATCTTAGGTGCGAAAATTTTGGCTCTGATAATTTCTCAAGAGGTTCGATTGAAGGGGAAGAATCGGAATATTACCAGCAAGTTCTCAAACACATCTCTTCAAAATTGCAGCTGATTCCTATAGATGAGATCAGAAAGAGTGCAGGTAATTTTTCAGTGAACCACCCTCGTCGGCTGTTTTTGCATATATTATTTTAACATCTTTTTAGAGTTATTGCTCTCAGCCTGTGCTGGCAATATTAACATTCCTCTGTCCCGAGACAAATCATTGGTGGATTCTTTTTCTTTGTTCATATCTTGGCCTCAATGGCCATTCGCAAGGGGATTTGGACTTACTGGCAGAATTGTGTGACGGTATAGGCAATCAGCGTTTATTCTACATTCACAAGAGTTTCCCTGTGTATTCGACAATGATGGATGTGCTGAAAGAAGCTCCTGTTGTTTTTGACGTAGAGCGATTAGGAAAAATCTTTATGGATCACTCAGCTTCCTGCAATTTATGTGACCCGCCTACCTCAAATGATATCAAACGTTTTATCGACCCAGTGATCAGGTAGAATTTCAGAATTTCAGATGGACGTCATTGTTTACATTTAGACTTCTTCCTAATTGTACAATAAAGCCAACCACCATTGATGCTGCCAGCCGTAAGTGCTTTTTGTGCAATGCCATTCTAGAGCCGAAGCCTGTGCTAACACTTCGAGAATACCAAAAGCTAAAAGAATCGTTTCTGGAATCGGTTCTACGAATGTCTGAGTCTCTGAATGGTCACAAACGTACTCAAGCAATTAATACCTTTAAATACTTGGAGGACATTATTGGAAAAATCAGTAGAAGCCATTTGAGGTAATATTAACTATTTAACTTGAGTGTTTTACATGTCCAAAGACTGACTTTAGTTTCCTCACCATCTATGTTTAATTGTTGAGACCTGTACTTTTTAGCGGTAGGCCTATAGTGATAGATGCAATGAATCTCATTTATGATGGAAAGGCCATGAACAAACATGATAGGACGATGGTTCGAATGAAATTATCCAAAGCTACGTTAGATTTTAACGCTCTCTATCGTATCGTGAGGAAGTTGAAGGAAATGACATATTCACCCATATTGGTAACACCTTAAATTTATTTTGGACTTATTACATGTCTACATTTTGTTTATTTAGGCGGTTTCTCACAGGCCTTTTCCACGTGAACATATAGACCAGCTTGAAGAAATGGGTGTGGTACCGATACGAGTGTCAGGCCTGTAAGAACATATTAATCGTTTGGATTGGACGTAGGGCCCTCAAACGTATTTTTAATTAGACACTTATTCAATAAAATCTTGGATTTTATTTGGAACCAAAATTATTTTTACATCTGAAATCCGAGAGCCCTGGTTTATGGAACTAGCTGCAATGCATATTTGTTGTTCAGGGTTGATGACATATATGTGATGAGTGCGGCGCTCATGCTGGGACCTAGGGCACATGTTCTCTCAAATGACGCTTTTAGGGATCACAGACATGTAAGTTATCTTTGTTCTTCAATAAATTATTCTCAACGTGTTTTATTCCAGGCTTTTCAGTCGGCTACTCCAGTGGCTGACCAGGTTTGAATTCAACTTCCAATGCCGGAAATCATATTTTTAATGGATAGTAGTGATATTTAATCGAACTTTCTCCCCTTGGGACACCTTAGTCTGACCAAAAAACTGTTTAGTCTCAATTCGGTGACAACCGTTTATCTTATTGGAAGTGCCTTAATGTCATTTACGCGGGGAGCATTTACATCTGGACTTGATTTTAAAAAAAATCTGGGTTTTAATATAAAATAAAAACCTCTTGTAGTCAAAAGTTTTATTAAAAAGGGAATCCATAATTTTAAGATAACTTGGTCTCTTTTATTGTCCGGCCAATCCCTTTGGTTTTTGCGGTATAGCTACGACTCGGTACAACAATGACTCAGTACGACGAGTCGGTACAAGAATGACTCCGTACACCGACTCGTTCAACGTACGCCTGGGTCGTTATAATAAAGATTGCCCTTACCTCTAGCTTTTACTCCTACCTCTAGCTTTTTTTTACCTTTAACTTTTACCCTTATCTCTACCCTTACCCTTACCACTACCTTTTACCCTACCTCTACCCTTACCTCTGCCTTCAATTTTTACCCCTACCTTTACCTCTACCTTTTACCATTACCTGTAATTTTTACCATTACCTAACCTTTTACCTTAGCTGTATTTCTACCTTCAACCTTTATAAATACATGCAAATACAACTGCTTCGACACCAAACGATTTATTCAACAACACAACAGTGCAAAGCACACCTCAACGGACAAAGTAGCGATTTACGATAGAATTTCTCATATTTGATCCCGTGTTCATTCTTTGCAATGCGCAGAGATTGCATGCACAGACCCTCCTCGGCGGCTGATCATCATTCATTTCCTCGTCGTTTTCAACTGACACTCCTGAAAGGCAGCAAAGGCGTCGTGAGTCGATCCAGGCCACTCGGCAACAACGTTGGTGAAGATCCCTCTATGATCGACAATCACCTGAATAAGTCACATAATTTACAGCGCCAAGAGCTATTTAGCAGATAAAAGTCATACTTGGACATTGACGGAGTGGAAATTCTTACGGTTTACGAAATCACGTTCTATTCGTAGAGAAGGAGCTTGGATCCGAATGTGCGTCCCATCCACAATACCGTTGACCAACAGACGTTAAATTCGTGTTCAGCGAACTAAAATTGCTCTAGAAATGCTTTACGGGACAATATTTCGAAATCGAGATGAAGGTAAAAATTTTTACCATGCTACCACCCATGGTAAAAATATGCCTTGTTCCCCCTGTTGTTTTTTACCTCTACCTCTACCTTTACCTGCAGCTTTTATTATAACGGGTAGAGGTAAGGGTAGAGGTAAGGGTAAAAGGTACGGGTAGAGGTAGGAGTAAAAATTCTTTATTATAACGGGTAGAGGTAAAGGTAAAAGGTACAGAAAAGGTACAGTTACAGAAACCGTATTTCCTCTACAGTCAAACCTCTATATAACGGCCCCCCCCTTAAAGTTCGTTCCCACCTTGGGTCCGACACTTTTTTTAGCTCGATTTTCAAAGCTTTTTTAAAATTCTGTTTTGACAGTCTGGTCGCAAATATCGCAAGGATTCCGATTTTGCCGATCGTTTTTCAATATTTGAATAATTTTACTTTTAAAAAATACAAAACCTCTATATAACGACCTCTAATTTTTTAGAGGACCGTTATATAGAGGTTTTGTATTTTTTAAAAATAAAATTATTCAAATATTGAAAAACGATCGGGAAAATCGGAATCCTTGCGATATTTGCGACCAGACTGTCAAAACAGAATTTAAAAAAAGCTTTGAAAATCGAGCTAAAAAAAGTGTCGGACCCAAGTGGGAACGAACTTTTAGGGGGGGGCCGTTATATAGAGTTTGACTGTAATAAGCGCGCATGCTCTACCTACTTTGAGGGCTTATATCTCAGCTCAGAGAAATTTTTCTCTAAAGCTGTTCAATCTATTTCTTAACTCCCACGAGTTCTACCGATTCCACTTTTTAGATTTTGGTTGAGCACCCGAAATTTTGAGACTGACCCAAAATTTTTCTGATTTTCGAGGGTTTGAAAAGGGTTTTATTAGAGGAAATACGCTATCTTCATTGACATAAACCATTTGAGCATTGGGTATTACTCTAAAGGCACTTCCACCTGAGTACTGACATCCAGGTACAAAAACCTGAGCACGCCTGGACACCCTACGGTACACTACTCTTGAACTGGTCTTCGTGTGAGTCGAATCGGTGTTATAGCATTATCAAACCGTGTTCAGGTCACGATTCTGTATGAGGCCCAATGATTATTAAATACTTTCAGCCAAATCCGAAATTTGGATTTTGATGTCGATACCCACTCAGGGGAGGTGCCAGGTGGTACCCCTGCCTGCCCTGAGGCATAATGCTTTTATAAAAACAATTTTGTGACTGTTCTTAAAAAAATAATGTCTGCTACTCACTTTGAATCGAACCTGTAACCTCAAAATTTTGAATGGGGAATTTATCTTAGGAGGAGTATACCGTGCTTTTGTTTGAAATAAATGCTGACTGATTTTTATAGCTCGACATATTAGTTAGGTAGGAATTTAAAGAACTTTAAGATTTTGAAAATTATTGCGGAGTTGATTTTGTCCCAATTCAGCGGATTTTCTACCCGAGTGGATGTTGGCGCAAGCTGATTTTGTCCGTGTCCCTTGTTCCCACCTTATCCGCGATAGCCCGTTTATACATATTGCAGGGTGTGCCAATAAATTTGTCAACTTTTGGATGACCATAACATTTTTTTTGGTTTTTTTCGAAATTCTCTGAAAACAAGTCGACTAAGTTTCTCATGATTTTTTTGGGTTTTATGTCAAAAACGACCCTGTGGTTTGAGCCTTGCCCAGCCAGAGGCCATTTACAGACCAGAACTCAAACCACAGGGAAACCAGGCCAAAACCGTGTTTTTGACTTGATACAAAAATTGTCATGAGAAACTAAGTCGATCTGCGTTTACAGAATTTAGAAAAAAGCCAAGAGAAAAAGTTATGCCCATTTAAAAGTGGGAAAATATCTTGACATACCCTGTATTAACCTTCTCTTTTAAGAAGCTGTTCGACGTCTGGAAACAATCGAACTTTGTCAATTTCGCGGTGTACTCGACTGAAGTTCATGTAGGTCATTTCATGGTTTATAAGAAAATTAAAATTTATATATGGATGTTCGTGACCTATTCGGTGTCGGTCCGCCCATCCTTCAAACTACTCTCTCAAAAAACCTTTTTCCAACATTTTCGGTCATGTTTTTTACAAAAAAAGAAATCAGGAAGCATATTTTTATTGCAAATTCGCATATGTTTTAATCTGGGTATAAAAGTACAGGGTGTCCCAAGAAATTTGATACACTTTAATTTGATACACTTAAAGAGTCATAACTTTTTTTCATAACTTTCTGGAGTGAATTTTTTAAAACTGTCAACGCAGATTGACTCATAATCGCATGACAATTTTTTTGGTATATAAAGTCAAAAACATGATTTTCGCTTGTTCGCCCCTGTGGTTTGGGCCTTGCCCATCCAGAGACCATCCACAGTCCAGGACCCGAAACACAGGGGGACCAAGCGAAAACCGTGTTTTTGACTTTATATACCAAAAAAATTGTCATGCGATTCTAAGTCGATCTGCGTTGACAGTTTTTCAAAATTCACTCCAGAAAAAAAGTTATGACTCTTCAAAGTGTATCAAATTTCTTGGGACACCCTGTACTGCGGCAGAATACATCTGGAAGAAGACAGCATATATATGAAGTGCAACATCCTCGCTGAAGAGTATAGTTTCTCTAACCAAGTTTGGTTAGAGACCTCATACTCATTGGTGTTTTACGGCTGAAGAACTCATACTTTTTGGAGGAGGGGGATGTACTTTAATTTTTACTCCAGAAAAATATACACATGTACAGGTTGAGTCAAGAAAATGGACAGGGGCATAATCGTTTTGCCTATGAGACTCCTTAGCCAATAGTATGTTTTCGCGAATAGCTTCTTTTCTCAAGTACTTTGCACGCCTTGTCCGTCAAGTTACCACTAATTTTGTAGCCAGTGAGATGAGCTACAAAATGAGTGGTAATTAGCTTGACAAGAGAACAAGAGTATTTGAGAAACAAGCAATTGGCGAAAACATACCATTGGCTTGGCTAAGGGGTCTCATTGGCAAAAGTTTCATTGGCAAAACGATTACGCATTGGGGAATGGACAAAGCTTTTTTTTTGCTGCAAAAAATCGTTTTGCAACAAAATTTGCAGCAAAAAACAAAGACTTTTCGCAGCCAAAAAAAGTCTCTGTTCAGCAAAAATATTTGTAGCATAAAAGGTTTATCTCAAGAAAATGTGTCAAGCATTTGTGTCACAAAATTTGTTGTTTAGAACAGGGTTAAAATTTTAAGATGAACGTTTTTTTTGAAAGAAAAAGCGGCGCTAGTAGCGAATACCACCCCCCTCCCCAAGAATCTGACCTTTTCAAATTGCTGTAACTACCCTTGCAAACAACAAGTTTAGGCTTAGCCCTTAGGCTTGGGGGTAGGCCAGCATACGGAAGTTGTGACTAATAAAGAGTTTACGCAAAATTTCCGGGGTCTGGGACATAAATTTGGGTACTTTTTACTAAAGTAAAAAAAGTGAAAATCGTTGGGGGGGGGGGGGGTGGTATTCGCTACTAGGGTCGAAAAAGCTTTTTATAATTATTCGTTTAAGGACCATGGTTTCTGCGCGCAGCGGCATGTGCAAAATTTGAATTGGCGGCAGACACTTCTCTTTCGTCTCAAACTCTACTCTTTGAAGTGATTCCGAACGACGCAAAGAGTAAAGTTTGAAACGAAAAGAAATGTCCCCCGCCAATTTAAATTTTGCGTATGCCACTGCGCGCAAAAACCGTGGTCCATTAAAGAGTGCTATTTTTGTGCTTCTTGGTTTTTGATCACCAAGAAAAAAGATTTTGCCCTCAAAATGTGAAAAATTTTCAAAATTTGAGGTCTTAAATGCAGGAAAAATCTTTTTAAAATACGTTTCTGAGTGGCAATAACCTTTTTGCAGAGAGACTTTCGAATCCAGCTTTTGCCAATCAATTGAAAAAAAATTGATTGACAAAAACAGAAGTTCGAAAACCGCTCTACAGAATCAGTTATAGTTATTTCATAATCCTAAAGTTTCGTGACTCGCTCTTTATTTTTATTTGTCGTTTTAGATTCCTGCATCGTATTCAAATGCTTTCCATAGAGATGGTGGCGGATATCATATCGTGCCAACCGCAGAGATGTTGTCGTATTATTGGAGTTTTCCGAGTGTGCAGTGTATAAGAATGATATCAAAATAAACTTACAAGTGAGTATAAGAATTATATTAGTTATGGTTCCGTTGTTGAGTATATGTTGTCCATTGGCATATATTGCCGAGCATTATTGTTGATTGTCTAAATAATAAAGATGAGTAATTCAAGCTCTGGTAACGCAAGAGTTGCTGCTGTTAAAATTATGTAGACGTAATCAGAGGGCTACGAATTAGCGTTGGCAGGGTGCCGCTGTCCCCCGCTCCCAGATCTCTACCAATATACCCATTCGGGCAACCGCACGTGTTAACTTAACACTCCGATCCTCGAGCGTGACTTTTGCCTCTCTAAATACAGAATTTCATGGGAACACGATGGCTTTTGCAGATTTTTTTTCATATCTAAAAGGTGGTTCAAATCGACCTTTGAAATATGTGACCCATACGCCGGGCACTACAAAGTTAGATAAGGCTGTAACTTTTGTTTAGTGAATAATGTCATGAATATGATTTTCCCTTTGTCCAACCGCCCCCCCCCCCCCCTGTAGTTCGGCTTTTAACCATCTAGGGACCACCCACAGACCAGGACCAGAACCACAGGGAGGACCAATCGAAAATCGTATTTTCGACTACATACACCAAATGAATTGCCGTCAAGAGAAAACGATTGGCGAAAACAGAAATTAGAAATTCGGTCTAGAAAACAAGTTATAGCTATTTCAAAACTGCGAAGTTCTTGAAACACCCTGTATTCACAGGTAATTTAATTCCAGTGGATTTCCCCCATCTACCACTGGCCGTCCATGGACGCACCACTGGCAGTTACAGAAGTCTTCAAAAAATGGGCAAATACAGAGTGCCACAACACGTTTTTTTAATTTAGGGGGGCCGCCTATTAGAGGAAATACGGTATCCTAAATACCTTCCTACCTACGCTAGTTACTCTCCAACCTTACCCTTTTACTTTTCCGATATTGCGATTATATTGTAAGCACACACAGCAAACTCTACGCTGATTAGAACACTGATAAAATAGGATCATAGTGTGCCTGGGTAGGAGTAGATAACGAGCGAGATATAGGCAAAAGTAGAAAATTGCTTCAAAAGGCCTTAGGTACCGGCGTACCAAACTTCAAACCTCCATATCTCGGCGATAAAGCTATTAATCGGGTTCAATAGAAGCGGATTCATACTCAGAAGAGTCCGCGCTACAATCCTAGTCTAACGGCTCACCTACATCATGAATAAAACTTTTATGAAAATCCATCATCATAAATAAAAATATTTTTGCAAAAAATTAAAATGGTAAAAAACGTTTCATGACAAAAACTCTATTGTAATTAAACATTTTTGGAAAAAATTGTTTCACAGTCGACTCTGGATCATTAAGAGTGTCCGCTATAGAGTGAAGTATTCAGCACTAGTGATGGGTAACCAGGCAATTTTCGCCCCGGGACCGCCCACGCCCCAGTGATTTCCAGACCAAGCTAAAAATGACACCCCGTAAAAGTGAATAGAGCCATGCTGTATTATTTTCAAATACAGACTTATTTTTTAACTAAAAAATCAAAAAAGCAAAAAATTTTATTTAAAAAAAATAAAAATTTGATGTGTTTTTTACTATTTTGGCCAGCCGGTGGATGGCCGGCATGAAAAAATTTATAGCAGACGGCCGGTGGACGGCCGGCGAAAATTTTAGCAAGACGGCAAAATGTTGGACGGCGGGCCGACCACCGGCCGTCCAATATTAAAAAAAAAGACGGCCGGCCGTCGAAAAGGGTATACTGCCGACCGGATACACCGACCGGATACAGTGCCAAATTTTGCCTTGGTCCTCCTTGAGGATTTTGTTTCAACTTTATTCGATTTCTCAAATTTTTACGCATTTAGGTTTAGGCTTAGGCTCAGGGTAGGCCAGCGCCCGTTAGGACGGACTCAAACGTGTGGTTTAAAACATACTTGTTTAAATACTTTCACAAAAAATTGTATTTGTCGTTGTATCCGGTCAGTATTTGTATCCGGTCGGTGGGCAGTATTCGAAAAGTATTACTCCATGGAGGATTATTATTATTGAATTTTTTTGAATCTCTAAAGTAGGGTCCCACGCGGTCGGCTAACAAACCAGGATGGTTAACCGAAAACCGGGTTTTCCGGCCAATAAACCGAAACCGAAAACCGGGTTCCGAAAAAACCTGGAAAAGTGAAAACCGGGTTTAGCGAAATACTGGTTAATTAACCGAAAACCGGGTACGGTTCGGTTAACCGACCGAAATTTTTTGAAAAAGACCGGAACCAGAAACCGGCTTTGAAAAAAATCGGTTTTAAAATCGACCGATCTCAAAAACCGGAACCGTGCGACCCTACTCTAAAGGGCGAAAAAACCACACTATTCAACTTAAAATGGTTTTAATACTAAAATGTTTATTTGACTAACCGAAATCTTATTACCTTGGGTAGATATCCACTTCAAGGTGGCAGACCCAAAATTTTTGAGAATTTATTCTGAAGGACAAACAAATTTTGTTATCTTTATAAAAAAGTAGGTTTCAAAAGTGGTTTGTTAAAAGACCATACTTGTTGAGGTTATGGGTAAAAATCCCCCGTAAAAATCCCCCAGCAAAAATCCCCCAACAAAATCCCCCCAGCGAAAATCCCCCTCAAAAATCCCCCCAGAATAAAAATTGAAGTGAGCCAAATGTATTTAAGCAAATGTATTTCAAAACCACGGTATTCTAACCAAAATCATGTCATGAACACTATTTTATAGTTAAAGACGTCCCAGTGCCGATGTAAACCGGAGTACCGAAGCATGAAACGAGGTAATGACTTTATTGCCTGGAGGGTGTAGTATAGTCATTGGTTTTACTCACAATACTTTAAGTATAAAGTTAACTCGCAATGCCTAAAGGACCTTAACTCCTATGTGGATATCCTAACCAACTAGGTAAAGCCACCTGTATACCTGATAACTGGATATTACTAGGTGAGTATCACTGCCGTGGTAGTACTACCCTAGTTCCACCACCTAAGTTCTACCATTTCAGTACAACTATTAAGATGCCCTACTAGCAATTCTTGGGGAAGTTGAATTATAGGTTGTTGCTATGCTAAAGTAATAAAGCATTTTGATTAACACATTAATAATATTGACAATAATTTGCTTATTTTAAGTCCGAGTTCGTGAATAAATGTCCATTTAATTTCAATTTCTATTCTGGGGGATTTGTGCTGGGGATTTTTGTGGGGGGATTTTTGCTGGGGGATTTTTGTAGGGGGGATTTTTGCTGGGGGATTTTTGCTGGGGGGATTTTTGCGGCGGGATTTTTACCCGTAACCCTTGTTGATGACAATGAGAAATTGGCAAATTCAAATGCGCGCGGGACACTTTTTTTACTCCAAAAATACTTTTTGAATTATGTGTTATTGGTATATGAAAATAAAAAACGTAAACTTATAGAAAAGGGCTGGTTGGCTCAGTGGGAGACAGGCCAGTTCGCCACGCGGCCAGTTCGCCACGCTTTTCAAAGTGTCCAGTTCGCCACGGCCAGTTCGCCACGCTTTTCAAAGTGTCCAGTTCGCCACGGCCAGTTCGCCACGCTTTTTGAAATGGCCAGTTCGCCACGGCCAGTTCGCCACGATTTTTTTCTACTTTTTCTCAAAAAGTATCTTGGCTATTTAAAAAGGATTGTGTGAGCCATTGGCATCCTATAAAAACCAAATAAAGCAGCAATCAATAAAAAAAATTTGACCAAATTTCAACTTTTTGCATAGATCTCCAAGGCAGACCACCGTACATAGAAGTATCATACCCTGTTTTGGTCACTGGAGCCGGGCAAAAAGAGTCTCTATATACATTTATGATCAAGAGTCTTGCTCGGAATTATGTCTAAGGTAAGTGAGTGCGCGCATCTCTAACCAACCAAGCCCCTGCGCCCCTTCGGGGCGCAGGGGGCTTGGTTGCTTGGGGTTGAGATGCGCACACACACATACCTTAGACGCAAATCACTGGAAAGTGACTCTGGATGCAAAAACCATGTATGCATACCAGAGTTTCTTTATGCGGTATGTCCCAGTTAACAAAAATATGTTCGATTTCCATCTTTTAGAGTATCCAGGTACTCCTTCAATTTGGTTCACCTTGGGGACTACTTGGAAAACCGCTATAAAGAAATCACTATAAAATGTTCTTTTGTTGCAACCGACCATCAGTGGGTTATATTGTTGCCTGGACCATCCAGCTGGATGGCTAATGGTTTTTATAGGGTGCCAATGGCTTACACAATCATTTTTAAATAGCCAAGATACTTTTGAGAAAAAAATATAGCAATTCAATAAGTAGAAAAAAAATCGTGGCGAACTGGCCGTGGTGAACTGGCCATTTCAAAAAGCGTGGCGAACTGGCCGTGGCGAACTGGCCGCGTGGCGAACTGGCTGTTTACCGGCTCAGTGGTATAGTAGTGTTTTGTGGTGATTGTCGATGTTGGGATCCAACAGTTGGGTTCGATTCTACCGTCTGCTCTGTTATTTTTGATCATTTATGTTAGTACGCGATAAAAGATTAAAAAAATAATTTCGGAATAAAAAAAGGATAATATTTAAAATTGGCCGTAGAATTGTAAAAAATGGCCGTAAAATATTTAACACTGGAACGGCGGTGCGTGCTAAACTATGCGTCTTGTGCAGAATTTCACGCTGAACACGATGATGTAAAATATTTGCGGAAAGAGGAGGGATTGGAACGGGTAAAACAGCTTCCGAAAGTAGGTGATTTTCACCTATTCCTAACCACCTAGAATTCGAGCAAACTAAGGGTGTTACTCGCTCAAATTATTGCGCCACCTAGGTGTGTGACATCTCAAAATACAGGGCGTGCTCAGGGCTATCTATTATGCATGAACTTGTTTCTGAGTGCCTACAATTCACAGAGAATTTTCGATTTTTCCTCACAAAGACAATTTTCAGAAATCCAAAATTTTGACACTAAAATGGTCATAACTTTGGGTAGAGATCGCATTCAGATAAATTATCACATCAAAAAGAAAGACTGAAATCTGACGGTTCTTTCAGTTTCGAATACACCAATAGCTTCTTCTTCTTCTTCCAAATTAGAATTCCGCTCAAGACAAAAAATATTTGATTTTCGAATTTGGATAGTTATTGTCTTGAGCGGAATTTAAAATTTGACAGTGATTTTCTCATTTATAGACAGTTTCATAAGCAAATCGACTACCCTCAACACGAATCCAGTGTCAGAATGGATGGTTTTCTTGGCAATCACGAAGTTATGGGAAACTTGTATCACGACTTAGACATTCCTTTTGCCAATTTTGTCAAGATTTCACAAGAAGCTATTGGTGTATTCGCAACTGAAAGAACCGTCAGATTCCAGTCTTTCTTTTTGATGTGATAATTTATCTGAATGCGATCTCTACCCAAAGTTATGACCATTTTAGTGTCAAAATTTTGGATTTCTGAAAATTGTCTTTGTGAGGAAAAATCGAAAATTCTCTGTGAAATTGTAGGCACTCAGAAACAAGTTCATGCATAATAGATAGCCCTGAGCACGCCCTGTATTTTGAGATGTCACACACCTAGGTGGCGCAATAATTTGAGCGAGTAACACCCTTAGTTTGCTCGAATTCTAGGTGGTTAGGAATAGGTGAAAATCACCTACTTTCGGAAGCTGTTTTACCCGTTCCAATCCCTCCTCTTTCCGCAAATATTTTACATCATCGTGTTCAGCGTGAAATTCTGCACAAGACGCATAGTTTAGCACGCACCGCCGTTCCAGTGTTGATTTTGGCCGTAAACTCGACCTGCCGTAAAATACTGATTTTGGCCGTAAACTTTTGAATTTCGGCCGTAAACTTTTGAATTCTGGCCATAAACTCAAATTAGGCCAAAAATACTGAATTTTGGCTAAAAATTGTTGGATTTTGCCATAAACTATTAGATTTAGCCAGTAACTCAGGCCGGTTCTAGCACAATTGGTCCACTTGTCAATTGGCCCGAAATTTTTTCATCTATCCTAGTGCTGAACAAACTCCATTATTCAACCCAAAATCGTGTGCTGAGCACGGTGTGTTGGGCTAAAATGCTGTTGACTATCTAAAATCTCAATTTGCAATTAGTACCTGGGTAGGCACCCGTTCCGAGGTGGTTGACACCAAATTTGATGGCATTTTTCTGAATGAGGCCCTAAACTACTGAATTTTCGCCATAAATTCAACCTCTCTATATAGACTATCCATTCATAGACTCCATTATCCACCGTATAAACAACAGATACACAAATGACCGCTTATACATATACCTACATTTTACTTATGTGTCCAATGTTTTAATCCAAACATTTTGTTCCTCCTGAACCACATCTCGATCTTTCATTTCTTATCGCACTTATTAACTTCACACCTTATACTCGGCTACATTCATTTATTTTCGAACAACGACAACAACAAGTAACATTTTTGAACAACAGGCAGAGAATTAAACAGTCATCGTTGTAATGGTCTTTTTTTCCTAACACGGAGCACTTGAACTATACCCCACATCCCAAAAATCGGGCAGCATAACACTCTAGCGGCCCGTTTCCGAATTTGTGTGTGTCAAATTTTACAAACGTCCATAAAAAGCCATTTTAAGACGGGGACAGCAATTTTTATTCACTACTAAACACATCTCTCGAACGCAGGCAAAAATAATAACAGCAAACATGACAACAGAAAAATATAACTATAATTGATTCTTGTTAGCGCCAGTTCCCTTGAATTGACGAACCACATTGCTGACCGCTTGACTTGCCACTCCAAATAGCTGCCGATTTGCACGAACCCAGGACCTCGATGACGAATAAGGACGAAACCGGCGCGTAGCTCCCCTTCCTTGTCTGCAGTAATATCTGCAAATTGATGGAAATTAATTTGAGAACCGACCTCGAGCGTGCACGCAAAATATCATACAAAAGGAAGATCAAAGAGACAACACAACAGACACTATGAGTTTCAATGAGCAAAATTCATGGCCATATTTGAGTTTATAGCCAAAATCCAACAATGTATGACCGAAATGCGGTATTTTATGGCCAATTTCGAGTTTATGTCCAAAATTCAAAAGTTTACGGCCAAAATTCAGTATTTTACGGCAGCTCGAGTTTACGGCCAAAATTAAATATTTTACGGCCATTTTTCAGTATTTTACGGCCAAAATTAAATACCACCCATAAAAAAGTGTCCCGCGCGCATTTGAATTTTCCAAATTCCCATTGTCATCAACAATTATGGTCCTTTAAGAGCAAAGCCTGGTTAGAACTGATTAGCACCTTAGAAACTGAGGCATCCTCCACTTTTCCAGGTTTTCGTCCTACAACTTGAAACACCTCGAAAATTTGGCGACAGAAAACCTACTCTTAATCTTCACCAACGTACTTAGGGCATCGTTTTAGGCAATGTGGAGCTATTGGTTTAACCATTAAGAATGATTCCCCCAAATTTGTGGTCCACCACCTCGGAGTGAGCAACTATCCAGGTACCCATGGGTATTGAGATTCTGAATCGTCTAAACAGTGTTTTGGTCTAAGAAAACCATTTTCAGCTCACAATTCTGGGTTGAATAGTATATTTTGTTCACCCCTTCAAGCGATAACGATTTTGTGAACAAATTTACCTAGTAACCCCTAGGCCTAATAATTAATTCCAGTACAATTTTTGTCATAAAATACTCTTTACCATTTTAATTTTTTGCAAAAAGATTTTTATTTATAATGATGAATTTTCATAAAAGTTTTATCCATAGTGTAGGTGGCCAGTCTAACAGCAAAAATTTCATTTTGCCGCTATTGGCAGCGGTAGGTCCTTGTCCATCCTTTCAGATTATGTCTTTTGAATCTTACCTATTTTGTTGCTGTCTTTTCAAATGACACACCAAAAAGTTCGTCCCTGCTAGTGCCCGACACTTTCTTTCTCTCGCTTTTTTATTTTTTTTATAGTTCCAGTTTCATTGTTTTTTATAGCTCCAAAAAAGAGTAGTAAGTTATTAAAATAAAATTGGAACACACAAAATGTAGTCGTTTTCATATCTTTTGTGTTGACATGAAACACACCGTTTTAAAACTTAAATTTTAGTACATTAGGAGAAGAATTGGCGCCGAACGAAAAGTTGTCGAAAATGGTTAATTTTGGACCATTTTTTTGTTTGGTGCCCTTGAACTGATTTTTTATTGGCATAAATTGATTTGGTTCGCTAAAAACCTGAAATATGCCACGAAAAAGATAAATTGATATTAAATTGATATTTTGCGTTGATTTTATAAATTTTTTACAGTATCGTGTAGCCCAGAATCTCAGCTTTCCAACAAGCTATCAAACTCCACCAAATTATTTTAAAAAAGTAGATATTCGGGGGTTTAAATGAAGTAACAAAAACAAAAAAGTTACTTCAATCAAACTCCTAAATTCTGTGATTTTTTAAATGAGTGGAGTTCGATAGCTCATTAGAAAGCTGAGATCCAGGGCTACACGATAATAAAAAAAATGTCGAAAAATCAAAACAAAAACTTTGTCAAATTTAAGGTTGAAGTTTTTTCGTGGCACATTTCAGGTTTTCGTGGCATTTTTCAGGTTTTTAGCAAACTAAATCAGTTATAGCCTTTTTTATTCTGCATGCTTCTAGCCAAAACATTACTCAGACTAAGGGTTCTCGAATGAGCCATCACTTGCCCATAAAAAACATCTATAATTGAAAATCATAATTATTTTCTGTGAAAATTTCCACAGATTTTTTTTATCTGGTTGACTTGGTTTAGATTCTATAAAAATTTTCTGTCTATTTATTCTCAAACAAAACCGGAGACTCAGCACCAGGGTAGTTAATACCTTTCGTGGTACTTACATACCGCCAACATACTGGCGTTTCAATAGCTGAAGTAGCATTCCTTGTTTTTGCATAATTAAACCATGATCACGGCGTAGTCCGGGCAGAATAAAATGGTTCATGAGCACTTTGGCTAAATACAAAAATTCGGATGCTAGACGTGGATACCTGTTTATGGCAGGTACCATGATATTTAACTACCCAAACTGAGGATTACTAATTCTTTATAAACTATTTTAGTTAAGAAAAAAATGTTTGCGATTATTTTGGTTCAAGCCTGTAACCCTTTAAAATTAGACGATAAATTCACACCGGGGAAATTTACAGCGGGTGGAATTTACCGCCGCCCGATGCAAAAAAAAAGATTTGCGATTTTAAAAGGACAATACTTTTTTTCCGCCTAATTTACTTCTTTTTCCGCCTAATTTTGATTCTCGACATGAAATCAACTATTTTAAAAAATGTTTGTGTGAAATTCAAGGGTGGGCAAAGACCAGATGGCTGGAGATCCACTCCGGAATGGCAAAAGGCAAAATTATTGGGTTTTTGGGGGTTTACTAAAGGGGGAAGTAAACTTTTCGAGAAAAATCGATTGCGCGGATCAGATTTCGGGTACGATCGGCTTAATCGCCCACAACTCCACCCTGAACCACTCGAAACCACCATAAACCTGGAATTCTGAGCGATTAAGCCGATCGTACCCAAAATCTGATCCGCTCAATCGATTTTTTTCGAAAAGTCGAAAAAAAAAAACCAATAATTTTGGTCTTTTGGCCATTCCGGAGTGGATCTCCAGCCATCTGGTCTTTGCCGATCCTGAATTTCACACAAAATTTTTTAAAATGGTTGATTTTGTGTCGAGAATCAAAATTAGGCGGAAAAAAGAGTAAATTAGGCAGAAAAAGAAGTAAATTAGGCGGAGAAAAAAGTATTGTCCATTTTAAACCCTAAAGTTTCGTGCCAAGACAAATTTTGTTGATGAATTCAATGTTGATGAATTCAGGGTCACCCATATTTTTCGGTATTTCCTTTGTGCCCGATTTTCAAATGCAGTTTTATCGAAGTTTTTGTTCGAAATCGAACCAAAATAAAAACACCATCGTGTTCAGCGTGAAATTCTGAATCAGAATCGACAGAACTCACAACCAACCGCTCTCGTGTTAATGGGAAACTCGACTGCATTTATAAAAGTCACTCCGAAATTACAGTAGAAAGGTAGAACCAGCTATTTCCCTGGTATCGTAATTTAAAGGAGTACTCTGTTTGATTTATTTCTGTTGACTTTCAATGAAAATTTTTTTGCTGACAATATAGCAGAATTGTCAGCGTAAAAAATGCAGCAGAACTAGTGAAAAGGCTCACAAGACGACAAAAACCATACTGAAAACCAAGGGTTTTGGACGAAAATTCAGCTGCTTGTGGCACGGCATGGTACTTATTTATGGTACTATTTTTGGTATTTATTTATGGTACTTATTTTGAACAGGTCACACCTTCAAAATTTTTGCTGACCACCAAAAAATACATATTTAATCAATAGAATACTTATTCTGTTAAATTAATTCTATTCCAGAGTTCTCGATGGATGAGCTAAGGGGATTTAAGCTTAAGAAAGTTTTCAATCGAGCTGCCTGAGGGATATGAGCACCTTGCAGTTAATCATTCGGAGAATTTCGTGGATCCCATTACTGGGAGCGCACACCAATAGCATTGAATCAGCGTGGCAGAAGCTAAAGGCTAGAAACAAGAAAGAATACGGCACAGCATCATCTGAATTTGGATCATAATTGAGCAACATTTGTGGTTTCAGATGTTTTCTGGTCCAGATTGTTTCTATAATCTAATGTCTCAAATCTGTGCTTTATATCCTTGTGAGCGAAAATAAAAATATTCTATTGGTTAAATGTGTATTTTTTGGTAGTCAGCAAAAATTTTGAAGGTGTGACCTGTTCGAAATAAGTACCGGACTGAGGACGGAACGCTCGTTTATCTAGCGCTAACTACCCACCAGATAGATATCTCAGTCAATCGAAACCCTTATAGTTGTAGAATTGAAAAAGTTAGGCATAGCCGACTAAAACTAACACCATTATCGTGTTCAGCGTGAAAATGACCCTAAGGTGCAATAATAACAAAGGACGGCACAATAACAAAAATTAGGGGGCAGATTTCAAATAATTAGGGGGCATTTTTCAGTAATCAGGTGCATTTTTTCAGTAATCAGGGGCATTTTTCAGTAATTAGGGGCAAAATTAAATGCCATCTAAGATCACGGCTTTTCAAAACTCCCTGAAGTGTTTCTTTTAGCTTTTCAAGCGTATTTCGCGAAAATCAGAAAACTCCTCAAATTTGACTAGAAAAACGTGTTGAAGACTTAAAATGGCTTCTAGTTAGCTAAATTCTGTATTTTGAAAATTTGATCTGTATTTTCTGAAAGTAGAGATCCCCAACTTTCGTTTGGTGTATAACTCCCCTCTGAAATACAAACCTCCGCATCGACATACAAAAATAAGTTTCATGTACCTTTTCGTCGTGCATTTGACCTAAAACCTGGACTTTCGTCTGACTTTTTATTCAAATGCTCTGAAATTCTGATATTGATGACCGAAATTTTCAAAATTCAAAAAAAAATTTAAAAAATGCAAAATTTGGGGTTCCAAAGGCCGTACCTCGAAATTAAAGCGGCGATTTGCTAAGTGGTCGTTTTGCTAAGGTTTTTTTGCTAAGTGGTTGTGTTGATAAAGATCTTGTTTGTTAAACATACATTCTTCAGTTTGGTTTAATTTCGGGGTACAGACCTGAAAACCTGAACGATGCAATCCAAGAATTTGTTCTAAAAACGGTTAAATTTGAATCGGGGTCTTCTACTCTGGACTGATTGCACGCAGAAGGATTCGAACCACTCACTAGGTGATGAGTATATGGACCTCTACGCCACGTAAACACTCAAAATTATGATAAAGATAAGGTATGCACCCAGGTGGATGCGAACCAGCATCCTCGGCGCTGGCTATCCAAGTGGTGTCCACTTGGATCAAAAAAACTTTTTTCGTTTTCGGGTTCCAAATCAATTTTTCTGCACTAATTCGAGCATGCTGAAGATGGTTTAACAGTAGTGAAATCACATTTTATTGAGCAATTTTTGCGTTATCATTATTCTTGATTTTGATAAATCAAGAGTTCACAATAACTCAGAAATTTATCAATAAAACGTGATTTTACCACTGTCAACAATCTTCAGCATGCTCGAATTAGGGCTTGAGTTCAGAATACAATATATTTAGTAATCTATGGCCAACATAGATCTATGGCCAAAATTCAGTATTCTATGGCCAAAATTAAATACCAATCGTTTTTTAGTCAAAATTTGAAAATTTTAAATTGGCGCCTTTTGAATTTTAAAGGGATTAAGGGCTGTATAGGGAGGGGAAGGGAAAAGGGGGCCATAATCATACAGGGCACTAAAACGAAGATATTGAACATAGTTTTGAATACTGGGGTACCGCATAAATAAACTTTGGTATGCATGCTTTTTCATGCATCAGAGTCACTTTCGAGTGATTTGTGTCTAAGGTATGTGCCTGTGCGCATCTCAAGCCCAAGCACAAGCCCCCTGCGCCCTCGGGGCGCAGGAGGCTTGAGAGGAGATACGCGCACTCACTTACCTTAGACATGATTCCGAGAAGTACTCTTGATCAAAAAATGCGTATAGAGTCTCTTTTTGCCACGGCCCAGTTGAAAAACATGGTGAGGCGGCGAAGAATACAAAAATTTTGAATTTTTTAACGTTCTGCCATAAAAGTGGCCTTTTTTTCCCTTTCACTCCCAATACAGCCTTAGTCCCTTAAAATTCAAAAGCCATTTAATTTTTCAAATTTTGACTAAAAAACATGGTAACCCCCTGTGTTCGAAAAATTTTTTTTCTCAGAATCAAAAAACGCGCGGCTTCCTTATGATATCGGGTCGAGAAACACGAATATGAAGCTATCTCTTTCACCTGATCAGTCGCCGTGGGGGGGGGGGGGGTAGTAGGGGGTGTGATTCGTCACTGCAACCCGAATTAGTGCAGAAAAATTCATTTGAAACCGAAAACGTAAAAAAATTTTGATGCAAGTGGATGACCACTTGAGTAGCCACCGCCGAGAAGCTGGTTCGAATTCACTGGGTGCACACTTTATTTTTTACCGTAATTCCAGATATAAAAACGAACGTTTGACCTTTCAGGTCATTCGGGTGAATATATCCTACTCTTGAATTACCCGGATATCAATGTCCAGGTGGTACCCAACCTTAGATTTGGGGTTGGGTAAAAACAAGCCCGATTCTTCACAATTTTTAGTTTAAAAAAGGATTATTGCCGCTATTCCAGTGTACCGCCCCCCCCCAAAATAATGACCTATTCCATTGTAATACCCCCCTCCCCCAAAAACAACTTTTTTATATGCACTCAAAAACCATTTTTAATGTATAATTTTGCCATAAAAAGGCCAGAACAGCCATTTAAATGGCATAAACTGATTTGGTTTGCGAAAAGGCTGAAATATGCCACGAAAAGATTATTTCTGCCACGAAAAACGACATATCACGAAAAAGCGGAATGTGCCACGAAAAAGCTGAAATTTACCACGAAAAGCTGAAATGTGCTAGAAAAAAATTATTATGCCTTTTCTGTCCAAGACCACCAAATTTTGCAGAATTTTGCAAGAATTCAAAGTTTTTAGTCATGAAATGACTTGGATCCCTAGAATCCCACCCGGAATGGCCAGCCCCTGAAAGTTGGCTTTTGGGGGTTTACTAAAGGGGGTAACTTTTTGGAAAATCGATTGAGCGGATCAGAATCCCGGTCGATCGGCTGAATACTCAGAATTCCAGGTTTAGGGTGGTTGTGAGTGGTCCAGGGTGGAATTCTGAGTGATTCAGCGATCGGACCGGGATCTGATCCGCTCAATCGAATTTCGCAAAAAGTGGTAAAGTGCATTATAC